>CM068387.1:71607636-72207636 GCA_034770075.1 Aralia elata | reverse complement strand
GATTATACCTGCATCAAGCAATTTGAGTACTTCTTTCTTTACTACTTCTATCATGGGTGGATTAAGTCTTCTTTGTGCTTTTCTAGTAGGCTTTGCACCATCTTCTAATAAAATTCTATGCATGCACATCGCTGGGCTAATACCCTTGATATCTGCTACTGTCTAACCAAAAATTATAACATGGTCCCTTAGTACTCTTAGCAATTTATCTTCCTGCACTTTGGTCAGATTACTAGCGATAATCATAGATGATGTATCATCAATCCCTCGATATGCATATTTCAAATGAGCAGGTAATGGTTTTAATTCTAAAGTTAGAGCTTGCACCACAGATGGTAACAGTTTTGGATGAGAAACAGGTAATTGAATGGATATAACTGCATATTTATCTGAGAATTTTGGTAGAGAGTGCAACGCAACTATTATATCTTTTAATTCCTGAATTTGCTTAATTTCTCCTTCTTTGTCCAATTTCATGTTGTTAGTGATGGCAATGTCCAAGCTTTCCTTATGCATGTGCTCAAAAGATCCCTACATTAAAGAGTCAATGATGTTAATAGCAAAAATATAATTAACATCACTAGGGTACCTCATGGCATCATATATGTTAAACTGAATCTTTTCTCCATCAAATTCCATGGTTAAGGGCCCATTGTGCACATCAATCATCGTCCTTGCTGTTTTCAAAAATAGCCTCCCTAACAAGATATGCGAGGGATTTGGAGATGTGTCATCCTCCATATCTACTACGTAAAAATCTACAGGAAAGATTAGTTCGTTCACCTGCACCAAGACATCTTTAATTACCCCTTGAGGGTAAGTGTTAGTACGATCAGCCAGTTAAATAATAACACCAGTTTGTTTTAAAAGGCCTAGATTTAAAGAAGCATAAATAGATAGAGGCATAACATTAATTGACGCTCCTAAATCTAGCATGGCTTTCTCAAATTTGGTATTACTTATTCTACACGGAATCGTAAACATGCCTGGATCTTTACATTTAAAGGGAATTTTTCTTTTCAAGACTGCTGATACATTCTCACCAACAGTGATTCTTTTATCATCTTTCAACTTTCTTTCGTTAGAGCATAATTCTTTTAAAAACTTTGCATACCTTGACACTTGTTTTATTACATCCAAAAGAGGGATGTTTACCTCTACTTTCGTGAAAGTCTTTGGAATTTCCTTTTCTTGTTCATCATTCCTTGAAGTTCTAGGATTCCTGGGAGAAAAAGGTAATGGCTTAGTATTAACCAGAATAGATGGGTTAAAGTTTACCTTAGGTGTCTCACTCTCCTCTTTTATTTTTTCCTCCTCAAAATTAGCAACTACCTCGGGTACTTCCAACTCTTTTCCACTTCTTAGTGTGATCGCACTAGCATTCTCCCTCGGATTAATAACAATTTGCGAAGGTAACTTCCCTGAACCTTGGGAATCCAAACGACCCACTGTAGTAGCAAGTTAACTCATTTAATTTTCTAAATTGTGAATGGAAGCTCTTGTCTCTTGTTGAAACTGTTGTGTGTTGGTCATGAAGGCTTTGAACATGTCTTCAAAAGATGTTCCCGTATTAGCAGGTGCGGCTTGTCTCGACTAGTACTGCGGTTGAGCTGGTTGAAACCCTTGTTGCCGTACTGGATAGGCTCCTTTTGCTAAAGGCCTAGTACCTCCATAGCTCAAATTGGGATGATCCCTCCATCCTGGATTGTATGTGTTCGATTAGGGATCATACTTTTTCTGGGATTGCGCTTGGTAATTTCCTGCTGTATTGGCTTATTGTATAGTTTCATCTTCTTGTAATGTTGGGCATGCCTCCGTGTTGTGTCCTTATACCATCAAACATATTCCACAAGCCTTTGCAACTAGCATATTTCCAGATGCCATTTGTTTAACTATAGCAGTCAATTCAGAAATCTGTTGCATTTACCCTTTTTAGAGCATAATCATCCCTTTGTCCTATATTGCTGTGAATTAGCTGCCATGTTTGCAATTAAATTTCATGCAGCTCTTAGAGTCTTATCAACTAGTGCTCCTCCACTAGCAGCATCAATCATATTCATATCCATCGGTATAAGCCCTTCATAGAAATATTGGATCAGGTGTTGATCATCTATCTGATGAGGTGGACAGATGGAACATAGCTTCTTAAATCTTTCCCAATACTCATACAATGTTTTCCTACTAAACTGTCGGATTCCACAAATCTCTTTCCTTATATTGGCTACTCTTGAAGCAGAAAAATACTTCTCCAAAAACAACTTTTTCATATTATTACAAGACTAAATTGACCCCGAAGATAGGTAGTACAACCAATTATTTACCAAATCCGCCAGTGAAAATAGAAACGCCCTTAGCTTGATTTGATCCTCGATTATTCCATGTGGCTTCATGGTGGAGCAAACCACATGGAATTCCTTTAAGTGGTTGTATGGATCTTCACTTGTGAGACTATAAAAAGTAGACAAAAGATGAATTAGTCCAGATTTAAGTTCAAAAACAGCAGTTAAATTAGGATATTCAATGTATAAGAGTTGTTATTTGAGATTAGGAGTGGCTAATTCTTTGAGTGTTCTATTATTATTTGGCATTGTCATCTCTTCTTCTTCCTCTGATTCTGTAGATGATTTATTTGACAGTAATTCAAGTACTATCCTGAGTCCCGGTGATGGAACTTCGTCTGAATCTGTAGTGGTGCCTCGAGATTAATGAGCTTCTCTCCTTAGCCTACGTGCAGTTTTCTTAATTTTTGGATCAAAATTCAAATCACCGGATTAAGAGGATCGTGTCATAAACTACAATAAAAGCAAAAATAAAAATAAAGAATAAAGAATAAAGAATAAATAAAGATAAATAACACTTCTCCAACATCAAAATTTGGGAGCTGTCGTTTAACACTCCTAAATTAATACCTTACTAGCACTTTACAAAACTTAGTATAATGACAAGCAAAAGTCGATCCCACAGAGAATTGAATTAATCTTCTATTTATTCTAATATTTCTATTAATGGGGGGTTTTGAAATTTAATTAACTAATTAAACAAGAATAATTAAGAACAATAAATAAATAAAAATACTTCAGTTTATAAGTTCAGTTTCACCTCTTTATAATAACAGATTAACCTAGTTATACCATATTTATCTTTTAATGAAATTAATAGTCCTAGATAACTGCAATCACTAATTACCCGAAATTCTCCTTAATTTTAAATCTAAAGAAACAATCGTCTCAATAGACTCTATCTATCATACAACCTAGATTTATCAGTCTAGATTTAATATAACAGAAGCATTAAAATTTAGAGAATTAGACTATTCCAAGCAACAATCACACAATCAGAGATTATTTAACTTGTCTTCAGATAATCTTAATAATACTGAAGAGCTTGTCCACAATCAGGTATTATCAATTGTTACTTATGATCAGATACAATATCGTTTACTTAATACTATATCTTAATCTAGCAATGATATCAATCAAATTAATTCAATTGGCCAAATCAAATTAAAAGATCAAATAACATTCAATCAATTAAAACAAATTACCAGAATAAATCTCATGTAAGAAGGAATAAATAAAGTAAATTCAATGTGACGCCCCCAAATCCGGGTACCTCAAACCCGAATCCGGTGCTCCACGGTACATCCCAGTCCATACAACATACTAGACATGAATGTAATTACTATATTATCACAACACGTCTTACTCTCAATCCCAGGTTCTATTACAATAACATCATTCCAAATACAAAATAAGTCTTAATATTACATCATTTCTAATACAATTAAACTACGACGCCATCTAGACGTTCATCTTGCCCTTTTCCTTGTCCTTACCGGAACCTTCGACCCGCTCGGACTTAGCTGCAATGTTTAATATAAAGCAAGAATGAGCATTCAATTGCCCAGCAAGTATAACAGTTGAATAACAACAATATCATCAATCATATCATTTCTCTTCGACAACTGAACAATAGTTGTGAAATATTCTGAATAAACAGGAATAATACTTTACTTTCGTTTGAAACATTTTCGAAACGACATACTGAGTGGTCATAAGACCTTGAACTTTCTTTTGCTTTCTTGAAAAGGTACACAGTAATATAACTGCAAACCGTCTTGCTTACGAGCACTTCTAGGTGATTAGCCTATTGTACTCTATGTTGATCAACACTCTAGCTGGAAACGACTATATGCGTTTGTTTAGGCGCTCGATGCCTTGTCAGAATAACTGACTAAAAACTGCCCCTAATATTAGGGTTGTTCATCTCATTCATGTCTCGGAATCCTAACCAAAGCAATTCGGTTGGATAGCTCTACTTAATCATCAATAACATTTCAAGGATTTATTATTAAATCAATAAAATATTTCAATATCTGTCTAGCCAAAACAAATGGCATTGACGTTCTCTGTAACAGTTCATATATATGTGAACTTGAAAGCTTCAACAATTTATGTCATAACATAGCTCGAATACTTGTGCAAATACTGAAAAATTTACATAAGTAAGGAATTCACACAACCATATATGTATTGCGTAAATCGGAACTTCAAACATCGCATGAGAGTCATGAGAATATAATCAAATGAATCCAATAAACTTGCCCAACACAAGGGTTAGACAAGTGTTAGAAAACTTGCCTTAAGCGCTTGCTACTACTTGACGTTAATCGTCCTTCAAAAGTCCTACACATTTAAGTACGTATCCACATACCAATTAGCCACATAAATGATGCCAAATATTGGTTTACATTACACTATAATGTTTCATTATAATTAGAAACATAATATCAAACAAGGTTATACACACTTGTTACGACGTTTCGACGTTCGCACAACGCACGCCCGATTCGTCTCATATGCATACGTTTATCATGCTCATACACTTGTCTAATCCATCATTGATTAATGCTAAACACCATTATATATCATAATATATAAGGTCTAGAACATAGAACAACATCTCGTAGCGTCAGAAGCATTACACGTTACATACGCGCATGCACGACGCCCTCCGTTTGCCTCCTAATGCACAATAGTCCTAAAAATGGCCAATTTAGAAATTGGTTAAGACATTAAATTACCGTTATAATTATTGGAAGATGTAGTTATACTTCTTAGCTTTCCGAATCATCTTGAATCATCCAATTTGGAGTTCGTATGAGAAAGTTAAGTCCATTTTACTAAAGAGGGTCAAAGTTGTCCAGCCTGACACTATTCCAGCGCTGTAGGCGCTGAACTAGTGCAATTTGAGCGCCGTCGGCGCTGAGGCCTCTGATATTCAGCGCGGTCGGCGCTGAACTAGTGCAATTTGAGCGCGGTCGGCTCTGAAACGCAGTCAACATGCATTTTCCAGATTTTTGGGTTTCTAAATTGGGTTCGTGCCGCAACGGATTCGTAGCTTCATAACTTCTTCATCCTTTATCAGAATGAGTCCGTTCTTGAACCATTCTCTAGCTCTTGCTACACATTACAACATATCCTAAATTCATAATCTCTCGGACTCTCTAACAAGTCCGAATCTTAGCTCCAAGCAGCCTACCCAACTAGTTTTCAGCGAAACTTAGAGTTTGGCCAATTCATTCTCCCTCTGTTTCTTAGCTATGATACAACAAGTCAATATGACTTAACACATGCTTCTATTACTAAGTTAATCAACATAACATCATTTCATCAATTAATCAACACCTAGTTCTCAAGTTCTTAGAGAAATTCTTCTCTTGGACATTTTATCAAATGGTTTGTGGGCATGAGTTAGAAACTCATATTGGAGTAGAGTTTCATTATACTCTAGTCCAGATTTCCAATTGAAATCATTTCCTACAAACCTCTGAGCACTTAGTAACAATGCTCAACCATCTAACACAACCAAACATAGTGATTACAACTTCATTAATACACAAAACATGAATAACAGTCCACTAATGTCCATTTCAGTCCATTTCTTGATTCCTTATGCAAAGGTTCGATTCTCATTCATTGTTCCACTTCCACATATGATTAACAAGGTTTAATAGAGCTAATCAATATTTATACATGTTCATGAGCAACCAAGCAAATTTCAGCTACATAACTCCAACAAAACAATCACAGTAAAACTATAAACTTGGAAAGAATGTGGAAATGAGCTAAGCTCTATATTGCATACCTCTTGAGCTACTTCTAAGGATGCTAAATGGATTAAAACCAGCTGCTACCACAATTCCTCTTCTTCCTCAAACCACTCGTACTCACTCAATTCTTACACTCTCTCACTATTTTCTCTCAGTTTTCAGTTTCAACACTTGGCAAGAACAAAGGAATGGTAGGCTTGTAATGGGGAAGTGTATATAGAGGAAGGGCTGAGTTTCTTGGAGGTGGGGGATTTGAGCATGCTCGGGCATGGCAGCTCCCCATGTATGGGCGACTGAGCTTTTGGCTCTCCCCATAGCTCGGTTACTCCCCCCTCTTCTCCCAAGTTGTTCTTCCTTCACCAAATGCAAGGAGATTAAAGTTCCCCATGCTCTCCCATGTTCTTGGCTCTCCTCCCTCTCATTCTCTCCTTCTCCCGTACTCTTCTCCCACCTTCAAATGACCAGCTGCAATATATTACCCATTTCCCTTCATGGGTCATGGGTTTGGGTCATGGATGGTGGGTTTGGTTCATGGTCTTGACCCATGGGTTTTGGGCTTCAACTTGGGCCACTCTTGGACTTCTAATTTAATTCCAACTGGGCTTCTAATAATTATCCAATTGGGCTTAAATAAAATCCCACACTTGGATTATTAACCCCTCTCATTAACGCTTTGACAAAATTATGAAAAGTCATAAAATCGAAAAGGCATCTTGGCGTAAATAGCGCTTTAGTGCTATTTTTCTAATGATTTAATCAACTTCAATAAAAATAATATCAATCAAAAATTATCACATACACATCATATGTAGTAATAAAATATTCACACACATAGCACGGAATAATATAAATAAAAGTTCAATTTATTCAATAAAATTATAGGCTAGTGTTACAAAGCTACCCACGATCCGCGATCGTTACATCCTCCCCCCTTATAAGAATTCTGTCCCCAGAATTATGACATAAGGTTAAACAAAAAGATGGGGATAATTCTTCTTCATCTTATCTTCGAGTTCCCACGTCGCTTCTTCGGCGTTGTGGTTTCTCCATACTACCTTCACAGAATATATGGTCTTACTTCGTAAGACTTGCTCTTTCCTATCAATTATCTGAATAGGATTTTCTTCATATGTTAAGTCTTTCTCAACCTGAATAGGTTCATACTCTATCACATGCTTATAGTCTTGTTTATAGGGTCGTAGTACCGACACGTGAAACACGTTATGGATATGTTCTAACTCAGGAGGTAAGGCTACCTCATAAGCCACTTCTCCTACCCTTCTCAATACTTCAAACAGTCCTATAAACCTTGGACTCGACTTCCCCTTTTTCCCGAAACGTATCTTCCCCTTCCAGGGAGACACCTTCAAGAATACGTAGCTACCGACGTCGAAGTCTCTCTTCTGGCGATGCTTATCTGCATATTTCTTCTGTCGGTCCTGAGCTACAATTAGTCTTGCTCTTATTACCTTGACGATCTCCGCAGTTTGTTGTACCAATTCTGGTCCCAACAATTTGCGTTCCCCTACCTCATCCCAGCACAATGGCGTTCTACATTTTCTCCCGTACAACGCTTCGTAAGGCGGCATGCCTATACTTGCGTGATAACTATTATTATAAGCAAATTCAGCTAAAGGTAGGTGGTCGTCCCAATTCCCTTTAAAGTCCATCACGCATGCCCGTAGCATATCTTCTAACGTCTGTATTGTCCGCTCGCTCTGCCCGTTTGTTTGAGGATGATACGCTGTGCTCAACCTCAGCTGCGTTCCCAATTGCTCTTGCAGACTCTTCCAAAAATTTGATGTGAAACGCGGATCCCGATCTGACACAATCAAAATTGGTACTCCATGTCTAGAAACAATTTCCTTAACATAGAGTTTAGCTAGTTGGTCTAATTTGAACCTAATTCTGATTGGCAAGAAATGCGCCGATTTCGTCAAACGATCCACTATGACCCATATAGCGTCGTATCCCTTCTGCGTTGTTGGGAGTCCTACCACAAAATCCATCGTGATATGCTCCCACTTCCACTCTGGAATCTTTAAGGGTTGAAGCAACCCACTTGGTCTCTGATGCTCGGCCTTGACTCTTTGACAAGTCAGGCACCTACTAACGCACTCTGCGACTTCTCTCTTCATGTTCGGCCACTAAAAATGTAGTCGGAGGTCTTGATACATCTTTGTACTTCCCGGATGGATCGAGTACCTTGAACTATGGGCCTCTTGCAAAATCTCTTCGCGTAACTCGGGTACTGGCGGTACCCAAATTCTTCTTTCAAATCTCATCACTCCATCATTATCGAGTTTATACTTAATTTCCTCTCCTTGGGAAATTCTCTGCCTTATCCCCTCGCACTCCTCATCGCTAAGTTGTGCTTCTTTTACTCGATCCAATAAGATTGGACGAGTCTCTATGGTGAACAACTTCTCCCCTGATTCTGTTGGGAACCTCACTTCTATTTCCAGTTTAGCCATCTCTGTTATTAGCTCATCTTGAGCCGTTAACATTGACAACTTCCCCCGACCCTTCCTACTTAAGGCGTCAGCCACTACATTCGCCTTCTCTGGGTGATATAGAATCTCACAATCATAATCTTTGATCAATTCTAACCACCTCCTCTGCCTCATATTCAACTCCTTCTGTGTGAAAATATACTTTAGACTTTTGTGGTCCGTGTATATCTCACATTTCTCGCTGTATAAGTAATGCCTCCAAATCTTCAGGGCAAACACAACGGCTGCCAATTCGAGATCATGAGTAGGGTATCCCCTCTCATAATATTTTAACTGTCGTGACGCATACGCAATGACTTTACCGTACTGCATAAGCACGCATCCAAGTCCCTTGTGTGATGCATTACTATAAACTACAAAATCACCTGTATCATCCAGTAAGGATAATACTGGCGCCTCACTCAACCTTTTCATGAGCTCTCGGAAGCTCTCCTCGCACTTCTCCGTCCAAACATACTTTATCGCCTTCCTCGTCAATTGGGTTAATGGGGTTGCTATCTTCGAAAAATCCTGAATAAATCTTCGATAGTAGCCCGCCAACCCTAAGAAACTACGCACTTATGTCGGTGTCTTCGGTTGTTCCCAGTTAATAACTGCCTCCACCTTCGCTGGATCTACAGATATACCGTCTTTGTCGATCACCTGTCCCAAAAAGTGGACTCTTTCTAGCCAAAATTCACATTTCGAGAATTTTGCGTACAACTTCTCCCTCCTCAAGGTTTCCATCACTATTCTTAGATGTTCAGCATGATCTTCTTGTGTCAAAGAGTAGACTAGAATATCATCTATGAACACAACTACAAATTTGTCCAAATGCTGCTTGGACACCCTATTCATTAAATCCATAAATGTGGTTGGCGCATTCGTTAACCCGAATAACATCACTAGGAACTCATAATGACCGTAACGAGTCCTGAATGCTGTCTTAGGTACGTCCTCTCCCCTCACCTTTAACTGGTGATATCCCGTTCTCAGATCTATTTTAGAAAAGTATTTTGCCCCCTTCAACTGATCAAACAAATCGTCGATCCTGGGCAACGGATACTTATTGTTGATCGTTACTTTGTTCAACTCCCGATAGTCGATACAAAGCCTCAGCGATCCATCCTTCTTCTTCACGAATAACACTGGCGCTCCCCATGGAGACATACTTGGTTGGATATACTTTTTATCTAATAATTCTTGCAGTTGAACCATCAACTCCTTCATCTCTACTGGCGCCATTCTATATGGTGCCCTCGAAATGGGTGCCGTTCCAGGCACTACGTCTATCACGAATTCGATCTCCCTATCTGGTGGAAGTCCTGGTAATTCGTCTGGAAATACGTCAGCGAATTCATTCACGATAGGTATCTGCCCCATTTCGACTCCCTCTCGTTGGGTATCGACAACATGGCACAGATAACCTACACACCCTTTTCTTAACAGCTTCCTGGCTTGCATCGTCGATAGCAAACTCGAACGTCTAGGAGATTTACTACCGTAGAACACTACCTTAGACTGCTTCGAAGTCTGGAGGTTTACGTTTTTCTTCTGGCAATCGATTACTGCCCCATGGTTAAACAACCAATCCATCCCCAGTATTACGTCAAATTCACCCAATCTAATCGGAATTAAATCTACCGATAACTTACTCCCTCTAATTTCAACGCAACAATTCCTATGAACATGTTCAACAGGGATTACTTTCTTATTTGCAACTTCTATGTTTAAGGGAGACTCTAGTTTCTCTAGAGGTAAGCTTAAACATTGAGCAAATTCACATGATACAAAAGAACAGGTCGCACCCGAATCAAATAACACATATGCATTAATATTATTGATCGGAATGATACCTGAGACTACGTCTCCTGATGTCACTGCATCTTGGACTGTCATATTGAAGGTCCGGGCTAATGGTCTACTCGGTGGAGCTGGACTAGTCATAGTCAGCTTGCCACTGCTATTCCCATTGCCTCCCCCGTCTGTCCCCTTCTTAGGGCAATTCCTTGCCATGTGGCCTGGTGCTCCGCAAACGAAACACCCACCGATCTTCTTCGGGTTAGGGCAGCTAGGAGAGATGTGTCCCTCCTGCCCACAGTTATAGCATGCCATCCTTCCCTTCAAGCAGACCCCCAGGTGATTCTTCCCGCAGGTCTTACACGGCTCTACCCTCTTCTTTGGGTCTCCTTGTTTGTTTCTGGTATTCCCGGAATTGTTCCATTTCCTCTTCTGGTTACTTCCACTTCCACTGGCTACATCAGCCTTACTTCCTCCTTCGCTTTTACCCTTATTCTTCTTCTCCCTATTGTAGAGGCTCAGTGCCTCACTCCCTTCTTTGGCTATGATAGCCTTCTCCAAGATTGATCCAAAAGAATTAATCTGTAACACATTCACCTTGTTGTAGAGCCAGGGTTTCAGGCCCTGTTCAAACCTCCTCGTCTTCCTTTCCTCGGTGTCCACTTTGTGTGGAGCAAACCGAGCCAGCTCATTGAACGTGGCAACATATTGGGGTACTGTCAGGTTATCTTGTTTCAGTTCTAAGAATCGCATCTCCATACGACTCTGTATGCTCTTGGGGAAGTAGTTCTCGAAGTACAACTCTTTGAACCTTTCCCAAGCAATGACTCCTTCTCCAGCCCTATTCTGGTTTGCTTCCCACCAGAAGTTGGCCTCACCCTTCAGTAGGTAGGTAGCAAAAGTGGTCTTTTGCTCCTCTCCAACTCCAGCAATGATGAATGCTTTCTCCACCTCCTTAACCCATGATTGAGCCTCTATAGGCTCGGTGGTCCCCTTAAATTCGGGCGGTCCCACGCTCTTAAAGTCTATAAAGTTGGCAACACGCGCAACTGGAGGAACGACAGGTGGTACAGTGGGAACTCTATTCAAAGCCCCTACTAGTAAGTCTATGAATTGTTGCATAGGGTTTCCCGGTTCCTTAGTCTCACTCTCATTATCGGATTCTCTATTCTCATTCCTCTGCGTTCCCTGTCTTCCTCTTCCTCTCCATCTCGGCGGCATTTTTCTATTAAACAAATTATGCCACTATTAATCTACTATCCATCCTCAAGTATTTTATTAACACAACACATACACATACTCATCACAAAGCACATTTAATAAACAAACTTATATTAATATGCTTCATATTTCATACATCTTGTAACACATAGCTTCTGCTATTCGCATACAATATATCCCTCTATTACTAAAAAGATGGGATTTACACTAGATAATCTATTACATATACAAAATTTAGGATTTACATCCTTACAAGGTACACATCTAGATCTCGTCTAATCACTGAACTAGACCACACCTAATGGCGTCTGCATACTCGTCATCTGCTATGGCCATCACCAGATCCCTACTAATGGTGTGCCTGGTCTGGCCCTCCTCAGCTGGGTAATGGGTCACCCTACGCTGAAATCGCCCATGTGACGATCTGAAGGCATAGTTAGACCTATCGGTCCTCACCTTCTTGATCCTCGCCTCTTCTTCCAGGTCATCGGCCCGATCTTCGGCCCTGATCCTATCATCGATCTCTGCCTCCCAGTAGGCCTCTAACTCATGTCTCTCTTGCAAGAGTTCTTAAACCCTCGCCTCTAAGGCTTGAACTCTTCCTCTTAGTGCTACATTCCTGTCAAGTACCACTTCAAACAGATTATTCATGTCTGATGGTGCCACTTCCTCCTCTTCAGAAGGCACAACATCCAATAATATATCATCTGCTTCCTCCTCATGCTCAGACGGATCCTCATCAAGTGAAAGGTCCATCCCCGGTTCCTCTTCCGGATCTTCCTCTGGGTCACTTTCTATCTGAGTCTCAACCTCTGCGACTGGCTCGGGTGTTGGCTCGGGTGGAGCGATCAGCTCCTCGCTTACTACAGGAATATCTCTATACTCGGGTTCTTCTCCAAACATCTATAAACTAATATACTAACTCGATTAGTACATAACAATAACAAATAATATTATAACATATAACAACTATAGTTTATTTTAAGTATACTCTTAGTTCTTTTGATGAATTTTCTCAATTCACCCTTAACAACTCTATTTGAGTTCATTTACTAACCCTTCCATTCTCTCTACGGTCATATTCCTAAGGTTTTCCCCAACCTAAGGTTTATAACCTATCAGCTGTGATACCAACCTGTGACGCCCCCAAATCCGGGTACCTCAAACCCGAATCCGGTGCTCCACGGTACATCCCAGTCCATACAACATACTAGACATGAATGTAATTACTATATTATCACAACACGTCTTACTCTCAATCCCAGGTTCTATTACAATAACATCATTCCAAATACAAAATAAGTCTTAATATTACATCATTTCTAATACAATTAAACTACGACGCCATCTAGACGTTCATCTTGCCCTTTTCCTTGTCCTTACCGAAACCTTCGACCCGCTCGGACTTAGCTGCAATGTTTAATATAAAGCAAGAATGAGCATTCAATTGCCCAGCAAGTATAACAGTTGAATAACAACAATATCATCAATCATATCATTTCTCTTCGACAACTGAACAATAGTTGTGAAATATTCTGAATAAACAGGAATAATACTTTACTTTCGTTTGAAACATTTTCGAAACGACATACTGAGTGGTCATAAGACCTTGAACTTTCTTTTGCTTTCTTGAAAAGGTACACAGCAATATAACTGCAAACCGTCTTGCTTACAAGCACTTCTAGGTGATTAGCCTATTGTACTCTATGTTGATCAACACTCTAGCTGGAAACGACTATATGCATTTGTTTAGGCGCTTGATGCCTTGTCAGAATAATTGACTAAAAACTGCCCCTAATATTAGGGTTGTTCATCTCATTCATGTCTCGGAATCCTAACCAAAGCAATTCGGTTGGATAGCTCTACTTAATCATCAATAACATTTCAAGAATTTATTATCAAATCAATAAAATATTTCAATATCTGTCTAGCCGAAACAAATGGCATTGACGTTCTCTGTAACAGTTCATATATATGTGAACTTGAAAGCTTCAACAATTTATGTCATAACATAGCTCGAATACTTGAGCAAATACTGAAAAATTTACATAAGTAAGGAATTCACACAACTATATATGTATTGCGTAAATCGGAACTTCAAACATCGCATGAGAGTCATGAGAATATAATCAAATGAATCCAATAAACTTGCCCAACACAAGGGTTAGACAAGTGTTAGAAAACTTGCCTTAAGCGCTTGCTACTACTTGACGTTAATCGTCCTTCAAAAGTCCTACACATTTAAGTACGTATCCACATACCAATTAGCCACATAAATGATGCCAAATATTGGTTTACAATACACTATAATGTTTCATTATAATTAGAAACATAATATCAAACAAGGTTATACACACTTGTTACGACGTTTCGACGTTCGCACAACGCACGCCCGATTCGTCTCATATGCATACGTTTAGCATGCTCATACACTTGTCTAATCCATCATTGATTAATGCTAAATACCATTATATATCATAATATATAAGGTCTAGAACATAGAACAACATCTCGTAGCGTCAGAAGCATTACACGTTACATACGCGCATGCACGACGCCCTCTGTTTGCCTCCTAATGCACAATAGTCCTAAAAATGGCCAATTTATAAATTGGTCAAGACATTAAATTACCGTTCTAATTATTGGAAGATGTAGTTATACTTCTTAGCTTTCCGAATCATCTTGAATCATCCAATTTGGAGTTCGTATGAGAAAGTTAAGTCCATTTTACTAAAGAGGGTCAAAGCTGTCCAGCCTGACACTATTCCAGCGCTGTAGGCGCTGAACTAGTGCAATTTGAGCGTCGTCGACGCTGAGGCCTCTGATATTCAGTGCGGTCGGCGCTGAACTAGTGCAATTTGAGCGCGATCGGCTCTGAAACGCAGTCAACATCCATTTTCCAGATTTCTGGGTTTCTAAATTGGGTTCGTGCCGCAACGGATTCGTAGCTTCATAACTTCTTCATCCTTTATCGGAATGAGTCCGTTCTTGAGCCATTCTCTAGCTCTTGCTACACATTACAACATATCCTAAATTCATAATCTCTCGGACTCTCTAACAAGTCCGAATCTTAGCTCCAAGCAGCCTACCCAACTAGTTTTCAGCGAAACTTAGAGTTTGGCCAATTCATTCTCCCTCTGTTTCTTAGCTATGATACAACAAGTCAATATGACTTAACACATGCTTCTATTACTAAGTTAAGCAACATAACATCATTTCATCAATTAATCAATACCTAGTTCTCAAGTTCTTAGAGAAATTCTTCTCTTGGACATTTTATCAAATGGTTTGTGGGCATGAGTTAGAAACTCATATTGGAGTAGAGTTTCATTATACTCTAGTCCAGATTTCCAATTGAAATCATTTCCTACAAACCTCTGAGCACTTAGCAACAATGCTCAACCATCTAACACAACCAAACATAGTGATTACAACTTCATTAATACACAAAACATGAATAACAGTCCACTAATGTCCATTTCAGTCCATTTCTTGATTCCTTATGCAAAGGTTCGATTCTCATTCATTGTTCCACTTCCACATATGATTAACAAGGTTTAATAGAGCTAATCAATATTTATACATGTTCATGAGCAACCAAGCAAATTTCAGCTACATAACTCCAACAAAACAATCACAGCAAAACTATAAACTTGGAAAGAATGTGGAAATGAGCTAAGCTCTATATTGCATACCTCTTGAGCTACTTCTAAGGATGCTAAATGGATTAAAACCAGCTGCTACCATAATTCCTCTTCTTCCTCAAACCACCCGTACTCACTCAATTCTTACACTCTCTCACTATTTTCTCTCAGTTTTCAGTTTCAACACTTGGCAAGAACAAAGGAATGGTAGGCTTGTAATGGGGAAGTATATATAGAGGAAGGGCTGAGTTTCTTGGAGGTGGAGGAGCTGAGCATGCTCGGGCATGGCAGCTCCCCATGTATGGGCGACTGAGCCTTTGGCTCTCCCCATAGCTCGGTTACTCCCCCCTCTTCTCCCAAGTTGTTCTTCCTTCACCAAATGCAAGGCGATTGAAGTTCCCCATGCTCTCCCACGTTCTTGGCTCTCCTCCCTCTCATTCTCTCCTTCTCCCGTACTCTTCTCCCACCTTCAAATGACCAGCTGCAATATTTACCCATTTCCCTTCATGGGTCATGGGTTTGGGTCATGGATGGTGGGTTTGGTTCATGGTCTTGACCCATGGGTTTTGTGGGCTTCAACTTGGGCCACTCTTGGACTTCTAATTTAATTCCAACTGGGCTTCTAATAAATATCCAATTGGGCTTAAATAAAATCCCACACTTGGATTATTAACCCCTCTCATTAACGCTTTGACGAAATTATGAAAAGTCATAAAATCGAAAAGGCATCTTGGCGTAAATAGCGCTTTAGTGCTATTTCTCTAATGATTTAATCAACTTCAATAAAAATAATATCAATCAAAAATTATCACATACACATCATATGTAGTAATAAAATATTCACACACATAACACGGAATAATATAAATAAAAGTTCAATTTATTCAATAAAATTATAGGCTCGTGTTACAAAGCTACCCACGATCCGCGATCGTTACATTCAACATACCTTAGAACTGAAATAGAGAGCTTAGCCTGACATGCCTTTAATATTCTCCAATTAGAGTTATAATTGTAGTGGCCAAGATGTCCCTATTATCTGACTAAAAACATCTATTTATATCCCTAAGATAATATCCTAATATTCTAAGAGAAACAATCTAATTATAATTAGAAATCGAATACAAATCCGCGCCAAAAAATAATTTCTTTTGTTCTTTCCCCGCTATCTTCGCCAGGGCGAAGATTTTTGTTTTAATGAGCTCGTCGAGGCAAAGAACAACAGAGAGGTCTGGGTCGGAGCGACTTCAGAGCTAGCTAGGGCAAAATCACACAGAGTGTTTCTCATCGGGGCGCGGTTCCTTAGGCCAAAATGCTCGTCGGGGCGAAAATGCCTGAAAATCCTTTTTTTTTTCTTTTTCTCGCTTTTCGCTCCAATTTTCAATCTTTCTCCACTTTTGACCCTGAATCCTCCTGAAATCAATAAACACCATAATGAGTGCATATACATGTGAAACATGCAATAAAACTAAATATAAAAGAAACAAAGTTATAACAATTATGCACTCATCAGTGTTCAAGTTATGCTTTGACATAAATTGCTATAGTTTTAAAGTTTGACTATGTATCAACTGATTATAAAGAACGTCGATGCCATTTATTTCGGCTAGACATATATTGTAATGATTTATCGATTTGATAATAAATCTTTGAAATATTATTGATGTTAAGTAAAGCTATCTAACCGAATTGTTTGGGTTAGGATTCTAAGACACGAATGAGATGAACAACCATAATATTAGCAGTAATTTTAGACGGTTATTTCATAAGCCCGTGAGGCGCCTAAACAAACGCATATAGTCGTTTTCAGCTAGAGTATTGATCAACATAAAGTACAATAAGCTGATCACCTAGAAGTGCTCATAAGCAAGTCGGTTTATAGTTAAATTCATGTTTAACCTTTTATGACAAGACAAAAGAAAAGTTCAGGGTCTTATGACCACTCAATATGTCATTGTGAAAATGTGTTAAAAACAAGTAAAGTATTATTCCTGTTTATTCAGAATGTCTCACAACTATTGTTCAGTTGTAGGAGAGTAAGGATATGATTCTTGATTTTGTTGTTATTCAACTGTTATACTTGTTAGGCAATTAAATACTCATCTTTGCTTTCATTAAATATTGCAGCTAAGACCGAAAGAGTTGAAAGTTCCGGTAAGGATAAAGGGAAAGGAAAGATGAATGAATAAGAAGACGTTTGTGATAAACGTAGTAGTATTGTAATATGTTTAATATTATTATGTTTTGAACATGTAAAGGTATCTAGAACCTGGGATTGAACAAATATGATTGTAATAATATAATAATTACATTTGTATCATTGAGATTATATAGATAGAGATGTATGGATGAATAGTACCGTGTAGCACCATATTCAAGGTTTGAAGGTACGCGGATTTGGGGGCGTCACATATAAAACATAGAATTTCTGTCAAGTTTATTTATTTGAACATATGCATTTCGATTATAAAATGCACAACTCTTGTTAATGTAAATTAGAAACTCCTTTATAATTTTCATTCAACCCTAGTCAGGGATTTATAAGTTGTCACTTATCGAATCGCATTGGACATTCTCTCCCTTTACTAGAAGTGGTAGATCTTTTGTTCACCAACCTCCATGTACACTTTATTATATCTGAACATACCCTTTTATATACCCTAAGAGTCTTAAGGAATATGATAAAGTATAAATCAGAATACACAAGGTACTATGATGATCTCAAGCCCAATGATCACTTGTACTACTATCACTATAAGAACTCCTATTGACAGATAAGTAAAACTCCATTACTTGTTCCTTTAAACGAGTCACGTTCAGTGAACTTATTCTCTAATAAACACGCACATACTTGTTTTAGTGTATCCACACAAATGATTATGAGATCAATCATCCTCTTCAAAAGAGCAAGCATAGTATGTTTTAATCTATCCGGATTCAGTAACCCCACATTAGTGATCCAATGATTAGTAACGTTCTAGTTTTGAGCTATCTTAATTTTAGATCATTAGCATGAACTCATCATGATTCTAAAAATATTGCTCTAAAATTACAGGTTTATCCCAATTAAACATGGATAAATAAGTGTCTTTTAAATAAATAAATTCTTTTATTAATAAATGAATAAGATTACAAAGTGAATGCTTATCACATCCAATGTGATTGGTTTGAGGGCATACTATTTTCACAAAATACCCCTCGTCAATCCGCAATTTAATACTTTTAGATTTCATCTCATTTTGGCAGTAGCAATCTGGAACTAGAAGAGTTACATTTAAAACTATTAAATTTTTCATTTTTTCTTGAATATTATTGTTCTTACTGATTCATGTGATCTGGGTTTATGAGAAACATGTATGGTTAAATAATTGTAAGGATCTGTACCGCAGTATGTTATCTCTCATGCTTCATACTATGAGAAAACACTCCACCCCATTGTTAAATTCCATTTGTTTAGCCATTTATATTTCTCATCAACTCAGATAACATGAATCTGCAACATGTAAAAACGACGTAATAAAAGATTTATAGATTTAAATCGATTTTTTTTTTTAGTCATAATCTGCAGAATTAAACTGCAGACTATAAAATATATGGTGTATATGCAAAAATGATAATTTTTATAAACTAAATGGTATATATTGAAGTGACTTATATACAAGGTTACTTATAACTTAGGGTTAACTACATATCTAACCCCAAAGTATAAACCTTTTGCACTTAGTACTCCCAAGTTTAAAAGCTCTGATCCTGCTCCCTAAAGTAACTCTATCCTCTCAAAATTGACCTTCGTGTTATTTCAGGCAAAAAAAGTAGTTGGAATTACCATGTGTTCCAATAGAGGAATATAAGTACAGTTTGACTATATATTTATATATTTGACTGTATAAATGAACTTACGGGAGAAGATAAAATTCTTAACTTTTGTCTAAATCATTTTAGTTAAAATTGGGATGAGACAGAATATGTACATGATGTAACGATCGCGAATCTTGTATATTTTTTTATTATTATTTAAATGAATGGATTAAATTTTTATTTCTTTATGTGATGTGTTTTAAGGTTATTTAATGACCTGGATGATGGGAACATATGATTTTTTTATGTGTTGTGTCTCGTGTGAGTGAATAAATAGATTTCGCGAAAAATCGCAATATCACTATTCATTGGGCACATTTCCCGAGGCACTATTTATGCCCGTAGATTTTTGCGTCTTTTCAATTTCTGTTAATTTCTATAAGACGTGTATGCGAAGGAATAATTTTTTCAAGTGTTGGGAATTTTATTTGAGCTAATACGTGACTTAATCCGTATCCGAATGTATATTATGGGTGTTCCGAATAATTGGACAAATCCTATAATGATTATTTTTACGTGTCCCAATATTTTATAGGAGTACTCGTTTTAATTTTGGGTAGAGTTATTTACCAAATTTGGTACAATAGTAGGAGTATTCGGGTATATTTTGTGTATATTCGAATTAAGTGGGGAGGCATTTTAAGCCTTGGACCAATAGAAATTGAGCAAGTGTCTCAATTAGCCAATTAGGAGCTGACAGGAAGGAGGAGTCGGCAACATGTTGCCCGAGCACAGTACACTATGCCTTGATATTGCTTAATGCAAACATTCTTCTCGGATGAAATCCATTCACCTTGGTGTATACACTCTCCTCCTCCCAAAGCCATCCCATTGCATTATCCCACCCCACTGCTACCTCCATTTCATTTCTTCCAAAAAGAATTCAGCTGCAGAGAAAGTATAGAGAGAGATAATGAAAGAGTATTGAGAGAAAGAAGAAGAAGGAAGAAGAAAAGGGTACGAAAAGAAGAAGGAAGAGAAGAGAAGAGGAGGCCAGAGGAAAAAGGAGTGACTCCAGTAGCTCCATAGCCTCCAAGAACAAGAATCTCATAGGTGACAACAACCTCTAAATCCATTCCTTCTAAGTTTTTTTCAAGATTGCTCTGTTTTTAAGCTTGCTATGCTTAGTTGGATTTTTGTGGTTGTTATTGTTAGTTTGTTAGTTGTGGTTGCTTAATAAAGTTTTCAAGAGACTTTGTAAACCATTAATACCCTTAAAGAGGAACAAAAACAAAGAGAAATCTGAACCTTTGCGTAATGGATGAAACATTGGACATTCTTAGACAAATGGACCTTCGGATGATTTTTAGAGGACTATAATATTGTTTTTCTGTGTTGGTTGTGTTTATTTGATGTGTTGAGGTTATACTTCCATGGGTTATCTTCATAACCCAGTTGGAATGGAGTTAAAAGGTGTATAAACGAGTTTGTGGTGTTGATTTTGGTGAAGAACACCAAGAACTCGTAGAACAGAGTACTACCTTGTACTTTGCTCAAAGATTTGGACTTGTTAACATTTATGGGTGCATTTGAATTTTTGATATGTTGTAGCCCCATAAGTTAGGAGTCCATAGAGTCCGAAATGGACCATTTTGAACGTGTATAGAAGGAGATATGAAGATCGGAATGGAAGGAGGTCGAAATCGCGAAGCTGGGCAAGTGAGAACTATACGTTCCTGCATATCAAAGCCGGGGCTTTGATTTTAAGCCTAGTTTGGACGCCGGGGCGTTAGGCCTCAGGTGGTAAAAGTCAGCTTTGACGTCCTTTAGTAAAATGGTCATAACTTTCTCATACGAACTTGGATTGAGATGATTCAAGATTATTCGGAAAGAGAACGAGTAGACCTACAACTTTCGTTCTTTAAGTTTTTCGATTTGAGGTCTTTATCATGACCTAAATTAGCCATTTATAGGACTGATGCGTAATTGGGGTCAATCGGAGGGCGTCGGGCATGTGCATTTGCACGCGTAATGCCCCCGACCTTGTAAAGTGATGTTCTAACTTTCATAACGTGATTATTATGATTTTTTAATGATACTTAGCATTAACCAATATATGTGTATTAGATAAATCGAAGGGGCATGCTAGGCGTACGCAATTATGTGTCGCTTAGGCATTCAAATAGGCAAGTTGGGCGTATAGATGTGCAAGAGTCGTAACGCCGTAACTAGTGGGCATAACCTTGTTTAATATTTTATTTCTCATCTGAACGGGACATTATAGAGTTCTATAAACAAATGTTTGGTATCCTGTATGTGACTAATTGTTATGTGTATATGTACCTAATTGTGTAGGATATTAAGGAGCGTGTGTTATAATATTGTAGCAGACGCTTGAGGCAAGTTCTCTAACTTCATTCTTTTCATATATTGAATGCAAGTTTTCTAACTTAACTCAATTTATATTTGAGCGAGTTTCTTAAACCGTACAACTCTTATACATTGTGCGAGTTTTCGATGTTGTATAAATTCTAAGCTTTCACAAATTATTATTGTGCAAGTATCCTTACGTTCATTCAAGATATCCAGTTATGCAATAGTGCATGTTATTAAAGCTTTAAAGTTCTATATACCATGAACTGTTGAGATGGTTGTCTAAGCCAATTGTTTCGGCTAGACTTATATTGAATTGCTTTGTTGATTTGAGAATGATTCATCAAGATATTGCTGATAATTATTGTAGTTATCCAATCAAATTGTTTGACTTGGATTTCCCTAATGTAAAGCTGAGAAGAACAACCCTACTATTGGGGAATTATTTTGGTCGGTAATACCGATTGACCCTATATGGGTGATAACTTGACGCTTAGACGTTTACATAGATGTTGTACAACATAGGGTATGATAGGCTGATCCCCTAAAGTGCCCAGAGGAAAAATGTTCGGTTTATAGTTATAAAACTATTAAACCCTTTGATGAAAGAAGAAGTTCAAGGTCATTTGACCACTCAGTACGTTGTTTAGAAATGTTCGTAATGTAAAGGAATACCTTATCATTGTTCCTATTTATTCAAAATGTGTTCTCAACTATTGTTCAGTTGTAGGACTGAAAGCACGATTCTTGATGTTGTTATTATTTACATGTTATACTTGCTGAGAAATTGAATGCTCATTCTTGCTTTAAATTATATGCTTTCAGCTAAGGTCGAACATGCAGAGGGTTCCCGCAAGGACAAAGGCAAGGGAAAAGTTACCGAATAAAGGATATTATATCATATCCTCTTTTGTAATAGTTTGTGCTAGGAATGTGCGATCATTCTGGATTGTATTAATTATCTTAAGATGTTATGTGCTTATGTCAAGGTCTTAGAACCTGGGATTCATAGAGTAAGACGTTGTGTAATATTTAGTAATTACATTTATGTCCTTATGTTGATGATGAATGGGTAGAATAGATGATGAATGTGTAGTACCGTGAGCACCAAATCTATGGGTAAAGAGACCTCGGATTTGGGGGCGTCACACATGAGGTGAATGAAATATTAGAGTCCTCCACATCAATGTCTTATTCTAAATGAGAACCCGTGACTGAGCCAATCTTGTAATCTTTAGAACCTCTTAAAAAGAGTCCACCAGAGTTAAAACCCAAAACTCTTCTTGTGATCATTGCTTCCAATTTAACAAACTCACAGGAAGAAGAGTTATTGACCATCCTTAGAGAAAATAAGGAAGTCATAGGATGGAGCATAGCGGATATTAAGGGGATCAGTCCAACTATTGTCCAACATAGGATCCACCTAATAAATGATGCTAAATCAGTAAGAGACCCACGGAGGCGGTTGAACCCAGTTCTAAAAGAGGTTATTAGGAAGAAAATTCTTACGTGTCTAGATAATGAGATCATCTATCCCATTTTTGATAGCTCTTGTGTCAGTCCAGTTCAAGTGGTGCCTAAAAATCTTTTTATAACAATTATTCAAAATGATGAAAATGCTTTAGTGCCCTTTGGTGACGAATACGGACGACAAGTTTGGATAAATTTTATAAAGTTGAAATTCTTAAAATGAAAATATCATTTTCCTTTGTCATTCATTGACCCAATTTTAAAAGGACCAATCGAGTATGCTCACAATTGTTCTTCTGATGCAAATTCTGACTATTTCCAATTTCCTAGACCTCCTGAAAATCCTAAGAAATCCACACTAACTTGTCTATTTGCATCACTCATTTACCGTAGCATAATTTTCAAGATATATAAAATTTGTAGGTATGTACATTTGTTTTCTTTCTCACCACATTTTCTTGCAAAATAAATGTCCCACATACAAGGTACAATTCTTTCATTATTTTGTTTTTTTATTTTTCACTTGTATACATTAAGGACTGCATGATTTAGGTATGAAGGGGAGTTTTGCATTTTTATTATTAGATTTTTTTTTAATTTACGTATTTATTTTTCTTCTTTTTAGGAAACAAATTCTTTTTCTTTTTGTAAAAAAAAATTAAAAGATTGAAAAGATTAAAATTTTTGTTTTGACTTTTTATGGATTGAATTTATTCTAATAAGTGTCCATGGAGCAAAAACTTTAAGTAGGATTGAAAGATTAAGACAATTGAACTACGAAATCTTAAATTTGAAATACCATCTTGAGTAAAATAAAATTCATATGCATTTTTGTACTTCACATTTGCAATAATTCTTAGTTGTGAGGTATAAACCTATGATTCGAGCAATTTCAAAAAAAAAAGAATTGAAAAAAAAAGTTGAAAAAAATAAATAAATAATTGCCTCAATGTCTATTGAACAAAATAACTAGGTATCCAAGCCTCATGACGCATCAATGTTCACGCTGAAAAGTGTGATGGATATAAACAGTTTGACTAGTCTAATTTTGTGGCCTTTGTTACTCAAGTTAGTAAGCTATTAAGGGTCTTTATACCTAGTGCGCTAAAGCCAACTGGTTTGAAAGTCATAATGCTTGCTACATGGGTAACTCTAAAAAGCCTAAGAAAAAGAGGCATTGCACAAGTTAAGGAAAAAAGAAAAGTAAAATGAGTTTACTTGATTTTCATGGCAAAAGTCTCTACTAAGAGTTACATCACATACACATATATGCATCACATGGAATTAATTTTATGCAAGATGGTGTCTATAATGAAGATAGGGTATGTTTGATAAGGTGAAAGTGTGATTTTGAATTTAATCTTGTTTATGTATTATATGCCCATGTATATTTAGAAGTTTTCTTTCAATTTCATGATTGGATAAAATCAAAAGATTTTAAAATTTGAATTTTGTGGGTATATTTACTGCAAACCTCCACGAGACACAATTCGTCCACTTGGGTAACCTTGGGGTTTAAAGACTTGTTGTACATGTTAAGTGCAATCGTGTTTCTTACGAAAATAGGTTAGATATAGTTTTTATATTTATTTTACTCGAGGATGAGCAAAAAATAGGTATGGGGGTATTTGATATAGACATTTTTTATACATTTTAATATTCCCATTTTTATTATTTTATATGTTTATTTTATTTAACTAATACATTTTTTTGTTTTGTAAGATTTATCACATCAATATACTTGGTAGACTTTTGGGCAAGATTGTGAAACCCGGACTGGACCAGCGGTTGAACCTGTTAAAACCGAAACTGGTCGGCATTCCGGTTCGGATTAGACCAAATACCCAATTTTAGTCAAAATCCGGATTGAACCAGTTGACCACCGGTCAAACCCGATGGTTCAACCGGTAAAACCAGTTAAGTTGACCCAGTGAACTGGTTTTTAATTATTTTTTAATATTTTTTTGTACCAAAATTTTTTTATTATTAAAATTAATCATTTTTAGCAATATTCTAACTCAACTTTATTATGTTTTAGTTCATAAAAAATGAGATTTTTTTAAATTTTATTAATTACTAATAATATATATTTTTATATATTTATGACGTCACCAGTTCAGTAACGGTTCAACCATTAGTTGAATGAGTGACTCATCCACCCGATAACGTTTTTAGTTCAATGACCAGTCCGGATTTGAAAACATTACTTCCGGGTAGCACTCTAGTCCGGTTTAAATGCGTATGCAAGACGTGGAGTTGTATAATTTCAGGTTTCAAATTCAAATCAGGAGCCATAATATATATTCGATAATAAAGGTCGTTCCTTTCACTCAACCACTGATGATGAAGCTCCTAATTTCTTTTGAAGAGCTTCCTACGCCGTGGCTGAACAAACCCGAAAATATTGAACCCAAAATTATGGGTTCGGTAAATGCCTAGTTGCTTATTATACTCATTAAAAATTCTTAATTTCTTTATATGGAATCTGTTAACCGGATACTTCATCTGAGTCTTGATCCCAAGCTAGGGCAGTTCCATTGGATTTTGTTATGGCCCTTATTTCGGTGAATATATACAAGGGTTATCGGAAGGTGAATCCTCGTCACGATTTTGTTATGGCGAGTTTAAAATCAAAGTAAATACGGGAAAAAGAGTTAAGTTTTGTATCAATTAGAGCATAAACAAGCTGGTGACAATTGTATCAGTTAAGTTTTGTACGTACTCCCCTCTATACCAAAATTACAGTTTCATTTTTTGCTTAATATTATTTAAAAATCAGATGTACATTTTTGGTTTTAGACAACAAATCAAACTCGTTCCTTATATTGTACATAAATCGAGTATTACATGCCATAACTATTAAATTTCTATCTAGTGTTTGTAATATATTTGGAAAACTAAAGTATTTTTTAAAAGTTTGAAAATATATCTCTAATTTTAAAACTCACAGAGCACAAGTCATGTCATGACCTAAATTACTTTTCTAGTTTTTTATGTCATGTTAATCAAAATTGGTGGTTTTTGAATGACACGAAATATTCTCTTGATTTCCCTCTTCCTTTCTTCTTCTCCTTCTTTTGAATTTGGCTGAAACTCTAAAATCAACTGCACAATAGAACAAAAACAACTCAAAGTAAGATCAAAAGAACCCAACTATGTTAATTTATATTCTGTGATTTTAATGATAACAATATACTTTTGTATGAAGTTCTTTTTAATGGGCATGTGTTTGAATTTCATGGACCATTTTGATATGGTTTTGCTGAAAAATGATATAGGCTGATTTCATGATGGCCCAATTTGAATATAAAGTCCATTAGAAATTGCCTACCGGATCTAGATCCTTAAGAATCACCTAGGAATTTATGAAAGTTTTTCGTAGCCCAAAGGTTTCAAATTCAAGGCATTTTATTATTGCTAGAAATTCTTCCCTAATATATTTTGTCAAGATATGCAATCTATTTTGAATATGAGTTTATTTTGGAAACAGTTTTAGCTATGCAAACTATCTAGATTGGACTTTAACAACCTTATCATATAAAATCTTTTTTGCTCCTTTAATTAAGTCTGATTTGAAAATCATATTTTTGACTTGCTGAATTTGGGAAAATATTATAGTCGTCAAAGCTACTGAAAATATAATCTATTCCAATCACAGTCTGAGCTTTTTATGCCAACAGTTTTCATATAGTCGTTGGTCTTCATCTTATATATGCTCATCCTGCTCGGCATGAAGAAGTCAGAACTCTGGAAGATATAACCAGTCTTATTCAGAGATAATATTGAGTGCTTTTATAGTCTATTTCCAGCAATCTATTGTATTGTTTTTAATTTCTTTTGGACTGAAAAATCTTAATTCATTGTAATCTTGTTCATTTTATTAAAATATGAATTCAAGCCTTGTTTGACTTGGTCGATCCAGTAGTGGATAGAATCTGTTCAAATGAAACTTTAAAGGTTGCAGGGGTGCAAAAGAGCAGTCGTGTCCAAATCATAGCAAAACTTCTTTGAATAGGGAGTACTTGTATTTTGTTTAAACAGTTTAATTAATAAAAAGAGTCTCCAATACCAATTAGTATTAAACATGGTTTAGGCCACTAAATTAGAGGATAGAGGTTGAACCACGTAAAAATCTTGGTGTGATTTTTATTTTGTCATCTTTTTATTCTGCATTTTATACTTCTGCATATATTGTATTGGTACTCTCTTGAATAGTAGAAAAATCAAAAAGTTGTCATTGTCGATCACTTCTCGCATAGACACCTATTCATCCCCTCTAGGTGTACACATATATAGAATTACAAACTACTCAAGTGCCCAATACAGAACCTACTCACAAATGATCTCATCGTTGTTAAAATCTACCCTTTTTATAGTATTAAGTACACAAGTACTGCGAATGGCCAATGTCCAAACATGAACGTTCCCATAGGTTGTAACATAAATTGTCCTATTTTTAAAGATGAACAACTTTCGCGTAGGTCGTAACATAATTTAAATGATAGGACTCATATATTATTTATCTTTATGTTTGTGTACAACTGTTTGTAAATTGTATACAGTTTGCGCACATAAAACTACACTAGTTACATGTAGAACTTCTCCCCCAGGTATAGTTGTTGCAGGCATACGGCTCAGTTGGATCGACAACGCATTGTTGGGGAGAATTATGCACATAGTCAATGACTTGAATTTGCCTTCTATCAAAAAACCATTCACCCACAACATCTGAAATGGTCTGTTGATCACAATACATAAATAAATTAAAAGCTGAAATGTTCTCTTAATTAGTGCAAATAGAAGGGGGGGGGGGGGAGATGGGATTACATAAAATAAATTCAAAGCTGAAAGAGTCCCTAGACTTACCTTGTTATCCAACATAGAATAAGGATCACCAAGCCATTTCATCTGGAACTGAGATTGGCAATGGGTATGGCAGGAGTTAATGAATAATCCTCTTGAGGGGGAGCTACCCAAGTCGGTCAATGCTTGCAAAAATTCTAATCTAAAATCTGAAATTAAAACCAAAAAGTACTTTTTAAATAGCCAGTTATTCTAAAAATCTAAAGAATCTAAGTGGGATTTTGGTTTTTATATTATATTGATTTTCCTCATTTTTTTTGTCCTCCCCTATCCCACCTCAATATTATATTGGTTTTTATTCATTAATAATATCCCTCAAAAAGAAAAGGGAGATAACAAACTATTGTAAAAGTTCCTCCCTTGCTCTTAGGTTTATTGTCTTTTATTTGTCAGTTCTAAGTCTTCCAAGATGACTAAAATAGAAAAAATATTCATTTTGACCAAATTAGTCTTTTCCTCTTCTATGAGCACTAACAGATAGAAATAGGTTTGTGGGTCCTAATTTCTGAACTGGACCCATAAACGGTTTTCTCGTTACTAGTGCACAACTATTAATACTCATAGACATAGTAACGTACAAGATAAATGGAGCATGATACAAAACTGGGAAGAAGAGAAATGTAACGAAAATTAAAGCATAGCTACTACTCCATGTGATAAATTTTGAAGCATGGCTTTGGGTGTCGAAGAAATTGAGAAATTTACTTTCCCATTTTTCCAGTTGACCAGCTGGGCACTTTCTTAAATCATATTTGCAAGAGGTTTCATTCCGGTCAGATAGTTCCTTTGGTAACAAAATGCTTGCTACCTGAAGAAAGGTTGAATTGAAGAAATCAGCGAAAAATATTATCATCAAAAACATGAGTATTAATTTTAGCTATTGATATTACCAAAGCAAGAATGATGTTACCAGAGTAAATATATACAATTAACGATACTTTCATAATTATTTTAGCAATACACTGAATACTTTAAGTGACGCGTATTGCTCTAACAACATCATTTTTCCTCGGACAATACTGACCATCTTAATTTTAAAAGAAAAGAAAACAACAAAATAATGCTATGCTTTAATTTTTGTCGTATAAGATTAGAAATGATAGGACATTCGTAGCTTGTTTATGAAATCTCTGCTTAAATGAATACTTACCTGAAAAGTATCATATGCAGAATTTAACAAAAATATGGGAGTACAAATATCAGGCACAACATTCTGAGCATTGAAGCACTGCAATATAATTAATTAAGTAATTAATAATGTTATAAACTTATAATTAACTGAAAAGCATACTTAACATTGTATTTTGATGTGATTACCAAGCTTGCTTTCATCTTTGATGTGCATGATGGAGGTAAATGCGTGGCTGATCCCTGCAGCCGATACACAGAATTATCATCCCAATTTATTATAGATGTTAAGAGCCTTGATATAACAAAGAATTCATAGCTCATTGCGATAGAGAACTTTTCAATATCATCTTTGTTGTAAATAATTAATAGCAAAAATATTGGATATTTAGATGTACTATGAGTCGCAAATTTATTGGTATGAACTACTTAATATTTTTTCTCTAATTGCATTCGTGCATAATTTGTTCACATAGAACCTATCTAAATGTGAATTCAATAATCCTGGTACTATCAAACGTCTAAATTATGTAAATTTGAAAGAAAATTTAAAATTATAATATTTAAACTTAATACGTAGATCAAAGGTGATAAATAGATAGTCTAGTGATAAGGTCTCTCCCTTTATTGAATCAGCAGCGTTGATAATAAAGGTAAGTTTCTCCTTGGTTTCCCCTCTAACCCCTTCCCCAGACTCCCCCTAAGATACCACATAAATTCGCACGAATGTGGCTCCACCCCTAGTAGTGACTAGTGACAAATTAGTCACTTTTAGAGGGGAGACATAGGAATTACATGAAGTTGAGCGAGTTCACTGTAAAACATCTCATGGTTGTTACTTCCAGAAGCATTTATCCTGTTAAGCCACCAAAATAAATATTTAGTCTCACTAGTAAAAAAAAAACCTGGGTACTAAAACTACTTGATCATGGACTTTTAATTAGCATATACTTAAGGACTACAATTAAGCTTACAAGAAAAAACCAGCATCAGAGAGGCATTTAACATTAGTGGTCGGAGGCAGGAGATCATGGAATTTATCACAATGTAATATTGCTGCTAATCCACCTGCAGAACACCCTGAAAGAAGTGCCTATGGCACAGAGCTGTTAGTTTAGGCACGCATAGAGAAATTAAAAGGAAAAATAAACAAAAAGGATGAAAAGGGAGCATACACTGGTTGCATTATTCATTCCCATTTTTAAAAGCTCATCCATAATAGCATCAAAAATTCTACCTCCTCGGTAGTAGAGTCCGAATTCCTGATGCATGGGCAATTATAAATTGAAAAACTTTTAATTAATTGGGCACAAGATCTTGCACCATCTTTAGATTAATTAAGTTGATCCATAACAAATGTTGACTATAGGATTTAATTGGGCACCACATCTTTCATTGTCCATTGCAAGATCTAACGGCCAGGATTTTATAAGATTCCTTATAACACTGTGTTGCAAAACATCTTAACTACAATAAGACAGTGTAGCTGGGAAATTTGTCTTGCTGATGATTCGAAATTAGTAAGTTTTCCCTTCCGTAATACTATGTTGTTGTAGTTAAGTTGTTCCGTTATTGCGGAAACTCTCAGGTTATGTTTGTTAACAAAAAATATGCTTGAGATTGGACTACTTCTGTTAATTTAATACTATTTTGGACTATTTAATTTAATTCTTTTAAGCCATTTGATAGCTTAAAATGAGGGAGACTATTAATCCCTCATTCATCATGAGATTATATAATCTCTCATAAATAGCCTTAAAAATGACAAAAAATAGTTCATGGGACTATTTAAAGACTATTAATCCCCCATCATGGAATAAAATTATTTGAAGTAATGTTAAATTAAGACAAATAGTTCAATCTCAAGCATATTTTTTACAAACAAACATGATCTTACTTTTTAAAAATGTTGATTGTCAAATCTTGCAATGAACGGTGCAAGATTTAGTGTGTAGTTAAGTCCTATAGTCATCATTTACAATATGGATCAGCTTCTATATGTGTGAGTGTGTGTATATATTATGTATATATGTACACGACTTCTCCATTGAAAGAAAACAACTAACGGGATCAACTTCTTGTTTATCTCCGGTGAAGGAAGAGCCATCGCAATATCTTAGGTACACTCTGTTCCAATTATAGAAGTCTGCAAATCGAAATGGATTTAGTTTATATGTAAAAATATTCAGATATGTGAACAACAAATGAAAAATTAAAAAACTGAGTAATTCTCACATGGGTTCAACTTTGGCTTGTTACTCAATATTCCAGTGAATTCGACGCTTTTCATTTTCGTTGATGAACCCAAGCCATCGGAATTATTGGCTCTGGTTTGGCAATCTTTAGCTTTAGTGCACCAATATCCTCCCTAAAGCAAGAAAGGGAATTAACTAATGGCACATGGTCTACTTTGAAACTAACTTGTAATCTAAAGGGACAGATATGTAATTCAGCCTAAAATTAACCCGCAATCTTCCTCTTATTGGCAATCAACTAAGTGACAACTGACAACTAAAAGTCTTAAGTAAATAAGTACCTCTATGTGTAGTAACCATTGGTTTGCTCCTTCATTTTCTCCCCAATCAAGCTGGTAGGCCGGGGGACTACCATCTAGACACACTGTACACGTGACAAAATTGTAAATTAAGAGATCCTAATTCCAAACCGTTCGAAATTGGCAGTCCATTTGCGCAAAATCTATATAAACGAATTGTATTGATACAGCAAAAAGTTACATTTCAAATGACATTTGTTATACAAGTTTTATACAACTGCAACTCTCAATTATAAGACGGTCCAAATAGACTATCCAACTTGAAATGCTTGAAATCCATATCCCAAACTAAGACAGACAGACAATGAACATCATTTCAAGATTTAGCAGAATATAAAGTTACAAAAACTGTTAACGATAATTAAATACTACTTGTCTAGTTGATTAATCACCTGCTCCTTTTGCCACAGCGCTGTGAAGCTTAGTTAAATGGGGTGCGGTTGCCATGGCTTGAAGTGCATACAAAACCACAAATACTGCAAATAGCTCAACTACAACAGAAAATGATTCCATTACCATTTTCTTGAAGAAATAAAAAAACAGAGTAATTAATCACAAGCAAATAAACTTCTTTCTCTTTCGCATGAACAAATGAACAGCTTCTTCTTGGCAAACGAACCTTGCAGATTTGAGCATTTCTGGAGGTACAAAACAAACAAGAATAATAATGTTTTTTTGATTGGCTTCAAGAATTTTGCAAACATGACATGTGCCACTTGATTAAAATTAAAATGGACTGTACGTATTAGTCACGGGTATTGGTATCAGGCCACCAATTCCGAAGTCTGTCTTCATCCCTGGAATTGGATTTATAATAGGCGATAATGTTGGTGGTTTGTTGGGTGCTGAAACTGACAGGCAATATTGTTGTTGATTGTGCTAAAGTAGTGGCCATTAGGAGTGCAATATTGGTGCTCACAAACAAAATGTGTTCTTTAAAAGATACTGTTACGGGTTTCGAAATTTTAGTTTTAAAAAGTGTTTTAAATGATGTGTTTGGATAAGTATAATCTCTTGTAATTGGTTATGCTGTGAAGTATGAAGTGTTATTAAAAATTATTCAATAAATTTCATTTGAGTCCGAAAATTTGAGACCCCTAACATTAGTCTCCTCTCAAACTCTTGCGGATAGTGACTGACAGCCTCCGAGCAATTTCAAGATTGAAGACAGATGGTTTGATTTGTCTTACTTAGGTAGTTAGGTGTTATTATTGACAAATCCGTGCAGCTCTCCATTGGTTCATGATTTCAAATAATTTAAAATTAACAATTTATTTAGACAGTTTGTAAGGGCGAGTTTCATCGATATAAAGAGAGTTATATTTTGGACAATCTTTATTATATTATATAAATATTATACAATTACAATTATCAGATATATAAATGCAACTTATTTCTATAGTGAATTACTCAATTTGAACATTTTCGAGAATCAAATCTAATTTTTGATTTTTATATTGACAACAAATATCTTGGCGTTAAAAATTAAAAAAAATTAAAAATAAATGTGTTCTAATATTTAATCCAGCTGCAAACCAAATGACGTGTTCAAAATTCTAATTAATCACTACAATTATTACAACATGTTTTTCTCTTCTTTTTTCTTTTTTATGTGAGTGTGAGTAAAGTAATTAAAGTTTAATTGTAGGATTATATTTTCGTAAAGTATCATTATTTATTTATATATCTCTTTACTCAAAACTTAGAATATGAATGGGTTCTTTACATAAGTATACAACAATTAGTAAAAAATTATAAGAATAGTGCACTAAGAAAATAATTACATGCACTAACAAAATAATTACAAAAAGAGTGCAACAAGAATAAATCCATTAAATCATTATCTCTTAAATCAAAGAGAACTATAACCATCCTATTTAATCCTCTCTATTTAATGGCACCTCCCTCCACCACCTCCTCCCGTCTCCCTCCTCCCTCCCCCTCCTCTCGCCTCCGCCTCCGCCTCCCTTCCCCTACTGCCTCCTGCCGCCTCCCTCCACCGCCTCCTTCCTCCCCCGCCTCCCTCTCCCGCCATGGTGGCGTCAATGGAGTCTTCAAGCTCATAGTGGCGTCAATGGAGTCTTCACATGTCAAGGTAACCAATCCTTCATACCAAGGTAATCAAACCTTTATACCAAGGTAACCAATCCACCTCTACAACTGCAATTTTTTTATAGTGCAGTTGGTAACCAAACATTCATACCAAGGTAACCAAACCTTCATACCAAAGTAACCAATCCACCTTTGGTTACTTAGGTTTAAATTAATGAGTTGAAATGGATTTGGATGTGTTTCAGATTTATGGTTACTAATTAGATTAATTTTGGTTACTGTATAATGTTGAGTTGGTAACCATTCATAATATTGGTTACCTCGGTATAAAGGTTTAATTACCTTGGTATGAATGTTTGGTTACCTTGCTATGAATGTTTGGTTACCAACTGCAATATGAAAAAATTATGGTTACTAATAAGATTAATTTTGGTTACTGTATAATGTTGAGTTGGTAACCATTCATAATATTGGTTACCTTAGTATAAAGGTTTAATTACCTTAGTATGAATGTTTGGTCACCTTGTTATGAATGTTTGGTTACCTTGCTATGAAAGTTTGGTTACCTTGCGGCGGGAGGGAGGGAGGGAGGCGGAGGGGCGGGGGGCGGCGGAGAGAGGGGTGGTGCGGTGGGAAGGAAGGAGGGGAGAGAGAGAATGGGTATTTTTTTTTAAAAACTGATATGGAAACTAAATTAAAGGGATAGAATGGAGGAGAGAGAAAGTGATATTATCCCCTAAATTAAGGAATCCTAAGTGCACTAATATTGTAAATAAATATGGAAAAGTGTATTATTTTTGCAATTATTTAATCTATACACCATTATTGTAATTATTTCTAAAAATGTACTACTAAATGTAAAAGTCCCATAAATTAAATTTGACTTGCTAAATTTAGCGGTGCACAAAATAGCCCAGCCCAAGCTGTTTGGTCCGATCCGAAGCAATCCATAAATAAGTTTGACCGGATATTAGGGTCTAAGACCCGTTCCCAACCCTCCTTTCATCGAGTCTAGTCTAGTCCCCAAAGTCCTGACCCACCCATTGATCAAGTAAGGATTCAAACTCATTGTTGGAAAGGAAGGCCTTCATTCTCTTCTTTTTAATCGGGGCCCATTCTAGGCTGGCTAAGAATTTCTTGTTATTTCTTCCGTTCTCAAAAGCATGATTTCAAGTACAAAAATTTTTGTATATAAAAAAATGTTAACATACTACAAGTACACAAATCAAATATAAGATATGTATAAACTATAAAGACCAATTTACCCTCAAATGTATACTTAAACAGGGTTTTATTAAGTTTTAAAAAGATAAAGATTCGTTAATATATTTACATGTAGTCACCAATGAAGTCTTAGTCTAGTGGTTAAGACTCTGGTGCTTGGGTCACAGACTCAATTCTCATTTAGGTGAATTTATTATTTTTTTATTTGAAGTGTGTTTTTTCCTTTGTGTGAGATTTATTTGATTAGTAAATTTATAGTGAGTTTATTTCTTTCTCTTCTCATGAGTAGGGGTGCTAATCGGTAAAAAATCGAACCGCTACCGAAAATACCAAACCGGTACCGATCCAAAAATATCGAAAAACTAAGAACCGATACCGGTACCGAATTACCGATTTCGGTACCGGTTCGGTACAAAATCGGTACCGGTTTTTTCGGTTCGGTTGTCGGTAATACCGCATGGTAATATATATAATTATTAATAATAATTAAATAATTTTTTTATATATATTAACAATAATTAAATATATAATTAACAATAATTATTATTTAATAATAATCAAAATTTATATATATATAATTATTAATAATAATTATATATTTCGGTATTTTCGGTATTTCGGTTTGTACCGAATTCAGAAAATCCCTTACCGCTACCGGTACCGAAAAGTATTAAAATACCGAAAAATCGGTACCGAAAAAAACCGGTACCGAAAAAACCGAATTTTTTGTGAGGCTTGATTGATTTTTGATATTGTAATATTTGATTATAAATTATATTATACTTCCCAAAAAATGGGGTTTCCAAAAAAAATTACATGGAGTCCATTATGGGTAAAAGTGAGACTTATTTTATTATCTTTTTACTATTTTTATTTTCTTAATTTATGTGAAATATATACTCTAAACATCCTTTTGAGGACAAAGAAAGTATTTCTGTTACCCTCCTTCACTTGATATTTTTTTTCGTTTTATTATTGTATTAATCAAAATAATATTGTTTTGTTGTAGAACACAAATGTTGTGACTAAATCCAATTATGAGGACAATTATTTTAGGATTATATTTTCAAAATCCGGTTAGGGTGAAATTATCACCAATTTCACCGTAATAAGTTTATATACCTTTAAATCAATGCAATAAAAAGTTATAAAATTTAACAATGCAACATTTCTTATAATCAATGCAATAAAAAGTTATAAAACTTACTGCGGTAAAATTGATAATAACTTCACTCAAATGGGATCTATATTTTTAGTGTCAACGAGTCTGCCATTTTTTTTTTTAGGCGGAGAAAGTCCGAAACTATACATCGGAAATTTGGTATATATAGTCTATGAAGGCTTTGCACTGGAAATGGGTCGGTTGAGTTTGCCACAAACACATAATATACTGCCAGCAAGCTGTCCCCAAATTGAAATCTATTTATACTAAAATTAATATAGCTTCTTTTTTTTGGATCAAAACATTGATTTAACTTGTTAAATTACCATTTCTTATCATTTTTTTTCATTATTTTATGAGAAAATTAAGATGCAATATAGGGTCTACAATAAATCAAATCCCCTTCATACTTTCCTCCTCCTTTCAATGGCCTAAATATTTCATTATCTCCTTGTTTATACTCTTTTAACATAAAAATAACACCCCCCGCCCAAAAAAATAATATTGAAAATAATTAATATTCAACCATATTCACAGTCTACACTGTTGACAAACTATGAGGCACCAAAAAAAAGAAAAAAGAAAAAACTATCTCTAAGTAAGGTAGAATTAACTTATGTATCATCAGAATTCATCCCCTGATATGACCTCCTTCCTCCTTTCGCTCTTTCCGCTCTGCTGTAACATGCTGTGTTGATCAAGAAAACGTACATTTTTCCATGGCGAGGCTCGTCTTTAGATTCTTCAAATATTTGTCTTAGGGATGTGACTGAAAAACAGCAGCACTACCAAATGAGTTAATTCAGATGTTTGGCTGTGTGGTGTTTGCGCCTGCACTTGTGTTTGGCGTTGTGAATATAGGGGGCGATGCGAGGGTTGGACTTCCTCCTCCCATATCTCTGGTTTTGTGAAGAAGGAAAGTCCCACAGAGGATAGTCACAAAGCCAGTGACTTCACTAATAATTTGTGATGCATTTTGATTATCCCAGTCCTGAATGCATGCAAAACTACAAACAGTCAAAAACTGAATTTCAAATAATATGAAATGCTACCAAAAAAAAGAAAAGTTTAATACAAATATGCCATTTGACAGAGGGTGGTGATTGAACTAGTTTATGGAATCAAGCCCACTTGAAATAAAACATGAATGCAATTTATGTATGTCCTTGGCAACCATTTCTGAGTGCCAATACATGATAGTAGAAGCTGATAAACTTGATTCTATCAAAAATGACTAGATCTCGATATAGAATTTTTTGATAGAGCATTCTTTCCTTTACCAATATTTACCTTTTCCAAGTGCCACTAATGTGACAGCTTCACATACTGTTGACCCGCTTATAATTAACAATTGTGGAAGATTGAAAATTATTAATTAGTAGAAGTATTTATTAACGAGAAGAGGACTCTTTAGTATGTGTTGTATCCCGCTGCACCCGAATCCCCACTTTCTAATTTGATGAACCCCTATATCCCCGAATTGTGCACCCATACCCCGCACCTGAATCCTTGTATCCTACCAATGTGTTAGAATTTAAGATCAAAATATAGCACAATCACACATAAATTAGATGAAGAACGGGAAAAACAAGAACACACGACATACCAGGTTCACCAATTTGGCTAGTTCTACTTTTCTGATGTATTCATTAGATGTCTCATACGCTCTACAATGATCCACACACCAAACAAAGTTTATATAGTAACTAAAAAATCCTAGCCGCTATATCCTGAGTTCAAACCCATGAGGTTTAATATATTAGTAAAACCCAAGACCGAACCACTAATAAATCCCTAAGCCCAAATCCACATTACACTTGGCTCTGCGACCCCGCCCGCTCACCGGCGCCAGGCTCGCTCAACAGGGAGCAAGATCCCCGACTACCATGACGTAGTAGCCATTAGTCGAATCGGCAGAAGTATGAGTTGATACCAACACGATGTCACTACCATTTCATTATGTCCACCACTACTGAACTAAACACTCAATACAGTGATAGACATCTTAAAGTTTGTATACTTTGTAAATGGGACTATTTTTGTGAGACAGAAGTAGTAATTGTTTATTTTAGAAGTGGGTGAAAGTATGGAACTCCAAGCATGTTAACTTCATTCTTAGATTGCTAGAATAGGTTGGCATACCAGAATAACAACTGTAAGTGAAACCAAAAACGTTATTTCATTGTCTATACTCATAATAACTCTATAACATCTACAAAGAATGGCACTTGTACAAGATGAGGAATAAAATTGTGGAATATAAGTATTCAATCACCTTAAACATGATCACGCTGGCTAGGATGGTGAAGGTTGTAAACATGACATAATATACTGGAGAAACTACAGCAGTATTAAAGGTGTCCAATGCCTGCAAAAATAAATCTAGAATTTAATTAACTTCTTCATAAATTAGCATTAAAAAAAAAGTGCCAATATATTGTCATTTAAATCAAGAAAAGACAAACCAAAACCAGACAAGATCATATCTTTGGTTTGATGCCTCAAAAATCAAATCACAGGTATCCCTGTATTCCAATTATGAGGAAGAGTATGAAAAATATTTGCCTAACAAAGAAGTGGATAATGTGGAATTCACATATGGAACTTTAAATTGAGAGTTAGACGGAACTTTTCCTCCATTGTTGCAATTTTCAAAGGTTCATCATCTATGTATATTCTCTTATAACCAGATGACTCTGAAATAATATCAGTCCCAGAATATTAGCTTTTTACAATAAGGTATAGATTATAATTAATATTAAAGTTTTGGATCAGAAGTGAAACATGAACTTAGATATAAGCATGCCATGGTTTTCTAGAAGAATTAAACATGGAATGACACCAGAATATTCAAATTCAATTGTGGCATGAAATATGGGTACTTCATTGCTAGCAATCATACATCGTCTTAAAAGTATTTCCCATCGACAAAAGAGACTATAGACCTGGGACTTATTCAAGCCAGAAGACTTGAGGAGAACATGTTCTTTCACAAAATAACAGTGTAAATAACGTAATGACAATGTAAGACCGTAAAATCATATAAATTCCAAAAATATATACATTTACTAAAATCATTCAGAGTTATCAGTATGAGGTTGATATTTTTTTATTTTCTCAATACAATAGCTTAATGTCTTAAACTCTTGATTCAGCGCAGAGTACATACTTGCAAAATGATTCTTTTACTTACCATGTTCAAATAGTTCAGCTGCAAAAGACAAAAACCGATCACAAACACGGTGAAAACCCACGTTTGGAAGTATTTGAATTGATTCATTCCTTCAAATGACAGCTTCAAAGCAATTCCCAATGCTTTAACACCCATAACCTATGTACAAAGCAGGGGGATTGAAAAGGGAAAGTGAATTAGATTAAGTAAGGAAGGGCTATGGAATATATTATATACATATGTAAAACTGTCAAATAGAAATGACTTACCGTGAGGGAGCCAGTGAGGGAGCAGATTCCAATGTAGACCATTAAATGGTTTTTCCCATAACGTGGCGCAAACACGAAAATTAGGATGAGAACGACAACCAGGATTATGCAGATGTATATAATGAAACCTGAATGATTCCAAAAGTTTCCTTGGTTAGTTTGAAGTAATCAAAATGATGCATATATTCGGATGAGAAGATAAAATGTCCAAGAAGATACTAAACTGAAGAAAATTTCTAAAACTTGGTGCAAATTTTATACACCTCATAACACGAAACCAGCAGCAAAGAGTACGCGCTAGCTATGACCTACTAATTAAATCCGGATAGATTATAACTTCTGAATCAGTTACCTGGCTCTGTTGCTAGGGTCCACACTTCTGTGACACTTCGGATAGTCCTCTCCTGTGGCGCATGTATAACAATACTGGTAGAACCCACCAAGCATAGAACACAACCAACAACACCAAATATATGCAATTTCTCCTCCAAAATAAAATGGGCTAACACTGCACTGAATCAGAAGTTATTACCAGCTACAAAACATTAGTATTAAATAATCTGAACTTTCTGTTAAATCTTCCACAATGATGCTATCCAGCACCATACCTGAAAATTATACTTAAAGCTCCCAAGGGAGTTACAAGAATTGCTGGTGCATATGCGTAGGCAGCAAAATTAGCTATCTCCCCAACAATCACTATAAAAAACAAATTTTGAATTAATACAAACCAAAATATACATTTGAAAGATGTTTGCACAATGACAAATAGATAGAAGCTAAAAGCCAAGGAGAATAGCAGTGCAGTGCAGTATGCTGTATGCTTTTATACAATTTTACTGTGAAACTACAGCAAAAGTGGGACCTAAATGATGTTTGTGCCAGCACAATATACCCTGAGACGATTACAACTTCAGATCCCTTTATTTGAAACAAAAGACAGAAGTTAGAAATAACTACAATGTTGGAGTTGGATTCTTCCAAAATAATGCCAACTAAAATATGATTGGCCACTCAATAACCACGTTACTGGGATAGTTTTAACAAAATAAATTCGATAAAAGAGGAAGATAGTATTAGAGATAAAAGGGAATATTCATGTTTTAAAAAAAACAGCTCTCAATGGAGAACACTTAAACCACATGAAAGGACCCTGCAATGAGGGGGAAATACCGGAAAATGAAGGAAGGACTTGTTGCATCAATTACAAAGGCAATAACAGAATTAAAAATGTTTTTGTCATTTTTCTTGTACATGCAGCAAAAAGAGTGACTATATTTATATTGCATAGGGTCACAACACAAACGAAACTAACTCCACATAAAAATCAAATTAATGCAAGTCTTCATGATAACTTTCCAGCCATAATTCTCATTTGAACATCATCAAGAATATAGAACGTGTTAAAGCAAACTCGAGCATATTAATCAAAGACAGAGGATACAGAAAGACGATTTAAATAGCCATTAGTACTTACTGGCTATCATTCCACCCCACCACATGGGTTCCATCAAGTACGAGTAGCCTCCTGAACCTGATAAACAACTTGCCACAATTACCACAGGGAAGTTGCATCAACCACAAAAAAAATCATTCCAAGTAACCAAGATTTTACTTTAAATAATATAAATCTTGATAATTCTTTCCCTCCCACACATTAATTTTGCTCATTTGAAAAATATTATTTTTTCAATCAAAATCTTGGCTTCAATATAACAAACTATGTAAGATCACCTGGATTTTCAAAGATAGGTTTTCTTCTGTTTTTTATTACTATAGGTTTTCTTCTGTTTTTTATTACTTTTGCACAATTCCTTAAATCTATCATACACATATCGTACATGAACCTTATGTATTAGTAAGTATACTAGTAATCTTATATGTGCATTTTGAAGTTATACAATTTTAGATGCATAGATACACTAATACAAAGGACATAGACCACATTTGGTGCATCTAAAGATTATCATATCCAAATTACGACAATCGGTTAATGGGTTTAATAAATCTACTTGCAGGTATTCTCAAATTCAGAAGATTCTAAATGACTGCAAAATCCATTTCAGATAATCACCCTTTGAGCCACTTGTGCATTATCTGATTATAGCTTATTCATTCGCATAAGATGCACCAAACACATCAGCTTATTTTTAAGTTATATAAGCTATAACCCGGTAAAAATCCGCTGCACCAAACAAGTACATTGCTTGCTACAATGGTAAAACCTTAAGCTACTAATTTTTTTAATTTTTCCCCCTAAACATGTCAAGCTTCTAATTAAAAATGAATGAAATTACATAAATGTGTGTTTGCATTAACAAATATTCATAAATATGAACTAAGAGGAATTAAATTGTACCTGCTCTGGTACCAGAAGCCCCTGCCTTCTTAAGACCCTTTTTCTTGATAATAAAGCTGGAGCCAATGAAAACACTGGAGGAGATAGCCAATATAAGCCCATGCACATTGTCAGAAGATAATCCCCCCATTTATCATAAAATGGAGAGATTAAAAAGTAACTAAAATTTTCTCGACCCAAATCCAAATTCCTGAATTAAATCAAAATCAAACATCAACATTTCCCCAAAAATAAAATAAATAAAAAATAAAATCAACGGACACAACTATTCCTACATCGAAAAAAAATAATAAACAAAATCAATTCGATATAAACAAAATCAATTCCGTACAATGAAAATCAATGGGGGTAAAATATTAACCTTTTTGGGTCTCTTGGCAAATGGGTAGGTGGTTAAAGTGCTTGTTTAGCACATGAAATATCAAGATTGATCAAAATCAGATAAAGGGTTGAAATGTCTAGAAATGAGGTTGATGATGATAGATTTTCTCTGTATATATATGTGTATGTATACATACATATATGTGTATAAATATTTCTATCAATATTTCTCCATGGGGAAAGAGAGAGAAAATGGGGGAAGGGTGTAAGCAGGGGAAGCAAACGCCAAACGGTATGCCCGTTACATTTGCTTCTGAAAAAAAAAAAACCAACAGTTTTAACTCGAACCCAAAATGTAAGGTGGCTTATTAGCTCTACCTTCCGCGTTTGGCTTAAAATAGTTAAAAACTTTGGTTATACCGGAGTTATAAGGCTACGTTTGGTTACTCAATATTTAATAAGTTTGAAGAGTTTAAAAATCCTAATAATCTTGTTTATTTAATAATAATTTATTTCAAACGCAAATTATTTTACTCACAAACACAGTGTTCGAGACTTAAACGCAATGTACTAAAATTAGCGTGGTGCGTTTGGAGGTTCAAACGCTACCGCCGCCAAAGTTGTAACCCGATTGAACATGGTATTAAAAATAGACCTCATATTAAGCTACTAGCGGTAACCCGTGCCAGTGGCACGGAATTTTTTTTTTTAGAGAAAGAAAAAGGTATTAAGGATAGGGTTTGGAGAGGAAGATAAATGTAGAAGAAGAAGAGGAAATAAAGAAGGAAATAATGAACAGTCAGATTTATGTCAAACTTTAAATGGCTCAGATGATTTATTAGATGAACGAAAAATTCAAAATTTTTTGTATTTTGTTAGATAGATTTTATAATCCCTGAACTAATAGTCTCAAGTCCAAATTTAAAAACAAATAAGATACTTGAGATTAATAGTTATATCTAAAATATAATTCTTACAAATAAACATAACTCTAAAATATAAGACTAGACTGGACTATTAATTTAATTTAAAAATAATATTATGTTTTTTGGTCCTTCATAATTGGGTTATTAGTATGAGAAAAAACAAATAATTCCTGTATAAGGGACTTGTACATGAATTACCTATTGTTTGTCCTTAAAAAAAGTTTATTTGGAGGACATCTATCGAGGACTACGTAATATATGAGAAAATATGATATTTCATAGTAATAGCATTTCATCTCTTTTAAATTATAAGATTATTATTTTAAAATTTAATTTAAAATATTTTTATACTTAAAATTGAGATGATTTATTATAAATTATAAATTAATAAAATTTTATAATAAATAATATTTTTTAAATAATTTACGATATTCATATTATATTAATTAGAAAATAAATTTATTTTAATTTTTAATTTAAAAGTATATTAAATTGACTTTAAAAAAATTAATAATAATCTTATATTTTTAAAACCGATGAAATATTTTTTACTAAATAAATTTTACCTTCAACAATAAAATCTCTCAGTTCCAACCGTAAACGTGGAAGACTGCAGAGAAGGGGTCACGATGTACTAGATATAAATAAATAATCTATACAGCTATATTATTATTATTGTTATTATTATTATTTGGCACATATCTATATTAATTGATATATAAAATTCCGAAACAAGCTCCCACGTTTTCCAATATTTTTAAATACTTATTCAAATTAATATATCAAAGTCATAACGAGAAAGCTTCTATTGTTACATGAAAGGACCAAAAAAACACTGAAAAACAAAACTCCATGTAATTACCAAATAGTGTACCTGTGACAGTTGTACTAAAAAAATTTTTATAAATAAATTATTCATTACCTGAATTGGCAACCTCCAAGGTTTTCTTTTTGGGTCCCTTTTAAGGGTCTGTTGGAAGGTGACTTATAAATTAGTTAAGTATTATTTTAAGTGTTTTTATTTGATTTATTTTTAAATTTATAAATAATTTTTGAAAAGTAATAATTTCTTATAAATTATTCCATCCGTCCCAAATTAATTGCTCAATTTTGACATTTTAAAGTCAAATTGACTATTTTTAAAACTAATCTTTTTATTATTTTTGCTAACATATAGGTGAAGATATTATAACCAAAAGAAAGTATATACAATTTATTACTAATTTCAATTTTTATAATTTTAGAAATATATTTATATATGCTTAATTATTAATTTTAAAAATAGTCAATTTGACTTAAAAAAGTCCTAAAAAAGCAATTAATTTGGGACGGAGAGAGTATTAAATTAACATTTATAAATTACCAAATAATAGTAATTTTTAAACTTATAAGTTAATTTTTAAGATTAACTCATCCAAAAATACAAAATTGGGCACAAAATTTGGAATTGGACGCTCAAACTCTTGACAAAATTATTCCTGAACTTACAACAAGTATATCTCATAACCCTCCCCCAAAATATAACTTTCTAGCTTTAGTCTCCTGTTTATTGGGAAACATATATAGTGTTAAAAACATGCAATTTACAAATGTGGAGAACATTGATAAAAATATCAAATAAATAGGAATGAATTGCATTAGGTACCATTGGAGCTAACGAGAAGTTGTGGAGTATGTAGAAAGACCCTCATTTTTAGGAAGAACCAAGAATGGATGGCTATGTTTAGAGCTTAAGAAAATTGAGACAACCAAGGACAAGAAAAAAGAAAATAAATTTTAAAATTTCCAAACACAATTTTCAAACGCATTCTATTTAACTCATAACTCAATAAATTCATTGTACTAAAAAAATGATATAATGCGTTTATATGTACAAAGTACAAACCAACTTCAAACACTATAAACCAACTGTCCAAAAATAGTATATTGAACAAGCTTAAATGAAGAATCAATGTCGTTTAGATTGAATGAATGAAATTGATGAAGGAATGGAATGAAGAGTGGAATGACTCGTTCCATTCTAGCTGGAATGCGTTATTCATAGCAGCTCGATGTGGTTCAATTTTGGGTCCTGCAGATTCTGTTTTGGCCGAGGCAGTCAGTTTTAGGAAGGCTTTAAGTTGGCTTAAAAGTCTTGGTGCTTCATAGGTAATTGTTGAATCCGACTCTTCCATGTTAATACAAGTTATTCAGGCTTCATCTTCCTCTCCGAATTATGTGGGTTTGGTGGTGAATGAATGTAAGGATTTGGTTGCTTCTATAGTCGATTGTCGCATCTATTTTGTTAGGAGGTCAGCGAATTCTGTTGCACATCTCTTAGCTTGTGCTTCGAATTCTATGTCTGATGTCCAGGAATGGGGTTCTATTCCCCCTCCTTTTATTTGTAATGCTCTAAGCTTTGATCTCCAGTTATGAAATTCAATTTTTCCTCAAAAAAAAAAAAAAAAGTATTTTGATGAATGCAACTTAGAAACAAAGCCCTGCTTTTTCGTTGCAGGGAAAAGTAACTGCAGAGTGCTTAAACATAAATATTTTGAAAAATCAACTGTTTACACCACCAGCTATACCAGCCATCTAAATTGAGTTTTAAAGGGAAAGGACAAAAAAGTCCTCATCGGTCACTCTTCAGGCAACCCCTCCAACTTTTGAAGTGAAAATTCTAGTGAATTGAAGAGAGCTTCATCAATTGCCGGTTATGAATTACACTGCAAATCAAGATAAAGAGAGATAGTTAAGCAAGGTGATGGAAGTATAACTATAGCTCTCACGATTTCACAAAAGAAGTCTCATTTGTCAAACTTTTTTATTATACAAAAGTAGTCCTATTTTTATTGACTTTTGGTATAAAATCATATCATGTTCTCAAGTATGTCATCATAATTCCGTTATTGTGTCACTATTATTAAACCAACAACTTATTAATTTTAGAGGTAAATATGGGAGGAAAAAATCATTAATATTTGTAAATTTTGAAAGTGAAACTCTTTTTGTGAAACGGAAGAAGTATAAAAATCAGTAAAGTGTTGAATGGAAGGGAGATCACCTTATGACATAGTAATAGCAAAAATCAGCCAAGATAAAAGAGTGTATAAATTCTGAAATAAAATCCACCAGTGGCCATATTCCTCCATATCCCCCAAGGAACAGATACTTGCCGCCTGTGTTATAAACCTACGTAAACAATTGCCTTAATGTTACAGTTTTTTTTATTTTTTGAATTGCGCACAAATAAATTGTCCCATGATAACTAATCTCTCTTCAAATAGGATAACTAAGACATTATAATTACTAGTCGTCTGACATGCACACATATGTGTGTGGAAAAAAGAAAAGGTTAAAAGAGAAGAGGTTATGAGAATTCATGAGAAGAGGTTATGAGAAAATGGGAGATTATTAGAGAAGGGTTGATTTAGTACGTAGAATTCTTATGAGGAAGTCTTGCACCGTTCAACTCATGCACATCAGAAGACAGATGTGCGGATTTTCTTGCGGCTCTAGGCCATTGTTCTAATTATGTATAATAGTTTGTAGTATGAAAACTCCTCGAGTCTTGAGTCCCTAGCAGTGCTAGCGGACGATTGTATGAACTTATTTATCTAGTTTTTTGGCCTTGCTTCCATTGCACCAAAAAAAAAGGGAGAGTAAAAATAGGCATTAGAGAGTAAAACATAAAAATAAAAAAAACAGTAACACAGGTTTAAGAAAGTAGTTATTTTTTGAGTTAATTGCACTTTGTATTCTCAAGTTTATTCTATTTTGCACATTGCATTCTATAATTCAAAACGTTGCACTTTGCATTCTAACCTTTAGAAAAGTCAGCACATAACACCCCCGACCCAAAATCCGTCACTAAAAGTGAAGGATTAACGATGGATTTTACACTTTTAGCGACAAATTTTTGGGTCGAGGGTGTTATGTGCTGACTTTTGTAAAAGTTGGAATGCAAAATATAATGTTTTGAATTATAGGATGCAATATGTAAAATGGAATAAACTTGGGAGATGCAAAGTGCAAGTTACTCTATTTTTTTCTTTCTCCTTTAATAATACAGATTTTGTTAGATCTTCTAAATTATTTTGTTGGTATAGCATTTTTCATTAAAAGTAGTAACCTTACATACCATAATTATCCAATAACAAAAGCCCAAAAATCTTGAAACACCAAGTGCAAATACATAAAGTGCTGTAAAAGGTTCGACCATCTGAACACACAGAAAAAATACAATTAATGAGGTGGAAATTTTTTTAATAATTTTCACTTGTTTTAAATAATATCAACACAAAGCTGCACATCAAGTAGAAAAAAAAAATTAAAAAAAAAATTAGCTAGGAAGCCAAATTAACCTTTCCATTTTGCATCAAGCGCAGCTGAGGCAACATGGATACTGAACTCAAAATCACACTAAATGCCCAGAGTATGCTTATTATTCTGTTTCCAATGCCAGGATGGACCACAATGGCCATGATACCAACAGGAACCACCTGAAAAATAAAGGCCATTGACATATGAACTATGGGACAAAAATATTGATAGAAATTAAATTAATTAATTAGTACAATAATCATCAAACATGTGTGTGAAAATTGGATACATGCACACTATATTTCTTGAAATGTTAATCATGGTCGTACTCATAAAATATGTATTCCTTTCGTCCCAATTCGGATGTCGACTTTAGATTGCAGATGGTTTAAGAAAGCTTGACCGTAATGCAGTTCATATTTTCTTTGAGTGTTCAAATAAAGTTCTAATTTGTAATATTTCAATCCCACATCAGAATGTAAGATATATTTTACTGTACAAAAGGTTTAAGATTAGTATCAAGAGTAACAAATTGAAATAATACAGTACCGATACAAATGACTAAATACGAATGACTTTCGTTAGTTATATACCCCCTCTCTTAATATAAGAAGAAAAATACGTTATAGTAACTTTTAATTTCATCCAATCGACTTCCTTGACTTAGACAACAAGAAAGTTAGCATAGGCATCTCGTGACCCTAGAAGCATGAAACTGGTGACCCATAATAGGGTGTTGGGTAGTAGACTTTCAGAGTTATGACTTTTGACTTTTTTGGACCCCGGATTGATGAGTCAAAATAATTCAATAATACTCTTGTGACAGTAAAATAAAAAATATAAAAATTATAGCAAAAGACAAAATTTATTATTGAAATGAGACTATAGCCCAAGAGACTTGGATGAGAGACTTTATTTGATCAGAGATTGAGTTGAGTTGAGTTGAGTTAGTTGGTTACACAAGTCTCTTTCATCAAATTTTAACTAGCTATGACATCCATTATTGGACATCCCAAAATAGTAAGTATACCTTGTTACTTCAACCATTACGACCAGCCTTGACCCCGATATCCTATTAAAATTAATAATATATTCTCGAATGATCAATTCATTAGAAGAAAAAAAAAAGGTCAATTTGGAAGCATTTTTTCTCATTTGAATACAGAACATAAGATATGCTGCAGAAATGAAAACATGAAACATGTAGTATTTCATTAAAATAAATAGCAAAGAATTGGATTACCATATGAAGTAGTGGTAAATTGTCAAGTTCTTTATTGTAAGTGGACTTGAGTTTTCCCCTCATCATGTAAATGACCCAACAAGTTGCAAGAAATGAAGCTAAATGAGGCAAACCAATTACATAGCCGAATCTTTCAACCAAAATGCATAAAACTTTCCCTCCAAGGACTACAGCAGTAATGCATTGAGTTTTTAGGGAGAGTCCTGAAGAAACAAAGCATAAAATTGACTTCAAAATTAGTAGGAAAAATATAATAAAAAATACTCCCTCCACCTAAAAGGATACAAGTTTTTATTACTATTTTAGGTAGTCCCAAGTTAAAATGTTCTTACCTTAAATAACCTATTTTTTAGAGTATAACAATTTGCATATATTAATATCCTTAGTATTAATTGTCCTATTTCTATTCTCTATGCATATTTATGGAGTATCACTAGTCATGTGTAGAAAACTATACAATTAAATGAGAATTTAAATATAGACAATTTTATCATTTTTATCCTCTTTCTTAATATGCGCAAAAAGTCAACATACATGACATTGATTTCTTGGATCTTTTTAATAAGTTCTGAATGAGGCAATTTAGGAAATGAATTGATCTTTTTACAAAGGGATGTTGATATTACTTCATAAAAATAGTAAATAGAATTACATTTCTTTTGAAAATATAAATTTTCTTTATGAAAATAAAAGTTTTCAGTAACAAATTTGACTAATTAATTACACATAAGTGTCATGTTTAGTCTTTCAAATAAACATTTTTGTTAGTTTGTTTGTTTGTATCTTACATATTATATTGATAGTTGAACGTCTTGATAAGCATATACGGCTTGGCAATACTACAATACATTATGTATGATGTTACAATGCGAATAATATGTGCAATTATCAATTTAAGGTGCGTAAATATTATCAAAAGTAAGCCAATTCGCGTCTAGCGAGTAATTAATTATCTTGATTGGATTTAACCAATGTCCCAAACAAGTTTCAAGCCAAATCTCCATATCAAATCATGTACATTTATTACAAAAGATTTCTTCATTTCTTAATCCTAATATGATATTGGGAAAAAGAAAAAAAAATAGCTTAGAGGAAAAGAAATAAAAATAAAATAAGAAGAAGCTATATATATCTAGATATTGACTTTTGAAAAGATGACAAACATTGTGGGACATACCAAGAAATGAAAATTAATGACAAATTAAATATAAAAAAAAATTACCAGAGCATGTCTTCTTTCTAGTGAGCTTGTATATGAGGACCATGATCCCAAAGGAATGGATTGTTTCTGCAGCAAGCACAAAGAAGAGTATATTGTGATATTCCACAAAAATGTTTACACCCACCAAACAAGATATTAAAATCACCACGGTGATTAAATTTTTTACTGTCCTTGACTGTTTTCCAACCCATTCAAAAAGCTTGTTTGCTTTCAAGCTCTTTCTGCTAATTCCCATTAGTGTATAAATATTAAGGGAGGGAGTAGGTAAAAAAAATGGAATCAAGAAGAGGGAGTAGAAACTTGCAATTGATAAAAAAGAGCAATCAAGTTGATAAGGCAAATATATATAGAAACTATTGTGAGTGTATTTAATTTTGATTAATGTAACATTAATATAATAGTCAATGGTATAAACTTCTTAAAGAGTATTATTCCCTCCGTCCCTTATTATTTGTCTTTTTAGAAATGGACGCACATATTAAGAAAAATATTTAATACAATATTTTTTAGCTAAAAATAACTTTAAATACCAATATTGTCCTTGCATTGAAATAAAAGAGTGTTACTTATTAGATAGAATCATAGAAAGCAGTGAAAGAACCAAAATTATATTTAATACTTGGGATAATATTGAAAACTAAACAATTAATACTTAATTTAATTCTCAAACGACAAATATTAAGAGACAAAAATACTTCTCTAAAATGATATTTAAAAAGAGAGGGAGGGAGTAATACTTAGTACAAAATTAGTATTTCAAAAAATTAAATTTGTACTATAATTTAAATTTTTGAATTTTGCAAATTAATTAAAACCAAACTCAAATGGAAATGTTTTTTAAGACATTGGGAGTAAATTTTTCTTTCTTAGATTAGTCTTGGTTTGGTGTGGTGCATTCAGGAAGATCAGATTATCGTAATCCGATCATAATAATGAAAATTATTGAGGGATATCAGTATATTTAATGAATTCGTTTTAGAATATTTATGGCAGTTTAGAAAATTAATTAAATGATCGCCTAATTTAAATATAAGAGTTTGTGCATCTAATTTTTCTTTTTTAATCAAACAGCTCAAAGGACTAAAGTATATTAAACTATAATCTATTACAAACTTAGAAATGATGGACAAATTTGCAATAGCAACAACTGAAATGTTAATTCTTTCAAACAAATTACAAATAATTAGAAAAATTGCCTATTGTATCAACAATTATTGAAAACCACAAATACTTCTGAGAAACAGTTATATTTCAAAAAATAATAAAAAAATATGTAAATATGAGGCAGTTTTCGATACGAGTAACAGAATAACAAGTTGTTGTAATAACCCAACAACCAAATTTAAAAAGACCTATCGTCATCAATCCGCATACTAAAAAAATTTATCACAAACAAGAAAAATAAATCTCTGAAACAAAGAATGCAAGATTTCACAAGAGATGATAACGAAACTCTCCCACAAATAAAAAGAAATCAATCATTCAATGGAGAAAACAAGTCTTACAAAAAGAGAAAAATAAACTCCACAAGAAACAAGAACAAATTATTATCAAGTAATAAAGACCAAAAAAGAAAAAAGATTTAGGGGAGGACTCTCCAAAAAAAAAATTCTTTACAAATCTAAAACGAAGGTTAGGATTCTCAGCCAGAAAGAGGAGAGAAGAAGAATCAGAAAGAAGTCGGTAATATCAAATATCGTAATAGTCACTTGAGCAATAGTTCAGTGGTAGCGTTGGCCTCTTGCAAAACAAAAGGTCCAAGGTTCAATCCCCCTCCCCTCTCCCCCCCCACCCCCCCACCCCACCCCCCTGCCCCAAAAACAAAATTAGCAAAAAAAAATATCAAATATCGTAATATGAACATAACAAGAAGTGAAAGGAAAGGAAAATTCGAAATTTGAAAAATAAGAAAGACATGGTTTGGATTTGGTTAACTCTGCCCAATAATTAAATCTGGGCTAAAATCTTTATGCTACGTTTAGATTATAGAAATGAATGTGAGAATAAAATGTCTTATTTTTATAGAATGAAAAAAAATTATGTTTGGTTGTTCTATTAAAATGAAATGAATCATTCTAATTCTTATTAAATTTGTGAATTTTATTTATTGGGGAATATAGAATGACTCATTCTAATTGGAATTGAGTGAATTATTTCACTCTCCATTCAATTATCTTCTTTATTCTGTTCTTTAACCAATTCTATTTCTTTAATCCAAACGCAGCATTAGAAAATTTTAGGTCATGTCTTATAAGACCACTAGTCACTTGGGCAAATAAATTGTATTTATTTCACGAAAAGAATCTTTTTAATTGGCAACGTCACTGCTAAATTAATAATTATCACTTTTAGAGATAAATATTGAACAAAAATACATGTGCAGTTTTTTTTTTCTTTTTCCTTTTTTTTGTGGTTTTGGAAACTAGTCCTAAAGGAACATTTTATTAAGCAATAGCATCCTTTTCGACCATGGGAATCACAGATATTGCATCCCTTTCGACCATAGGAATCATCCCTTTCGACCATAGGAATCACAGATATTGCATCCCTTTCGACCATAGGAATCACAGATGGATGAGAACCATTCATTCAATAAATAGAAAGAAACAAATCAGACAACATATAGCGACGAACTGAAGTTATAGCGACAGACCGGACTTATGACGACGGACCAAAGCGTCGCCCGGTCCGTCGCTAAAGGGGGTATGCTTGATATGTCAGATAAGGGGGTATGCTCTTGATCCATTCTATATATATCAAGAGCATACCTCCTTATCTCACATACCAAGCATACCCTCTTTAGCGACGAACCGGACGACGCTTTGATCTGTCGCCATAGGTTCGGTCTGTCGCTATAGGTTCGGCCCGTCGCTATATGTTGTCCGTCGCTAAAAGCTATAGCAACGGACCGAACTTATGGCGATGGACCAAACCGTCACCCGGTCCGTCACTAAAGAGGATATACTTGGTATGTCATATAAGAGGGTATGCTCTTGATCCTTTCTCTATATATATATATATAGGGGATGTTTCTAAACATATAGATACATTCGGAGTACACCTACAAGATTGTAGAAAATAGATACTTTAAATACATTGGAATGGAGTTTAGAATATTGATTGAGATTAATATAAATACATTAATTTTATATATGTGTATTCATACGTAAAAATTTGCTATTAATATGAAAGAGGAATTAGAATGGATAGATAATAACGTGATGGATGCAGAAGATGGGATGAAAAATTTTATTTAATAAAGTTGTTGGAGATGAATACATCCAACGAGAGTACATGAGATTTGGCTTGCGGAATTTGTTTTACATACCAATTAACTTTTGATTTCATAAGATTCTGTTAGATTTTGAGGGTAGAGAAGATTTATTTTTGATTTGAGGAAACGGGTATAAATTGATAGGAGAGTTAGGTATTATCAATTAACCATTAGTTAACCCTGAGTTAAGATATTAATTTGTTTCAATTGATCTGAACCATTAAAATTAAAATTGCCATGTTTCTATAATCTTGGAGTGTATATTGGTGAAATTGGACAATAAGTACTGTAAGGGAGGAGAGCCGGATCCTGAATTTATAAATATATATCTATCAAATTGACTGATATAAAGGACTTATATTATTTAAATTTGGATTAATAATATTGATATTTTTTTAAGTAAAATTTGATATTTCTACTAGATATCCCTCACATGAAGACAAACTCATTTATTATTCATATAAAAGTAGTATATCGTGAAAATATCACATTTACTTGTATAATTATTAATTCTCATAGAGAAGGAAAATGATATACATGTTGACAAATATTTGACGAACTTAAATTACGATTAACGTAAAAGTGTATGTGATAAGATAGAATAAATTAAAATAGGATCCTTATTAATTCCTACTTATTCCATGTATGCACATACGTCTCAATTATAATTTGGTTGAAAACTTTCGCAATGTAGAACAGGATTCCAGAGAGAATTACATGTACATTTTAGGACTGTTTACAATGTTACCTGCATAGTCAAAAAACCTCAAAATCGAGACATTTATTAAATGAAATATTTTATCTGTTTTAAAATATAAGATCATTATTGACTTTTTGAAGTTAATGTAAGACATTTTCAAATTCAAAATTGACACGAATTCTTTAATTTTAGTCAATAGAATGATGAATATTGCAAACTACCTAAAAAATATTATTCATTGTTTAAAATAATTATTTCAAAATTTTTAATAAATTATCTTAATTTTAAATTTAAAAATATCTCAAATTAACAGACGAAGTATATTAGAACGCATACAACATAGAATTGACAATTTTTTAAACATGCCACCAGTGACAAGTAGTTTTAAACATGCATTTGCTTATTGGATAATACGGAGTTTGGCTTTTAAGTTCATTTAATTTTGTTTGACAAGTATTCTGTCAATTTGTAATAGGATGATAATGTACGGTGAATTTATCTGAGCCAATGTTAAAGATTCCAATCCCGTACCGAAACATGTAGGAATGTTTTGATATGTATATTAAGTTATTACTAAAAATACTTTTAAGAAATTTTTTAATATTTAAGGACACATACTAAGCACACGGTTCAAGAAAATATTATCTTAAACTGTGTGAATATTCATCAAGTTCAAAGAAATATGCACACAGTTCAAGAGAATATTCTTTTAAACCGTGTACTTATATTGTGTTTGTAAGTTTTTATTTGAGGGAAAGGGAAGGGAAAATAATTAAAATTCTTCTAAATCTCATGTTTGTGAGTTTTTTTTAGGAAGGAAGGGAAGGGATTTGGAGGTATAGTTGATTTCATTTTTGACTTAAAACTTTCCCCTCAAAAGTGGGAGGATTTGGAGGGATGGGAAAGGATAGAAAAATGAAATATTTTACATTACCAAAAATAACATTTCAAAATAAATAATATGACAATCTTGTCACTAATTATTATAACTCCTAATTTTTAAAAATACAATTTTTCTCGGTTCCCCAACGCCCCCCACCCCTCCCTGTGTCATAAAATCAGTTAATCTGACGTGGACAATTGTACATGACAGTTGGTCCCAAAGTAAGCTACGACATGCATGTTCTCTATCTATTCTAAAACTATATATACATATACATATATATATATATATATAATATAATTGCTTATAAAAATAAAACTATTTTTTACTTTTAAATTATAAATTAATATAAAATTTATAACATATCATTACTTGTATATTGAATAAATTAAATACAATTATGTCGTCACTATTATATTTTAAATAAATAAATTACGTATAAACCTCTTAAATAAGTCATCATTTTAAAGATATACTCATTTCGTTCCCAAAAGAACGAGCAAAATACAATTTATATACATATTTTAAAAAATAAAACTAGAAGAAAAAAAGTAAAAAAAATTTAAATTTATCTTTAGTGGCCTCACAATATTATATAAAGTGATGGGTATTTTTAATTTTTTATATTAATGGACCTCATTAAATGTCATATTTATCGTTCATTTTATATATTTTATCTCATTTCTTTAAAATAAAAAAAATTTATATTTTAATTATTCTTTTGAGAACGAAGGGAGTATCTTTAATTTTAAAATATAAAAAGTATTATAAGTACTTACTAGCGAATTGGTTGTTATGTTTTTCTTTTCTTTTTAAAATAAAATCTTGATAGAGGTCAAATATTGATACCCCAGGGGCAGGCCGGCCAGTTGTCTCGCATCTTCTCAACGACTTGTTTTCAAGGAGGAGGAGTTTGAGAAAACAAACATACATTTCCCTTCCCTTCCCACCTTCAATAGCTAGACATTATTAAATCATACATTTATAATATTTATATATAAGGGTAATATAGTAATAGTGTAATTTAAAAATAATTCAATAGCTAGACATTGTTAAATCATACATTTATTATATTTATATATAAGGGTAATATAGTAATAGTGTAGTTTAAAAATAAAATTATTTTCCCTTCCCTTCCCTCCTTCTAAACTCACAAACAAGAAAAATATAATAATCATCACATCTATTCCTTTCCTTTCTAAAACTCACAAACATGACAAAGAAAAATTATAATCCTTTCCCATCCTTTCCCCTCCCTTTCCTCCCTATACTTTCCATTCCCATCCTTTCCCTCCAAACTCACAAACACAGCATTAACATGTGTCATGTTAAGAGGACTCTACTTTTAATAATGGTCTTTTAAATGATTAATTGTGGGTTAAGATGACATATGATATCATTCTGTTTCAAAATTTAATATTTTTATGCGGATTCAGTGCATCTATTCTTGAGTTTGTGTTTCAATTTACTTTTACGTGGATTCAATGCATCTATTATTGAGTTTGTGTTTCAGTTTATTTTTACGTGAATTCAATGCATCCATTGTTGAGTGAGAGAGAGTGATTATGGAAAGATGATAGGTAGGGACTTCTTGACAATATGAGTTTGGCAAGCAAATAGGAAAGATGAAGGAAATTCCATAATAATATGAATTTGGCAAAGCAAATTGAAAAGGCACATGTATGGTGTTTCATTCATTAAAAGGGCTGGGGTGGGCAGAAAAAATCAAGAATATTGTAAGTTTGTTATAAATTTAATTATATTTTTATAAGATCTCTTTCTCATTCTCACGAATGTGGGATATTATTATAATTCAAGTGAGAAATTATCAATTTTTCTTATGAGATATTGATTCTTCATGTAAAAATTGATATTACCTTTGACAAATCTAGTTTCTTAAGTTTTATTTTAACACCCCCTCCCTCCCCTATTTAGAGAATACGAGTATAAGTAAATTAAATTTCATAATCAAAGGCCTAGTGGTAACAAAAGATATCTCCTTTTGTTGTGTAAGATTACAAGTTCGAATCTACTTGTTATATTTTTCTTAGGGATAGGATGAGTAGAGAAAGTATAAAAGGGAAAAAGATGAGAAATGATTATAATGTTTTAGAAAGGAAGGGGAATGAATGATATTTTAATTATATTTTTTTCTTTTTTGTGAGTTTAAAAAGAAAGAAGAGAAAGGAAAGGAAAATATTTTTATTTTTAAATTACACTATTACTATATTACCCTTACATATTAATATTGTCGACGCCGGGAGGAATCGCTTACGCGGGGGTTGTAACCCTTTCCAATTTTTAGCCTTTTTGTTAGATGCCTTTTTGGAAAAGGTCGGCATTAATGTCGACGGGGTTTTTAAAGATTGTTTTTATGATGAGCCAATTTAACCAGAGTCGCCAGTTGGTATATTTGAAATGGATGTACCAACTCATCCGAGTTTTCATTTTTATAAATCGCTGGCTCATATGTGACTCCGAATTAATTGGTCTGCGAATCGAGATTCATAGAGTTCGGGGGCTTGCTTAAGTGAGGGGAAGGTGTTAGGCACCCCTCGACTTCCGTGAAGCATGGTTACCGCAATCTTGATGCTTTCCTATCCTTTAATTCATGAAATGTGTGTGTGCGTGTATGTGTGTGTGTGCCTATGTAAATGTTGTGGTGAGCTTGCATAAAAGAATCATTTGGATTATTAGGGAAAATTGTGTTCTAATTTGAGCATGTCTTAGAACGTCCATCGGCTTAAACGAGAAAGCCTTTATGAGAAAAGGATTGATTTTAATTAGCAAAAACTATGAGATTTTCATTGAGCGTCGTTTTGGCAAAACAAGAGTTTTTAAACCTTCGTAAAAATAGGAATCGAAATCTATACATTGCTTTCATAAAATGATGGGCAACTTCTAGGATATCTTTCACCCTACGCACCAAGATTTAATAAAACGTTATTTTATTTTTATAAAACCATTTTTTGTGACATTTGAAAACGACTTTCTTTAGCCTTCTCGTTTAATAGAAATCGACATTCATTAACACCTCCAAATTTTTAGCTACGTGATGCTAACCTCCTAGTTTGCTTGATTTTAAGAAAAAAACCTTCATCGTTTAATCTTTGAAATCATTTTTCGTGTCACAAAATCCAATCAAGCATAAACACGCGTCGGGGCTATTCATGGGCATGTAAGCCATCAAAATAACCCCAAACGCCCACAATCACAAGTTTCACTATTTCGGGGCCTTAAACACGATTATCGCCTTGGCGTCGTTTTAAGGCCCGACGATTACATATTTACAATAACGGATACATCCACCCGATTACATACATTCAAAAATGTCCATCATCGGATTTGGACCACGGGGTCGCCTTCCTAGGCTCACATCCGAACTTATTGCACAACCGCCAAATGGATATAACGAAAATAAACAACAACGGGATGCCTAACACTCTAGGATATCTTACAATGACGATCGAAATACACTATGAATGATACCATACCATAATAGCTAAGATTTGCACCAAACGGATATCATCGGGCTATTAGGGGGAATTTCATTCCGATGAGACCCTCACTAATAGTCCCTAACCCATGGCTTCACAATAACATATGAGAAAAAACTACATTCAAGGTAATTCGGGATGACCAAAAGATTAACAACATGGTATAACAAAATGCTAAGAACAAATGGTTTTTTCACCTTGCAATTAATCCCCACAATATGTATGAATTTGTGTATTGAGTAGAGTAGAAAATATGAGATATAATCTCACAAAATTGGTACAATTCCTCACTCTTTTCACTCTTTTCTCTCCTAATTATTGCTGTTTTCTTGCTGTTTTTTCTTCTTCTCCCGAACTGCTGCTGCTGCTGAATCCTCTCTCTTTTCTTCCTGTATGCGAACTGGCCTAATATAGCACTGCCAAGGGCAGCCGCAGATCTATCTGCGGCTAGCCGCAGATATATCTGCGGCTGGCCCTTGGTTCTCCCCCCAGCCGCGCTCGAGTTCCGTGCGCTTCGAGTCCCGTGCTGCCTCGAGTTCCGTCCTTGGCCGCGAATTGATCTGCGGCTAACTGTGCTGATTTTCTCGTTTTCCGTGCCTCGTCTCGATTTTCGTGTCGTACCGTTGGTTCCCGCTGACGGGTTTGCGCTCGGCAGTCCGGAAACCGTCGGGAAACGTGCCACGTCATCCGGGTAAGCACAGTGATCAGTAACTGACTCTCGACATTCGCTTGTTGTCGTGTCGGCTTCAATATCATCCCGTCGTGGTGGTTTTGAGGGTTCGTCTTTATGTCCACCCTTTATTCTCGTGTGCCGGGTCAATTGACGATTTTGCCCTCCTGTCAGGGTTAGTATAGGAAATGCAAAAATCGGGTGTCTACAGCTGCCCCTCTTTATCATGTTTATGAAATGATAAATGAAATGAACAGGATAAAGAATAGACACTCGATGCATGAATGACAGTGCACAAGAATGACAATACATACGTGATTTGCTTGGATCTCAGCCCTTCCCAGGGTTTGCTCACCACTCTGTCGCGGTTTGCTTAGATCTCAGCCCCTCCCAGGGTTTGTTGTTTTTTTGTCTTTTTTGTGGATACCAGCCCTTCCCAGGGTTGCTCACCATCTTGTTGTGGTTCGCGTGGATCTCAGCCCTTCCCAGGGTTTGCTCACCACTCTGTCGCGGTTTGCTTGGATGCCTTCCCAGGTTTGCTCACCACTCTGTCGCGGTTTGCTTGGATCTCAGCCCTTCCCAGGGTTTGTTGTTTTTTGTCTTTTTTCTTTTTGTGGATATCAGCCCTTCCCAGGGTTGCTCACCATCTTGTTGTGGTTCGCGTGGATCTCAGCCCTTCCCAGGGTTTGCTCACCACTCTGTCGCGGTTTGCTTGGATGCCTTCCCAGGTTTGCTCACCACTCTGTCGCGGTTTGCTTGGATCTCAGCCCTTCCCAGGGTTTGTTGTTTTTGTCTTTTTTCTTTTTGTGGATATCAGCCCTTCCCAGGGTTGCTCACCATCTTGTTGTGGTTCGCGTGGATCTCAGTCCTTCCCAGGGTTTGCTCACCACTCTGTCGCGGTTTGCTTGGATGCCTTCCCAGGTTTGCTCACCACTCTGTCGCGGTTTGCTTGGATCTCAGCCCTTCCCAGGGTTTGCTCACCACTCTGTCGCGGTTTGCTTGGATGCCTTCCCAGGTTTGCTCACCACTCTGTCGCGGTATGCTTGGATCTCAGCCCTTCCCAGGGTTTGTTGTTTTTTGTCTTTTTTCTTTTTGTGGATATCAGCCCTTCCCAGGTTGTGGTTCGCGTGGATCTCAGCCCTTCCCAGGGTTTGCTCACCACTCTGTCGCGGTTTGCTTGGATGCCTTCCCAGGTTTGCTCACCACTCTGTCGCGGTTTGCTTGGATCTCAGCCCTTCCCAGGGTTTGTTGTTTTTTGTCTTTTTTTTCTTTTTGTGGATATCAGCCCTTCCCAGGGTTGCTCACCATCTTGTTGTGGTTCGCGTGGATCTCAGCCCTTCCCAGGGTTTGCTCACCACTCTGTCGCGGTTTGCTTGGATGCCTTCCCAGGTTTGCTCACCACTCTGTCGCGGTTTGCTTGGATCTCAGCCCTTCCCAGGGTTTGTTGTTTTTTGTCTTTTTTTTCTTCTTGTGGATATCAGCCCTTCCCAGGGTTGCTCACCATCTTGTTGTGGTTCGCGTGGATCTCAGCCCTTCCCAGGGTTTGCTTACCACTCTGTCGCGGTTTGCTTGGATGCCTTCCCAGGTTTGCTCACCACTCTGTCGCGGTTTGCTTGGATCTCAGCCCTTCCCAGGGTTTGTTGTTTTTTGTCTTTTTTTCTTTTTGTGGATATCAGCCCTTCCCAGGGTTGCTCACCATCTTGTTGTGGTTCGCGTGGATCTCAGCCCTTCCCAGGGTTTGCTTACCACTCTGTCGCGGTTTGCTTGGATGCTTTCCCAGGTTTGCTCACCACTCTGTCGCGGTTTGCTTGGATCTCAGCCCTTCCCAGGGTTTGTTGTTTTTTGTCTTTTTTTCTTTTTGTGGATATCAGCCCTTCCCAGGGTTGCTCACCATCTTGTTGTGGTTCGCGTGGATCTCAGCCCTTCCCAGGGTTTGCTCACCACTCTGTCGCGGTTTTTTGCTTTGGATGCCTTCCCAGGTTTCAGCCGGGTCTTGCCTTGATTCGTCGTGTTCGACGTTCGACTTATTCAGAATTTGTATTTTATTTTCACATAACGAGTCATGTATGATGCATGCTTTTCATTCATGGATAGAGAATGACCCCTGTACAGTCTTTTTGATACTATTTTCCACAGCTGTCGTCGCCAGATGCCGTGATATGCTTGGATGTCGATCCTCCCACAGGATTGGTCGGTGGCTTCTCCGCTGATTGGACGGTTTGTCGCCGGTGACAGAGATATGGCAGATGATCTTCCGGAACGTTCCTGATCCTTATTATTCTTTCCGGTGTCGGCGGGCCTTGCGGAGGGCATTCTGAGCCATTAGGTCCCTGTCCGTCCGGTGTTCACGCATCTCGATTACTACCGAGGCTGAGAGGTATGCTGCTCTTGTTGAGAGAGATGCTGCTATTCTGGCCAGGGATGTTGTTCATACTGATAGAGACGCCATTGTATTACAGACTAAGGCAATTATAGATGCTCACTCTGAGACCGTTAGCCGAGCCATTGCTTATTGGATCGCGTCGACATGATGGGGCAACAGATTGCAGGGAATGCCGATGCCTCAGATCTATCCACCACTTAATCCATCCTGCTTTGATTAGTTTCAGATTGGTAGATCATTTTATTTCCTGCATAGACTATGTCAGTTTCATCGGTTATCAAAAAGAGAAACCTTGTAACAAAATGACCTATTTATATAGACAAGTATTTAGATTTAGTCGTTTTCCCCCCCTTTTGTCGTATCGTTGCCTTTCATTGGACCCTCATTTTATCCAGCTAACCATGATTTTGATATTTCGCCTTCTTTCTCTTCTCAAGTCTTGATGGGGACTTGTCAGATATTGCCGCATATCCTGTCGATTTCATCGGCTAAGTCTTAGATTCGGGCTAACTGCTTGGTTGGGTTAGGGTTAGGTTATTTGAGATGAAACTGATCAGGTGGCTGGTTTCGGGAGAGTTTCGAGGGTGTAGGAAGGTTTTCTGGCTGTTGGGAATCGGTTTTAATAGAAGAAAGGGTTATTTGTAAGGAATGGGACCGTGCCACAATGGCTGCCTACGTACCCCCACAAGTCGGGAGATCAGGTCCTACGTAGTTCGTTCCTTCAAAGAACGAGGAGAAAAATGATGAGGGATATTTTTTTTTTTTTTTTTATTTTTTTTTTTATGCATAGAACCGCTTCACCGAGTCGGAATTAAGGGGTTGTGGAAACACCTCCCCATCCATTTCTTGCAGTATGAGGGCTCCTCCGGACAGCACTTTCTTAATCACAAAAGGCCCCTCCCAGTTCGGGGCAAACTTCCCTTTGGCTTCGTCTTGACAAGGCATTACTCTCTTTAACACTAGGTCATTTTCTTTGAATTTTCGAGGTCTTATCTTCTTGTCATATGATCGAGAGATCCTTTGCTGATATAACTGACCGTGCAATACAGCGGCCACCCTCCTTTCATCAATTAGGGCCAATTGGTCGTACCGACTTTGCATCCAATCCTCCTCGTTTATCTGAGCATCAATCAAGATTCTGAGGGACGCCATCTCAACCTCAACTAGCAGAACTGCCTCCATTCCGTATACCAGAGCGTACGGGGTTGCCCCTGTAGAAGTACGTACCGACGTTCTGTACGCCAGCAAGGTGAGAGGTAGCAGATCCGGCCATCCCCGATGATTAGCGGACATTTTCGCCATGATCTTCTTGATATTCTTATTTGCAGCCTCCACTGCCCCATTCATCTTAGGACGGTAAATGACAGAATTGAGGTGCTTGATCTTAAACTGGTCGCATAATCCCTTCATGAGGGCATTGTTCAAATTCTTGGCATTGTCGGAGACTAAAACCTCAGGTTGCCCGTATCGGCAAATGACATTATTCCTGATGAAACCGACGATGATCTCCTGAGTTACTTTGGGGAAGGAAGCTGCTTCTACCCATTTAGTGAAGTAATCGATCATGACGAAGATGAATCGGTGGCCGTTGCTTGCTTTGGGCTCTATTGGTCCGATCACATCCATACCCCACATTGAGAATGGCCAAGGGGAGGTCATACAGTGCAGTTCATTGGGGGGCGCATGGATAACATTACCGTGCGCCTGGCATTGGTAACACCGTTTGACGTGATCATCACAGTCGGCTTTCAGCGTCAACCAGTAATGCCCCGTTCTCAAAATCTTCTTGGCCAGCATCGGCCCACTCATGTGTGGCCCACACACCCCACCATGTATTTTGTCCATAATCTTTTGGGCCTGTGTTTCATTTACACATCGTAGCAATCCCAAATTGGCATCCCTCTTGTACAGTGAATCTCCGCTCAGATAAAATTTCATTGCCATCTTTTGAATTCTCAACCTCTCCGCTCGGCTGGCTTGATCGGAAATGGATCTATCCCTCAGATATTCCCTTATGTCGTGATACCAAGGCTGCTTTGGGAGAAACCCCTCGTCCGATAGTACCGCCACATGCTCCTCGTATGCCGGGGCGTTCTGCACTGCTATCTCAATCTGTGGAACGTCCCTGCTCTTGATTGTGTGGATTAGGGAAGCTAAAGTCGCCAATGCATCGGCGAAATCATTTCGTCCCCGGGGGATATGTCGGAAAGCGATATCTTCGAACTCTTGCATCAGTTGGATAACACAACGGTGGTATGGAAGCAACCGGAGCTCTTTAGTGTTGTACATCCCGATCGCTTGTCTGATTACCAGCTCCGAATCCCCGAACACTGCTAACCTTTTCACCCCCATATCGCGAGCCAAACGGAGTCCCAATATACATCCCTCATACTCAGCTGTGTTGTTTGAGTTACTGAACTGCAATTTAGTGGCTACGGGGTATTGCTCTCCTGTGATAGAGACCAGGACTGCTCCGGCTCCTGCCCCATTCGCATTCATAGCACCATCAAAATACAATTTCCAGAACTGCCCCTCGTCTTCTCCTCTCGCGTGCAAGATCCAGAATACATCTTCGCCCGGCAGAGGAGTGTCTAAAGGCTCCATTCCCCCTGATGGCGCCTCTGCCAATTGATCTGCAATTCCCTGCCCCTTCATGGCTTTCTGAGTTACGTATACAATGTCGAACTGCTGCAAGATTAACTGCCATCTTGAAAGTCGACAGTTCAGCATGGGCCTTTCAAAGATATATTTCAGGGGATCCATCCTTGATATCAGGTACGTGGTGTGCCCATGGAGATAATGCTGTAATCTCATTGCAGCCCAAGCCAAGGCACAACAGGTCCTTTCGATAGGGGTGTAATTCTGTTCACATCGGCTAAATCTCTTGCTGAGGTAGTAAATGGCCTGCTCTTTGCCTGATTCATTCTTCTGCCCCAGCATACAGCCCATCGCAATGTCATTGACTGATATATACATGAACAGAGGGATCCCATCCTTCGGGGGTACCAGCACGGGTGCTTCCGTCAGCTGCTTCTTAATGATCTGAAAGGCTTCCTGGCATTGCTCATTCCATTCTTGGGAGACATCCTTTCTTAACAGCTTGAAAATTGGCTCGCACGTGGTTGTCAAATGGGATATGAAGCGGCTGATGAAATTTATTCTTCCCAGAAATCCTCTTATTTCCTTTTCAGTGCGGGGTGCCGGCATATCCACAATGGCCTTAATCTTGGCCGGATCCAACTCGATGCCACGATCACTAACCAGGAATCCCAAGAGTTTGCCCGATTGTACTCCGAAAGCACACTTTGCCGGATTGAGCCTTAAATTATATTTTCTGAGCCGGTCAAATAGCTTTTGGAGATGGGTCACATGATCAGATTCTATCTTTGATTTCACGATAATGTCATCCACGTAGACCTCTATCTCCTTGTGCATCATATCGTGGAACAGGGCCATCATAGCTCTTTGATAAGTAGCCCCTGCATTCGTGAGACCGAAAGCCAACCGTCTATAGCAGAAAGTGCCCCAAGGGGTGATGAAGGCTGTTTTCTCCCGGTCCTCCTCTGCCACCATTATCTGATGATACCCCGCAAAGCAATCAACGAAAGAGTACATCTCGTATTGGGCTGTGTTATCCACCAATATGTGTACAAAAGGTACCGGGAAATTATCCTTGAGACTGGCCTTGTTCAGATCTCTATAGTCAACACATACCCTCACCTTTCCTCCAGGCTTAGCCACTGGGACCACATTGGACAACCATTCTGGGTAGGTGGATACCATGATGATTCCAGCCCTGAACTGTTTGATGATCTCCTCCTTTACCTTCAAGTTCCATTCCGGTTTTAGCTTTCTTAGTTTTTGCTTGACGGGCTTGAAACCTTCCTTGATGGGCAGCTGGTGCACCACAATGTCGGTGGATAATCCGATCATGTCCTCATGAGACCAGGCGAACACATCCTCATACTGGCGTAGCAATTTGGTCATTTCTACTTTCTGGTTAGGGGTCAGGTCTGTCCCGATCTTGAGCTCTTTGGGTTGGTCAGGAGTTCCGATATTTATGGTGACGGTTTGGTCTAAGTTGGGTTTGGGTTTATCCTCGACCCACCCTTTGATCTCGTCAGGCGCGTCATCGTAATCTGTCTCGTCCTGCTCAATACCCATTAAATCGAAATCCAGCTCGATATAAAAATTATAGTCATCATTCAAATTTGAGGGATCGCTTGTTAAGCAAGGAATACTCAAATTGGTACACCTGACATTGAAACAAAATACTGTCATATATATAATTCATTCTTCCACAATGATCGCTCTTAAAATAACATGACAAAATAACATAGTTATGCAAAATATAAAATAAAGAACCAAAACTGGTAGACATTCATCCCCCACTCTCCGGGATCTACCACCCCGGCACCATGTTTTACCCTTGTCTGGATATTATTGGCTCCACCGTCCAGTTATCGGTGGTCAGATCAGTCGGGATGCGACATATGACAGACGGCTGTGTTCCAGGGACTTCCTTGACGACTACCGCCACATCGTATCCGTCCTCCCTCACAGCCTTATTAGGGATAACTAACCCTGCCCAATCGATGACAGGCACACTCTGTAGGGCTCCCGACGTTGTGGCCGTATCCTTCCCCTCTCCAATGTTTATTGATGGTCCAGAGATATAGCATTTGGTTTCGAACTGCTGCATGACCTCCCGCAGGAAACTCTTCCTTTTGACTGCCTCATCATCCGCAGGAGTCAAATCTTTACCTTCTAATTCGGACACGGGCTTGTCCGTTCCTTGTTCATTATGGTCCCTCGGCATTAGGATTCCAGTCGATCGAAATGGGGCTTCCCTTTGAGAGTGGTTCCGCTCTATGCCTCCATGATATCCCAACCCTGCCCTGCCTGTCTGGTTGGGCAGTTGAATAGGCGTGGAAATTCCTTGGTTGTCTTTTCCCAAACCCTGCCCAGGTTGAAACTTCATCTTCATCATTTCTCTAGCAACGAAGGTGAGCTCAGGGGAGGCTTTCGATTTTATGGCTGGAGCTCCCAGACCTCTATAGTGGGGAGAGCTGATTTCCAGTGCTTGAAAACTGGCAGGCGCCGCGGATTCGTCCACATTGATTACTGGCAGACCATTCTTGGACGGGAAAGGGTCATTACGCTCTGCGGAGATTGTTACCAGATTCCCGCTGACGATGAACTTGATTTGTTGGTGTAGTGTAGAGGGAACTGCCCCAGCCATATGTATCCATGGTCTTCCCAATAACATGTTATAACTGGCGGAGATATCCAGGACCTGAAAGGAAATATCAAAAGTACACGGCCCTATCTCCACGGGCAACTCTATTTCTCCCAATGTATCCTTCCGGGATCCATCGAAGGCTCGCACCACCACGTGACTGGCCCGCAAGCGCTTGGGATTAATGTTCATTTTCCTCAGTGTACTGAGGGGACAAATATTCAGTGCTGATCCCCCATCAATCAGCACCCCATTCATGACATACCCTGATGAGATCACTGCGATGTGCAGCGGTCTCCGATGCCCCCTTCCCTCTTTCGGGATATCATCATCTGTGAATGATAGCACATTGTTCTCTAGCAGATGGTCCACTAGGCGGCCGAAACTTTCTTGGCTAATTGTCTTGGGAATGTGAGCCTCCCCCAGGATTTTGGCCAAGATTCTGCAGTGGTCGCTGGACGATAACACCAAATCCATGATCGACGTTAGAGTCGATTCCTCGTTCACCGTCCTGATCCCCCTTACTTCCGGATGGTCCATCTTTTCCAAGAACTCCACGGCTTTTTCCTCGGATATCCTCTCGTTCTTTTTTCTCTCACTCTTGAGGACTCTTCCTGGAAGGTACAAGGGATTCCCCTTTGATGTTACGGAAGCACAACTAGCCGCCTCCTCTAATACACCCCCGTAGTTCCACGGTACTGTTTTTAGATTGCAAATAGGGATCTGTGGTCTTGCTGCGATGATGAGAGGTTTTGGAGCCGCTAACTTGATAGGCCCCCCTGTGATACTCCGGCTTGCACCCGTCAACCTAACCGGTGCCCCTTGCATATTCTCCTGAGTACCCGTCATGCCAACCATCTCATCAATCCTTGTCATATAATTTCGCCTTGGCGGTCCTTCGGTTTCGATGGCTTCTACCATATTGACCCCTCCCCCATCATGCTTCGGTAGGGGATTGATTTTAACATTTGGCGGCTCGGGCTGCTCCACCACGATTTCCCCGCTATCAATCAGGTTTTGAATTATGTGTTTCAGCGTCCAACATTCCTGAGTGTCATGACCCGGGGAACCCGAATGATATGCACACCTTTTACTGGGGTCAAATTTTCTTCCCTTCGGGTCACATGGAGGTGCCAAATCGACAATCTTCCTCTGTGATATCAATATTGCCAAAATCTGCTCAAGAGGATCCCCAAGCGGGGTGAATACCCGCCTCTGTGTGGTCTCAAACCTCCTTCGTCCGTCCGTTCTGGGATTATCAAAATTGGGTTGCCGGGGCGGCCCAAATCTCTGTATTTTGTACAGGAGGGCTATTCTCCACTTTCCTGGATGATCCCTGCAGCACGAGAGAGACATCTTCCTCTTTTCGCTTTTGGGGCCTGCGGGAAGTATTGCCATAATTCCCACTTTGGATTTGTTCCGCAGCCGTTTCAAGAGCTGTGAAGTCCCGGATTTTACCCGATTTCAACCCCATGTCCACCATTTCACCGTGTTTTATCATCTCGGCGAAAGGTCTTCCAACCCCTGATATGACCCGCTCATAATAAGGTGCTTCTTGTATATCCACAAAGGTCATCACCATCTCTGACTCACTCATTGGAGGATTCACTTGTGCGGCCATACCCCTCCATCGTTGGGCATAGTCCTTGAAGGTTTCCCTTGGTTGCTTCTTGATTTTTGTCATTTGATATCTATCCGGGGCCATCTGTGCCTGAAAGCTATACTGTGTCAAGAAGGTATGGGCCAGCTCCTCCCAATTATGAATCCGGGCATTATCGAGACGGGCATACCAGATCCTCGCCTCCCCCGTCAAGCTTTTCTGGAATAATTGCATCCTTAGTCCTTCGTCTTCCGCATAGGACCCTAGTTCTCCAATATATATTTTCAGGTGAGTGTAAGGATCCCCTTTCCCATTGTACTTCTCGAATTCGGGGATCTTAAATTTCTCTGGATATCTGGTTCCGGGGAAGACACACAAATCTGCATAATTAACCCTACCCAAGGAGCCTATGCCTTTTAGAGATTGGATGGTCTCCTCCATCTGCTTCACTTTCCTGCGAAGGTCATCAGTATCTCCCTCCTCTGGAATCGTGATTACTGTCTTGTTGAGGGCAGGAATGACCTTTGGGAGGATCGGTTCGTCCTTAAGCTGATGTTGGTTATTTTTGAATAGGATTGCATCATCCTTAGGAGGATTCTGGTCACCCCCCGGCGGTGGTACATTATGCGGTCCCTGGTTTGACGAATCCTGTCTGATTAGGAACTGTTCTTTTAGCATGGTGGCCATTTCCATCATCTGCTTCCTAAAGTCATCAAACTCTTCCCGAGATACAGAACTATGATTGGGGAGATCAGCCATTTCAGAGGTAGAGACTTGGGCCTTTTTAGACTGCAAACGCGTTTGAGGAGCAATCCTACAGGGGAAAACGGTTTAAAGTTTAGTCTAGGGAAATGAGAGATGTGGATGCATGCTCAAACTGTTACTTTTGTGTTTTTAGGGTCTTTTAATCTTTCCCTGCAAAACCAAATGTTAGCAGTCTTTTATTGCAATAATCAATGCTAGACGCGAATTTAGGAAGTTTTCCCAGCTGTTCCCTGCAAACATAGAGGTCAGTACCTTCTTTTAGCAACAGGGGATGTAAATGATATTGCATTGGATCATGACTTTTAATACGCGTAAACGTAAAAGGGCATGAAGAGACTTTTCCTGCGTTGGGTTAATCTGAGGCTGACCTATCCTAGGGTTACTCTCACGGGCTTTTCGGCATGAAGGTTCCCAAATCTTCGCAATCTACTCGTTTGAGCCCTTTCGATTGGAGTGGATTTGAGTGGTGCGTTTCCTGAGCCATCTCCGGGGAGCAGCCCCATCGAGTCCAGTAATAAGCAACCGACGGGTTCGCCTCAGGAGGAGGTACATTCTCAACATACATTCACATTCATCGTCCTCACCGTATGCAAATGATTACTTTGAAGTAAAGAGAAACCCATTCAAACATTCATTCATTGGACAACAACACACATTTGCACAACAATAAAATACGTCAAAATGTCATACGCACATACACAATTATAAATTTTAAAGGATAGGATAGCATCAAGATTCGAATGCGGCTTAAGCCCTCTAATCTCCCCAGCAGAGTCGCCAGCTGTCGACGCCGGGAGGAATCGCTTACGCGGGGGTTGTAACCCTTTCCAATTTTTAGCCTTTTTGTTAGATGCCTTTTTGGAAAAGGTCGGCATTAATGTCGACGGGGTTTTTAAAGATTGTTTTTATGATGAGTCAATTTAACCAGAGTCGCCAGTTGGTATATTTGAAATGGATGTACCAACTCATCCGAGTTTTCATTTTTATAAATCGCTGGCTCATATGTGACTCCGAATTAATTGGTCTGCGAATCGAGATTCATAGAGTTCGGGGGCTTGCTTAAGTGAGGGGAAGGTGTTAGGCACCCCTCGACTTCCGTGAAGCATGGTTACCGCAATCTTGATGCTTTCCTATCCTTTAATTCATGAAATGTGTGTGTGCGTGTATGTGTGTGTGTGCCTATGTAAATGTTGTGGTGAGCTTGCATAAAAGAATCATTTGGATTATTAGGGAAAATTGTGTTCTAATTTGAGCATGTCTTAGAACGTCCATCGGCTTAAACGAGAAAGCCTTTATGAGAAAAGGATTGATTTTAATTAGCAAAAACTATGAGATTTTCATTAAGCGTCGTTTTGGCAAAACAAGAGTTTTAAACCTTCGTAAAAATAGGAATCGAAATCTATACATTGCTTTCATAAAATGATGGGCAACTTCTAGGATATCTTTCACCCTACGCACCAAGATTTAATAAAACGTTATTTTATTTTTATAAAACCATTTTTTGTGACATTTGAAAACGACTTTCTTTAGCCTTCTCGTTTAATAGAAATCGACATTCATTAACACCTCCAAATTTTTAGCTACGTGATGCTAACCTCCTAGTTTGCTTGATTTTAAGAAAAAAACCTTCATCGTTTAATCTTTGAAATCATTTTTCGTGTCACAAAATCCAATCAAGCATAAACACGCGTCGGGGCTATTCATGGGCATGTAAGCCATCAAAATAACCCCAAACGCCCACAATCACAAGTTTCACTATTTCGGGGCCTTAAACACGATTATCGCCTTGGCGTCGTTTTAAGGCCCGACGATTACATATTTACAATAACGGATACATCCACCCGATTACATACATTCAAAAATGTCCCATCATCGGATTTGGACCACGGGGTCGCCTTCCTAGGCTCACATCCGAACTTATTGCACAACCGCCAAATGGATATAACGAAAATAAACAACAACGGGATGCCTAACACTCTAGGATATCTTACAATGACGATCGAAATACACTATGAATGATACCATACCATAATAGCTAAGATTTGCACCAAACGGATATCATCGGGCTATTAGGGGGAATTTCATTCCGATGAGACCCTCACTAATAGTCCCTAACCCATGGCTTCACAATAACATATGAGAAAAAACTACATTCAAGGTAATTCGGATGACCAAAAGATTAACAACATGGTATAACAAAATGCTAAGAACAAATGGTTTTTTCACCTTGCAATTAATCCCCACAATATGTATGAATTTGTGTATTGAGTAGAGTAGAAAATATGAGATATAATCTCACAAAATTGGTACAATTCCTCACTCTTTTCACTCTTTTCTCTCCTAATTATTGCTGTTTTCTTGCTGTTTTTTCTTCTTCTCCCGAACTGCTGCTGCTGCTGAATCCTCTCTCTTTTCTTCCTGTATGCGAACTGGCCTAATATAGCACTGCCAAGGGCAGCCGCAGATCTATCTGCGGCTGGCCGCAGATATATCTGCGGCTGGCCCTTGGTTCTCCCCCCCAGCCGCGCTCGAGTTCCGTGCGCTTCGAGTCCCGTGCTGCCTCGAGTTCCGTCCTTGGCCGCGAATTGATCTGCGGCTAACTGTGCTGATTTTCTCGTTTTCCGTGCCTCGTCTCGATTTTCGTGTCGTACCGTTGGTTCCCGCTGACGGGTTTGCGCTCAGCAGTCCGGAAACCGTCGGGAAACGTGCCACGTCATCCGGGTAAGCACAGTGATCAGTAACTGACTCTCGACATTCGCTTGTTGTCGTGTCGGCTTCAATATCATCCCGTCGTGGTGGTTTTGAGGGTTCGTCTTTATGTCCACCCTTTATTCTCGTGTGCCGGGTCAATTGACGATTTTGCCCTCCTGTCAGGGTTAGTATAGGAAATGCAAAAATCGGGTGTCTACAAATATAATAAATAACATGATTTATTTTGAAAGATTACTTTAGGTAATATAAAATATCTAACTTTCTCATCCTTTCCTAACCCTCCAAATCCTCCCACTTTTGGAAGAAAAGTTTTAAGCTAAAAATGAAATCTATTTTACCTTCAAATTCTCACAAACATGAAATTTGGAAAGATTTTTTTAATTATTTTTCTTTTCCTTCACTTTCTTTCTCCTAAAAAAAAGAAGCTTACAAACACAGTATTAGGTTCCCCCTAGTTCTCTTGACCGTTTTTCCAGACTCTCCCTAGACCCCTAAGATTAAAATATATCTCTAAATTTATTACATTGTAATCGTTATAGGTTCTCAAAAATTGCATAATCAGTCTCAATAAATAATCTCTTGACATAAATTAAAATTCACTGTGTAAGTGAAAATACAAGACTCACATTGAAGAAATAATAAAATAATAAATGACTAATATATATGAGTTGAATTAAAATTTATTGGCTTAAACTTTTGACTTTTAAAATAAATTGAGTTCAAATATGTATGTCTTGTGCAATAATGTTAAACAATTTAGTATCTTAGGTACTGACTTGTATTATCGATTACTTTTTGTGATTTGTTTTGTTCAATCACAAGCTGTACTCCACTACTCCTTATGATTCAACTAGTCATCGAAGAGGACTCCTTCCATTATATTTTTTTTCCTTTAATTTTTCAATTTTTTGTCATAATAATCTTATTAATAATATTCAAATATATTCATAAATTATTCATAATATAAATATTAATTCTGTAAAATTTTTGTTAATTTATTAAATGGCTCATTATTGTGGAATCTGGATTGGACTGCATGTTTGAGGGCAAGAAAACACCCGCAATGTCAACATCGAGTTTATCGACCAAAAGAATAATTACATGTAAAATAATGAAATTAGAACATTATATATACATATATGTTAAGTAATTTACAGATAGATGAATCAGCAGATCAGTATGACATCATCAGTGATATCTAACTGATTAAAGGCGTGTGGAATATGTCAATTTCAAAAGCATTACAATTTACAATTAATTTTATTTGGCAGAGATTGAGATGTTTACTTTATTTATGTTATTAGTACTGAGCAATACAAACGCTGCGTGTATAAATTATGTGAGATAAAATAAAAATTTTATAAAATTTAGAGGACTAAATAAAAAGTATGAAAAATTTAATATAAAAAGTTAAAATAATATATAATTAAAATTATAGAGGTAAAAGATGAAAAAAAGAAAAGAAAAAAAAGACCATTCTTGACACAAAATCACCAACTGATGTTATCGGCTACCGGAGCTGCTTTATAAGATAGATTATATAGGACTTCCTATGGGGAGTATTTTAATAGCTTATTTCAAAGACTTATTTAGAATTTTATAAAATAAGTTTAGTGTTTCATTGGCAAAATAGAGTCATGGACGGAATTAGGATAATCAAGTATGAGTCTTGCCTCACTAGTTTTTTTTTTCTTCTTTAGTATATTTACATTTTTGTCCATGGATCTCAGTAGGTTTGTTTATATATTGACTAATTTCTATTAGTTTTTACCCAAATGAGAATGAAGTTCTGCTTTATACAAAGAATTAAGCATGATCCTCACTTGTAAATAATAATATTTTTTTTTTTGTGATCAATGAATTCGTGGTCAAATAAAAAAAATACTCTTATATTTAGTGATTCACAATACTTAGTGGTTAAATTTATATTATTTTTATATTTTTTATTATTTATATTGTACAAAGTTTTCACTAGACATAAATCTTGCATCCATCCCTTAACAGAATCATGCATTTATAACCTTTATTTCTTTAACTTTTGTTGTCAATTAAAAGACATTTTTATACAATGCATATAATAAGAAAAAATTATTTCGCTCTTAAATATATAGTGATGAGCGCTTTTTACGTGAATATAAAAATTGGACATGAAAATTAGATATGAGTGTATTTAAATTTCACCTATTTGTATTTTTAGCTCTCATTGAGGGTTAAAATACAAATAAATAAAATTCAAATACATTCATATCCAATTTTTATGTTCACATAAAATTTTTGTATTGTGATATCCATTTAATACTTGTGCGGCGCATTACATTTTTTTTTCTTAATCATTTTAAATGAATAATCACACGTGCGGTGTCTTAAAGTAGATATGTTACCTACCTACCTTCTAGAATGAGAGTTTCAATAGAGTTTTGATATTTAATTTCCTACCCATATAAGGACTTGTCACATACACGCGTAAATATATTATGCTAAATATCTTTGTGTAAACAAATTTTACATTTCACATTTACTATATAAAAAAAATAAAATACTAAAGAATATGTCTAAGTTTGTTTCCACACATATATATATATATATGAGAGAAAAATATATAAAAATATCAAATTTTACTTGTAAAAATTTTAATTTTATAAAAGATATCAAAACTTAATCACATTCTATCAGTACCCATAAATAAATAAATAAATAAATAATTTTTTTATAAAAAAGCCTACCAATAAAAAACTGCACACCAAAATCTAATCACGTTTTATTTATTTATTTTTAAAAATCGAATAATCACATTTTATCTATAAGAATAAGTCTAGTGATAGCAAAAATGAGAATACATAAATCAAAAGAATATGCATACAAAATATACCATTAAACTGTATGTTTAGTATGTACCTTTAGAACATATGTTAAAAAATTCCATTAATTATAAGGATAAGGTCTCGTTATTAGATAAATATTGGCAAATATTTTCATTGATACGAAGGTTGAATGTGGGATGGTACTAAAATCTCCGTATTCATAATTAGGATAAGGTCTCATTATTAGTAAATATTGAAAAATATAACTAATCTTATCCAATTCTCATCGGTATCTTTTTTTCTTTTTGTCTTTTCTCTTCCTATTTAAAAAGTTTTAACTTTCATCTAAGATCTAAAGAGAATTATCCTATTTTTTGAAAAGACACTACTAAATCTCATTTTGTATACCCTTCTTTTCTTAACTAGTATTTACTCTAATTATATGGGAGCTTACATTTTCCTTTAATCATGTGAGATTTTATTTTTTTCATAAGATTCAATCTCGTGTTTCTTTATTTTGGAGAAATTTTTTTTTTAGTTAGGAGAATTATTTTTCATTTTATTGATTGTCGCCCATAAATTTTTTCAGATTTGAATGTGAGATTATGACAACGACTTATTATTCTGTTATTCATGTTGAATAATTGTACAAAATCTGCATAATTCTATTGAATTTTTCTTTAATAGAGTTTAACTGTATATTAGGTATTTATTGTTGTTGCTAATTGTTATTATGATTAATTATTTTTTAATGTTATAAGTATTTGTTATTTGTTTGTAAGAATTTTAATTATAGACTTTTTATCATTATAATCTTTTCATGTACTTGTTAATTATGGTCACCAGTTAAATGTTTAAAGGATACATTATGTTTTAAGAGTAAATCTATAGAAACATCTATTTTACTTTCTCCTTCCCGATGCGCAGCTCATGGAGTCGTTTTGGATCACTTTTTTTTTTATTCTTTGATCTTTCCTTAAACAAATCAACAGCAACATCAAAATATTATTCTCTTTCTCTCTCATCAAAATAAATCAGCCCATAACCTTTGAAGCACTAATTCTTGTAGTTTGTTACAAGTACATGCATTACATAAAATTGTAACTAAATGTAATGCATGTACTTGTAACAAACTACAAGAATTAGTGCTTCAAAGGTTATGGGCTGATTTGTTTTGATGAGAGAGAAAGAGAATAATACTTTGATGCTGCTGCTGATTTGTTTAAGGAAAGATCAAAGAATAATAAAAAAAAAGTGATCCGAAACGACTTCATGAGCTGCGCATCGGGAAGGAGAAAGTAAAATGGATGTTTCTGTAGATTTACTCATGTTTTAAATGTTAGGGTGCAAATAAAAATATATAAAATCGTGTGTTTTCCTGTCATAACTTTTAGCCATCGAATAAGAGCTCTTCTTTTTTCCTTTCTTTATCTTTAATAATAAAAATTCTAGCCTCCAATTTTCAATTTTTATTTATCTATTTAGTTTGAGATTTAGAGAGGACTCTTCTCTTCTTTTGATTCTTTTGAAGAGACTCTCTTAAATCTGTTTTTTGTTTCTATTTTTCATATTTGCTATTATTTTCTCCCTTCTTTCTCTCTAATAATAAAATCCTAACATCCGAAAAGATTTTTTTTTTCTTTTGTTTGGAGGTTCTCTCTTTTATGTGGAGAGACCCTCTCCTAAATATTTTTTTATATTTTTTTGTTTGATGTGATTTAGATTTCTTTGTTTGGGAGGGTACCCTGCTTTTTTTTTCTTTCTTCTTTCTTTCTTGAGTTAAGTGATTTATTTCTTAATACGAGAAAGTTTCTGTCTCCTATCTTATGGAATCTTTTTTTTTTTTCATTATGTGAGATTATTTTTATTAACATGAAAGGTGTGTTTATCGGTAATTGTAAAATTTGTTCAAACTTAAGTGTGAGATGATTTATGAAAAAAATTATTCGAATTTTCGTATTAAAAAATGGGTCTTCTTAACATGTGTGCTTATGGCACATGTTAAGCACACAGTTTAAGAGAATATTCATTTGAATTGTGTGTATATTTTTTAAATTTCTGCATTTACACCAAATTCAAAGGATTATGCACACAGTTTAAAAGAATATTCTCTTGAACTGTGTGTTTAGCATGTACTCTAAGGGCACATGTTAAGAAATTTCTTAAAAAATTGGTGAATTCTATTAATTTATATTAATATTTATAATGTCTATATTTCATGAGTAAAAAATTATGTTGTTCACTAACGTTTTATTAATTATAGGGCACGTATTAAGAAATTTCTTAAAAAATTAGTGAATTCTATTAATTTATATTAATATTTATAATGTCTATATTTCATGAGTAAAAAATTACGGTGTTCACCAACATTTTATTATTATAATTAATTCATCTTTTCTAATTTAATCCGTTAACTGTTTGAAAAATTATATTTATATTTTTTCATAATTTTTTAATAATTAATATTAACGAGAAAATAAAAATATGCACAGACATTTTTATTTTTCTTGACAATAAAAAAAAAACCTCTAATTATCTTTATTGCCCCTATTAACATCATTCTCCAATCTTTTTATTACTTTTCCCCGTGTTACCCGGGAGGTAATACACTTTTTCCTAGTTTCCTTTCAATAAGCCAAAGACTTGGACACTTGGTGGACCCCTCCACCATATACACAAATTTTTATATATAACTATTTAAAAATTACTCATCTTCCACATCTCCTTCAAAACTCCAATTCCCATAAAAACTTTGATCGGAAAAAAAAAAACCAAGAAATGTGCAGCAGCTGTGGCTTAGCATCTCCAACAACAAGAACCAACCCTCCTCGATTCTCTCTCCTCCCAACTACTCGTACTGATCCAATTCTCCACTCCTCCTTCAACACCCAATTTCCAAAACCCCGTATTTCCCTCCAATCCGGGGTCGGATCCTCCAAAACCAGAGCCGCAATCAACGATGGGTATGTGGCAGAGCCGCCGCCGTCGTTCACGGAGGCGATGAGCTTCTATGAGCTTCTGGGCATACCCGAAACCGGAACGCTGGGAGAGATCAAGCAAGCGTACAAGCAGTTGGCCCGGAAGTACCACCCGGATGTGTCGCCGCCGGGTCTGGTTGAGGAGTACACGCAGAAGTTTATTCGTGTGCAGGAGGCTTACGAGACGTTGTCGGATCCGGGTCGGAGGGCTTTGTATGATGAGGACATGGCCAAGGGGCTTCACTTTGCTTTCTCGGCGAGAAAAAGTTACAAGAATGATGAGGTTGGCATTTTCGTAATTATTTTATTTTTTTGGCTGTTCTTACTTTGTGTTTGTTTTATTTTACAAGTATTTTTAATTGGGTTGGGCTAGTTGTTGTTTGGTGGGAATTAAAATGGGTTTAGGCGGATTTGGGTAATTTCTTGCTGGATTCTTGTTTTTTCAGTTTCTGTGATTGATCCATGTATAGTATAAAAGTAGTATGTCACACCTTATTTTGTTTGTTTTTTAAGTAATATAATTATATTAGATATGGGCTATGTACACAATTGGGTATAGTTTAATTTGTGGCTCTTTCATTTCTATGTACTCAATCAAGGTTTTAGTTGGTAGGATTTTCTGTGGTGTTTTGTTGTTCTCGTCTTCTTTTGGAATTCTAAATTAATTATGGGTAATTATGAATCTTTGGTCTCTAGGCACCAAGTTAACTTCACTATTCTGTATTATATTACGGTTTGATTGAGTTGTATAACATAAAGATGTAAACTTTATTATGTTTACTTGGAATATATGAAAAGATGATGTTTTGTTTCCGTATTATGTTCTGTTTTACTGCCTCAGAAACTTATCACACGACTTCAGTTCCTCAACTATGTTAGAATATTTTTTTTGTAAATTAAAACAAGAAATAAAGAATAGCAACTTGATTTGATTTATCTAAGAAATAAGAGAATAATTGGCTGTCTTGACGATTGTTTATGTTGAAGTGCAGCTGCAATTTTATGTCTATTTGTCAAGGCACTTGGAGTTTTCGAAGTCACTATTTGCATTGGTAGTATTTTAAGTCACTATTTTTCTTCATTGCTTACTGCATCAAGTTATTTTGCATGCAAAGACAACTAATTCCAAAAACTGAAGAATATTGCTCTTATGGCTTAGTAATTCATTTCTGGATTTCCCTATAGAAAAGATGAAGTAGTTTCACAAACAAGCATGTATAGGTGCAGTATACATGCTTTTAGTTGTGAATTCATTTTGTATCTTCATGTTATGACTTTCTTTCAGTTATGTGTATACTGTAGCTATTTCTGGATTATGTAAAGTTGCTTTTAGCTTTTGGTTCTTTTCCTATCTGCCACATATTTACGTGGACAATTTTTTCTCAATCAGAAGATGGAGGACAGGCGAGAATGGAAGAGTCGTTGGCAGTCTCAGTTATCAGAGCTAAAGAGAAGAAGCATGTACAAGGAGACCAGTGGAAGTATGTCGTGGGGAGAACGGGTGCGTAGACAGAGGAATGAGTCTTCATCTTAGTAACAAATAAGGTCTTAAATTTGTATATATAGCATTTTAGGTTTTTACCCAGTTTTACTTATCAAATAACAAAAAAAGAAAACCTTTTTCGAGTTTTTGAAAGAGAATCTGTAGATGGTTAGTGTTGCTTTGAAGAGCAGGATATGTGCTTCCAAAATGCTAACCAGTCAGTAGTTAGATATAGACCGGAGATGACCTTCTATACTTGTTTACCTGATATGACCAGAAACCAAATATTCTGTACAAAGCAATATTTCCTCTTATTATAAATATGCCTTTTGTTTATTTTCTGAGTTTGACTTGGGGATTATTTGCATTATATTATGTTTTCATTCTTTCTCTATGATCTTGGTGGTTTGGAATAAAATTTATGGAGAACCTTATGTTGGATTAATTTTCATTGAATTCTCATGATTAGGCATTCAAAGTGCACGTGAATAAGATTTTACTTTTGACAAATGGGTATGAAGCAGATAGAGCATCTGCAAGCATATTCTTGGAGTATATTCAAAAGATTTATAGGAGTGATGTTATTGTTGTTTGCGAAATTTCTCATGATTTCGAAATCATTATGATGATGTTACTTGTACTATTAGCTGCTTCATTAGTCCTCTTTAATTCTAGCTAATGCAGAAATTAAAAATTATCATTTGTATATTTGTAATAATTTGTTGTTGATAATTTTTTTGACAGTTATTTAGTTAGAACCTTGTGCATATAAACAATGCTGACATCTTCATTCTGATCTAGCCGTTATTTTCTTGATTATGTTTTTTCTTCGACTTGCTTCTAATTGAGGCGGCATGAAAAAAAAAATCAACCCAGTTGGAAGTTCAAACTTTGACAGACCATTTCTTCATAGACTTCGTCATAGAGTTCTGCAGAGGAAATTACCAACATCATCATTTGGTGTTTCCCCAAAAGTAGTGTTTATTTATCAAACTGAGTGATGCCCCCACCCACCCCTTTTTTTCCCCTTTCCTATTTCTAGTTTTCTACTTGGAAAATATTGAAAGTTTTATCTAGAAGGAATTGTAAATGACACCGATTTTAGAGTCGATTATCAAGCTGTCCTTCCTCAATCTTTTTCAACTTTGAAAAGATTGAAAGTTGAGCTTATAGTTTAAAGAGGATTTGTGAATGACACTGATTTATGAGTCAATTATCAGCTGTCCTTCCTCAAAGAACTGGTCAAAATTTGTGCTACTTGTGTTTATTTGTTGCACAACTATTTAGAAGACTTGAGTGATGCATTATTATATTTCAACTTAGAAAAGTTTGAAAGCTTGAAAGCTTAGCTTAGCTTATTACGAAGAAGTGTGACTGCCACTGCTCTTTGAGTCGATTATTAGATGTCTCTCTCAAGGGGCTGGCCAAATATCTTTAGTTTCTGTGGAGCTGGCTGGGTAGCGTCTTTGCTTTGATGGTGAGAGCGATTAGCACCAGTTTTGTTTCTTGTTGTGTGCATTAAACTACGTAGTATGACCATTGCTTATTTATTCTTGTGGGCCTTTCGAATACGAGCAGTGGCAAAGTCGGGACTTTTTAAAATGGGAAATCTTAATTTTTCTAGGTAACAAATGTAGTCGTTGCCAATTCTTTTACTATTTTTTCAAAAGTAGATTTAGTTTTTGACTATTTTATAAAGACGGTTGATAATGTCAGAGTAATAATTTTGTTGTCAGAGTAAATATGCATTTAGCGACACTTTTAGGTTTGTTTTAACAACACTTTGAACTTTTAACGACACTTGTTGCTCTGGCAGCAAAATTATTGCCCTAACATTAAATCAAGATACTTATTTTGACTATTTTATAGATTAGGGGTATTGTATTTTTAAAATTATGGGGACATATTGAAAATATATAATGAAAAATAGGGTCTGAAATTTTTTGGAGGCATTATATGGTCCCCCATATCCACATTTCTTCTTTTTGTGTGCATTAAGGTAAGTAGTATGACCACATCTTATTCTTATGGGCCTTTTTATTTTGAGGGCGAAGCTAGAATTTTCGTCATGAGTGTTAATTTTGACTATTTTAATCGAGTTAATTATTTTGATTATTTATAGATTAAAAATAATTTGTTGATAATGTCGGTAATATTTATGTTGTCAGAATAAATATATATTTAACGATACTTTTATACTTGTTTTAACAATATTTTGAATTTTTAGTTATATTTATTGCTCTGACAGCATAATTATTGCTCTAAAATTATCAGTAACTTAAAAATATAGTATATTTTAATTTGTGGACGTCATATGGAATATATATAAGAGAAATAGGGTTTGAAAAATCTTTGCAGTAAATATGGTCCCCCAATTTTATATGTGGAATAGTCTGATTTTGAGTTTTAGAAGTAGAAAGAAACCCCCACTTTCTGGTGTTTTTATCTTTTTGGTCCTTGTGCTTCCTCTGGTTTTGCAGATCACATCCCAGGTTTCACTACCTCTGGTGTTTGATCCAAATGTGTTCATTGGTTCAAATCTCATAGAGAGTCACATCAATATTCAATCTAGCAAATGGCCTTTATATTTGGCCCCATAAGTCCGTGACAAATGTATTCAATCTAGCAAATGGATCTATATTTGGTCCTATTTGGTCATTTACTTGGTAAAATCTCCACTGAGATAAGTAGGGCACAGTTGTTGAAAGTTAGTAAACCTTGGAATGTTATGCCAACCAAATTGGGATGACAATGACCATTGAATGGTTTCATTTGCGGGATGTCTTTAAATGCTTGCCAAAGGTCAAGTTTTAGATTATTTCTAAATGTAAATTCCAACATTGCCCTTACCTTGGAGGAGTAAATGACTTTCATAATTTGTTAGAGGGGTAATATTGGCACAACATCCTAAAGATGTGTGGGGTAGTTGATCCAGTTGATCTAATGCCAAGTGGTTTTTAATATTGAAAATGAACTTGCGACGGGGGAGTATCATTATTAGATTCTAAATTATTATTTCGAACTGTAATATGACATAATTTCTTTATTTTTCATTATTTTATTTAGCATTAAATTATCAATAATTTATCCATGTATTTCTTAATTTTTCATAATTAGAAACACATTTATTTCTTAGTTCGTTTAAATATAATATACATTTTTATTTTGGACAGTAAATGACATAATTTCCTTATTTTTCATTATTTTATCTAGCATTAACTTGTCATTATTAGATTCTTAATTAATATTAAGAATAAATTTGAGAATATAAAAATATTCTTAAAAGTTGTCGTTCAAAAAATATATCTCTATTTTCAAAACAGAGAGGGTTAAGTTATTGCATAAAATAACGGTTAAATATGCAGATGAGGTCTTAGCCTATTAGTCAAGACTGAGGTACTATGATCTTTAGGTCTTAGGTTCGATTTTCACTTAAGTGAGTTTATTTCTTCCTTTACGTGAAGCTTGTTTCCTCTTTATGTGAGATTTTTCTTCCTTTACGTGAAACTTGAGGTTTGATTGGTTGTGACTTGTGAGTTTATTTCTTCCTGATGTACATTATATTGTATTCCCCAAAAAGTAGAATTTACAAAAAAAAAGGCTTAAATATAAATTACTATTTTGAACTATTGACATTTTTCTACTTTGGTGATTGTTCTATTAATATTTGCAATCACTTGATCATACTTATAATTTTTTTTCACTTATATTCAATTAGTTATGTCTCATCAAAAATTGATGATGTGGATTGATGACTAGACTAACAGGATATGTGTAATTAAAAAAAGTTATTTTAAGTGAGATTATTCACATTTGTTAAATATCAAATGGTAAAAATATATCAATTTTTTCTTCTTGATATACATTATATTGTATTCTCCAAAAAGTGGATTTTTCAAAAAAAAAAGAGGCTTAAATATAAATTACTATCTTGTACTATTGATATTTTTTTCACTTTTGTGATTGTTCTATTAATTTTTGTAATTAGTTGATCATATTTATAATTTTTTTTCATTTATATTCAATTAGTCATATCACATCATAAATTGATGATGTGGATGAGTGACTAGACTAAGAGGATATGTGTAATTAAAAAAAGTTATTTTATTCACATTTGTTAAACATCAAATGGTAAAAATATATCAATTTTTTCTTCTTCATGTACATTATATTGTATTCTTTAGAAAGTGGAGCTTTCAAAACAAAAAAAGATTTAAATATAAATTATTATCTTGAACTATTGACATTGTTCTATTAATTTTTGCAATCAATTGATTATATTTATAATTTTTTTCATTTATATTCAATTAGTCATGTCACATCATAAATTAATGATGTGGATCAGTGACTAGGCCAGGAGGATATGTGTAATTAAAAAAACTTATTTTAAGTGAGATTGTTCACATTTGTTAAACATCAAATGGTAAAAATATATCAATTTTTTCTTCCTGATGTACATTATATTGTATTCTCCAAAAAGTGGAGCTTTCAAAAAAAAATTTAAATATAAATTCCTATCTTGAACTATTGATATTTTTTCACTTTAGTGATTGTTCTATTAATTTTTGCAATCAGTTGATCATATTTATAATTTTTTTCATTTATATTCAATTAGTCATGTCACATCATAAATTGATGATGTGAATCGATGACTAGGCCAAGAGAATATGTGTAATTAAAAAAAGTTATTTTAAGTGAGATTATTCACATTTGTTAAACAACAAATGGTAAAAATATATCAATTTTTTCTTCCTGATGTACATTATATTGTATACCTCAAAAAGTGGAGTTTTAAAAAAAAAAGAAGGCTTAAATATAAATTAATATCTTGAACTATTGATATTTTTTCACTTTGGTGATTGTTCTATTAATTTTTGCAATCAGTTGATCATATTTATATTTTTTTTTTCACTTATATTCAATTAGTCACGTCACATCATAAATTGATGATGTGGACCAGTGACTAGGGCAAGAGGATATGTGTAACTAAAAAAAAATTATTTTAAGTGAGATTATTCACATTTGTTAAACATCAAATGATAAAAATATATATATTTTTATCATTTGACATTTAATAAATATAAAAAGTAATTTAAAATAACATTTTTTAGTTGCACATAAGCACTGATTGACCTAGTCAGAGGGCCACGTAAGTAGAAAAAATACGTTTATTTATTTATTTATTTATTTTTGCTAATTAAATACGTTTATTTTTAGTTGCATATAAACACTGATTATTTTATGATGTAACATGTCCAATTGAATGTAAGTAAAAAAATTAAAATTTAATTGTAAAAATTAAAAGGTCGGTTGTTTAAATGAAAAAAGTTCAATAATTCATGATAATAATTTATATTTAAGCCGCAACATAAAGACTATCCTTCGGCCAAGCTACATCAGAATTCAAGGTTTAGCAATCCTCAGCAAAAGCTTCAGCTGGCTAAACTATGACCTGATCAAACTTATTCTGAGGACCTTTAAGGGTAAAGATCCTCCCTCTGTTTCACACACACATACATACAAACAAAAGATTCTTTTTACAAAATATATAAATTTTAAGAATAACTTTTTATTCCATATTACTCATAAATTGGTTAAAGTGATACTCCCTCCGGCTCAAATTAATTGCTCAGTTTTGACTTTTTTTAAGTCAAATTGACTATTTTTAGAATTAATAATTAAGTATATATAAATATATTTCTAAAATTATAAAAATTGGGGTTAGTAATAAATTGTATATACTTTCTTTTGGTTATAATCTCTTCACCTATATTTTAGCAAAAATAGTAAAAAGATTAGTTTTAAAAATGGTCAATTTGACTTTAAAAGGTCAAAACTGAGCAATTAATTTGGGACGAAGGGAGTATTTGTTATTTTATACTATTATCAAAATAAATAAGACATTTTTTAGAAAAATAAATAATAAATGAAGATATTTTTTGTGAAATAGATAGAGTAACAAATTCTCTTTGATTGAAACTTAAGAGAATAAAGATGATGAACAAGAGGAAGAAGTGAAAGAATAAAATGCTTAATTAAAATGACATAAAGCCCAAACCATCATCAGAAAAGCAAAAATACAAATACAAATAAAAGGCCTAACCCTTTGATGTCCAATCACACCCAGGAGCCATAACAGTCCATAGGGGCAAATATATTTCCTTTTTCAAGATGGGCCATATATATTCATTAAAAAAACTAATCAATATTTCCAGTTATTTGGATTCTTTTGATTATTGTACGTATTGAATATTTTTTATATATTTTTTTTTGGAATTCCCATTATCTTTTAGGTTTTTTTCTTCAGGAAATAAAATATCCTGCATTTTCTTTTCCAGTATTTGCTAAAATCTAATAATTCAGACATAATAAATCAATCCAACCTCCTCAATTTATTATATTATGCAGAAACAAAAAAAAAATATCATAAAAGGCTCAAACAATTTAAAAACTTATTGGAGCTTCTTAAACATCTAGTGCAGTATATTTTAATATTTTTTAAACTATTTTATAAAATTACAAATAACTAAATTTATGCTCATTAAAATAGTTTTCTACACTTGTATGCGTTTTTATATTTTATTTCCCTCGATTTTGCCAAGTTTCTTTTCTAGTCTAACTTTATTGTGCATTTTCTATCGAGATATGTTAAGAATTCGAATCTCGTTGATAGTAAATTATTACGAAGACAAATTCAAAAGTTTAGAACGCGGCGGCAAAATAATAAAGACAATAGGTTATCATTTCCCTCACCTAAACCTCTTCTCCATAAATTAGGATAAATTATTGAACTACCTGCGATCCAAAGTTAAAGATACATTTTGACTTTTTAAAATCAATTCGAGAATTCTTAAAACTCAAAATTAATAAAATTTTGTCAAGTTTTGAAAACAACAAAGATGATAATTAGTAGTACTTTATAGTTAGTTTACAATTGTTATATTTGTTTGTATTAAAACTAAATAATTTCATATTAATTTTGAATTTTAGAATTTCACAATTTGACTTTAAAAGGTAAAAATGTATCTCTAATTTTAAAACGAAGAGAATAGTAAATTAAAACATTAAGAAAAACAAAAAACAAAAATGATTAACCCAGTGGTCCTGGTACGAATTGGTCCCGGGTTTTAAACTTTAACACGTAGTTGTAGCCTTGTAGGGTTGGATGTGATTGACGATCAAATGATTTAGTCATACTAAATGATTTATGATAATAATAGCTGCTTTTGGGATTTTAAATTTATTTATTTTGATAATTTTTAATTCCCAAACTTGTTGCAGTGTTTTTGATGTGGTGAATTTGGTATTTTAAAGTCCCCAAAACTCTAAAACCTCTAAACTGAGCATGCATTTTATATTATTGTGTTGGAAATTGGACTGTATGTCCAAATATTTGGATTTTGTTGAGAAGACCAAAAGGCAAATTTTATTAATCAATTCTAAGATGTCTGGACCTGATGATTAAAATATGTTATACTTTTTTTACGAATGTTTAGTAATTATGTCATATATAATTTTGTAGTTTATTATACGACAATAATTTTAATCTTATTTTGAAAATTGAATTTTTTGAATAGAGTCTAAAAAAGAATAATTCTAAAATTGAATACAATATCACTATAACAACTAAAATCAAATCCTGAGTTCGAATTCAATCATATTCATCCAAAGAAAGTTTTAAATCACTAAGAGCATTCACAATAGTTTCCTTATCTATATCCCTATTTTGCAATGTCATTAAGTCATTCTGCAAGATAGAGATTCAATTTTTTCATTATGTACCCAACAAATTCCTTATATTGTTTCCTTAAATAATAAAATTTAAAAGTTAAAATTTGAAAGTTCCAACAAAAAATTTAAATTTAAATTTAATAAATACATATTATATTTTAACTTATTTAGAAAATAAAATATTCTTACTTATAAAATTTATTATTTTTACAATTCTTAGCAAAACTTTTTGAGAATGCATCAAATTGACTTATAAAAATTAAAAATAATCTTATAATTTATAAAAGAGAGTATAATTTATCAATTGTATTCCACTATAAAATAACTTTTATTTTATTTTAAATTTAAAGTAATTTATGGAGTGAGTATTGAATGGATTGTAGTTGCAAATGTACATAAGATCAATATTAATTTTAAAAAAGTTAATTTGTGATATTTTAAAATTTAAAATTAATATGATTCATTTAAATTTTAAAAATAATAGTACTTTTATAATATTTATAATTATATGGACATAAATTAAATAAATTTATATCAATTTAAATTTAAATACGTTTGAAAATAATTTTTAAAAAATAAGTCAATATTAATTTTATAATTTGAAAACGAAGTAGTAAAAAAGTCATGTGACAATAATTTTAAGATGTGTATGATTGATGAGTTGTCCACTTAAATGGGGGTGTGAAATGTCATTTTGCATATATAGAGAACCATCTATTGACTCCCTCACTTTGGGGAGTAAAATCCTATATAGAGATTAAGATAGAGAGTTAAATAAGGATAAGGAAACTGTTGGATAATGATTTGTTGATATATTCTTCAAAACTGGGGATAAAGACTTATTTGAGGAAACTGTTGTGAATGCTCTAACCCAATAATATTTTTTTGATGTGAGACTGGAATAGTGTTACAAACTTCTCCACTTAAATTTCTGACGTCTACATATCTTTGTCAGAGATAATACTACTGATTTTCGTATCCCCACCTTCGATAATTCGATTAGATGACTTGACCCGATCCAAACTTTTAAAAGTTGACTCTGATATCATACTCCATCCGTTCTTTAATATAAGTCGTTTTAGAGTTGTGCACAAGTATTAAGGAAATAATTGTATAATATTAAATATAATATCAATTGTCTATATTGTCCTTGTATTGAAAAAAGAGAGTGTTATTTATTGGGCAAAAAATAGTGAGAGAACCAAAGTTATATTTAATACTTGAGGTAATATTAGAAACTAAGTAATTAATGCTTACTTATAATTCTCAAACGACATATATTAAAAAATAAAAACACTTTTCTAAAACGACTTATATTAAGAGACAGAAGAAATAGGTAATAACTCAGATGAAATCCCGAGTCCGAAATAAATCTCAAGTCAAATATCGAGTTCATGTCGAATAAAATTGGGAACTGATATTTTCACATGAGAAAATGATATTTTCACATAATCTATCTCACATGAATAGTGAATGAGTTCACATCAATGTAAGATAGAGACTCATATGAAAATATCATTTCTCCATGTGAAAATATCAGTTCCATCAAATTATATCAATCAATACAAAACTTTAAACTACTAGTTCAATATATTTTTTTGAATCATGTTAATTCACTATAAATTTATTCAAAATATCATAATTAAAATTACTATTATTAATAATTTAATTACTACTCGAGGATAAATCCTACCCGTATTTTTTGATGTATGACGGTGTTACGATAACTTTTTAGATAACTATGGGGGAGCACGAACGTGTGTCTAATCGGTGGACCAACCACGTCCCAATTATATCGGACATTGTACCACCAAATTAAATATAAATTTATTTCATTTTCCTCTCATTTATTCAATTCAAGTACTAGTAGGTAACCTGCAAATTAATGAACCAACACCACCTAACATTCCAAGCCTGCATTTACTCTAGTAGCCTAATGGTCCAATTTAATCATGGTACATATGAGGCTATGATTAACAAAATACTCTCTTTGTTTTTAAAATATTGTTTTTTAGGAAGTAATTTTTATTCTAAAAAGATTGACGTTTTGAGTTTATCAATGCAGATAGAGTAATTTTTTTCAACTTTACCCTTATTTAAAGTTTTCTCCTACTTAATGGTTCTCCTTAAAAAAAACAAAACACTTCTTGGTTGTTGAAACGTCCTTACAAATCTCTTCTATTTCTCAATGCTTCTTCTTTATAATCTCATGACTGATAGTATACTCTTTTTTGGAATCTACAAAATTAATAATTGATTGAGATAATTAAAACAAGAGTAATATAGTATTTTTCATACAGAGTAGTTGCATTCATTAATTTACGTGAATTAACTTTAAACGACAATTTTTAGGAACAGAGGGAGGAATTAATATGGGTGATATCTCAGGAAGTTGATTGACATTTAATTTTTAAATATTTTGTTTCTTCATATTTTTCAAGTACTAAATATTTCCTAAATAGGAGTAATAGAAATGGAAAAAGTTGAGTTAGATCTCTTTATTAGTTTTGTACAAGTTTTAGCTATTTCATTTTTTTTAGTCTTAAGAAATACCATATTGTCAAATTCATCCACAAAAATAGTCTTATTTTTTTTATACTCCATCCATCCAAATAAAGATATTTTAAATACATTTTTTATAAAATTAATAAAGACAATAATAGAGGATTGAGTCTGAGAGTGTAAATAAATTCTTATTTTACTCACGATGTGTCCCAAATAAATACAATAAATATTCTTTATTCTTTTAAAGATGGTAGACCTTAGTTAAGTTTTTTTTTTTAGTGTAAAATAGATTTATACAATATTTTAAATTTAGATTATATACTTTAAACAATCTTTATGAGATAAAAAAGATTGTATTTCAGTTATTTGGAGGGGGCAGCTCTTTTTTTACAATAATAAGAGCTCATAGAACACAGAGCTAGACATCTTTTATTCAACAGTTTGTCCTATTATATTACTCGTTAAAGTAAACTATTTTAAAATGTTAAAAGATTATATCAAAGTGTGACATATATACAAACTTTAAAAGCAACAAAAAATAATTAGAACTCTATTTTACAGATAAAAGAAGTAGAACTGAATTTTTGCAAGTTTGCCCCTTTTTGAATTTGGATCTGCTCTATTACATTTATTTTTTAATTTCTCTCGATAAACATTCAATAACATAAATATTATATATAGCAACAAAATAAAATTCGTAGCAAACAATTAACGACACAATAAAATTTGCCGCAAGCAAAAGTATCGTTAAAAGTTACATTTGTATCGCTAAATATATATTAAAAAAATTAAAAAATAAGTGTAATGAAAAGGATACAAATCCCCTTTTCTTATTTCATAATCAAAAGTTAAAAGTTTTGATTGTATTATAATTGTATTTGGTTTGGGGGTTTATAGTTGACTGTTAATTTAACAATAATTATGTACACCTTGGACGGATTTAATTTCGGCACACATCCCTTTCAATTTACTTCATTTCATTTACTTTTTTTGCCACATGAGAACGGGGTTCTAGAAATATGTAATGTCAATTGTCAAACTCTGTCCCAATTAATTCTTCTCAACTAAACTCACCATCAAGGTTTTTCTTATTACTCGTACAAAGAGAGGTTTTGTTGAATTATTAGTGTTTAAGACTTTTGAGATAATAGTATTTGGTGTGTTTATAATTTTAAATGTATTATATAATTTTTAGTATGATGCGTTTAAGCATAAATTGCAGAATGTTTGCGAGTTAAATAAGTTGTATTTAAAATTATTTATTTTTAGATAAATAATATTTTTAAATACATTTAGAATTTCAAATATACCAAATGCACAACATGCACTAAACGCGGTGTAATAAAACAAATCTAAAAAGAGAAATTAAGTTACCCTTAATTAGGTATATGAAACTTTGAAGTGGTTATGTTTTTTGATTTATTTATTTTTGTTATTTTCCCTCTAATCATATTAGAAAATTTTAAACAAAAATAAAATAAGATAGTCGACCTTAACAAACCAAATATTTTATTATAGAGAAACGCTAGATTATTGAGTAAGGTTCATCTTTAAACCCGCCATAAAATCATACAAATTGTCCGAAAAATTACTTAAATAAAGCATACCCTAACAAGAACTTAAAAAAATATTTGTCACACTTAGTAGCTACTAATTAAATAATCATTCATCAACAATTCACACAATTGGCAATAGACGGGTTTTTTTTAGTTCATATTTAAGATCCAACAACTCATTTTCTAATAATGTTATGTTCACAAACCGCTCTCCATCACCATTTTTTGATGTTGGACGTACCAAAATCAAGTCATAAAATGTGGCATCCTCCAAGTCCACAAATGTCAAATTCGATCCATAGATAATGATATATCGTATAATCCGTTTTCACTTTCCAACATTTCTTCAATTTTTATCGCATTCATCTATAGCTTTGTTCATAACAAGTGTCGCTAATTCCTTAGGATCGCTCTTAATTTTAGAAATTTCTCCCTTAACGATGCTTTGACTATTGTCACCACTTTAGGCTCCGGCCCATTTTTTAACTTTTGATATACAATGCCAAATTATAAGGGTTCTTTACAGTAATATACAACAATTAGTAAAAAATTACAACATTAGTGCACAAATAAAATAATTACAAAAAGAGTGCAATAAAGAGAAAATAATTACACCACGTATCTTTAAAGCCCTGAAAAAAAAGAGATTATCAGGAAAATGAAAAATAGAAGAGGGAAAGTACGCTGAAAAACATTCTGATTCTTTGAATAAAAATGTACTAATAAATGTAAATGTTTCAAATTATAATTACTTCAAAAAGAGACTCAAAGTCCGAGTTTCGGGTTGGATATCTAGGATTAAATTTACAACATTAAATTTTGAAATGGTTATGTTCTTTATTTTATATGTTTTTGCTATTTTCCCACTGATCATTAGAAAAATCACATAAAAATAAAATAAAATAAGAAGGGCAACCTTAACAAACCATATATTTTATTATAGAGAAACAGTAAGATTATTTATTCATTTTACATAAAAACATTTAAATATAGAAACATCCAAATTCCCAAAAAGTTACTTAAAAAAAAGCATATCCTAACAAGAACTTTAAAAAAATATGTCACACTTAATTCTACTAATAAACATTTATCAACAATTCACATCACTGACAATAGATCATTCTCTTTTAGTTCATACTTAAGATCCAACAACTCATTCTCCGGTAATGTTATGCTTACAAATCGCCCTCCACCACCATCTTTAGGTGTTGGAAATACCAAAATTACCCCTTCATCTCCAACCCCATCGACCGAATAACTTACATGGGCTGGGTTTTGTCCCTTCAATTTCATGTCATAAAATCCAGCCTCTTCCAAGTCCACAAATGTCAAATTCGCTCCATACATAACGACGTCGGATAACCCATTCTCACTTTCCAACGTTTCTTCAATTTTTTCGCGTTCATCAACAGCTTTATTCATGACAAGCGTCGCTAATTCCTTAAGATCGCTATCAATTATAGAAAAGTCCCCCTTAACTATGCTTATAACTTGATTATTATTGAAAATCCCTTTCTTTTTCTTAGATAAATCATATTTGACTATTGTCACCACTTTGGGCTCCGGCCCATTTTTAACTTTTGCAACACAATGCCAAATTACTGCACAAAGAGACTCAAAGGGTGGAACCCGGTCCGAGTTTTTCGGGCCGGATATCTTGGATTGCAACTGGCTCAATTGTGTGGCAGAAACATGGAAGGAGAATGAGTCCATCTTCTTGTTACTAGTAGCTATCCAATTATCTCCAACCGGGTCAACCCATTTAATAGAAAGTGGATCCTGTCTGAGCTTTTTTAGGCTTGGTGAAGTTTCAATCTTTCCATATTGGGCTAAATTTGGTGGTGCTTCAGGATCCTGACCGCTCATAGTCTTGCCCCACATGTTGATGAACTCAGAAGCAAAGTAGACATCACCTAGAACATGGGCCCAGCTTAAGCCCACTGACATTCCTCCACATTTGAACTTGGTTAACTGCATTAAGCATGCCTCACAAAATAAATAGTCAAACAAAGAAACAATTATGAAAGTACTACTAGATATATATTGACCACCAGAAAATATTTTTAGTGAATAAAAATATTCAAAGCACTATCGGTGTAAGTATAAATTATACTTTTAAAATTATGATGTGAATTTGTTTTTAAAAATTATTTAGAAAATGTATAAATTTGTCCTTAAAAATTATCACTATTATTAAGAGTATTTATCAAACTGTATTGCTCTGCCATGCAAGAAGTTCATTTTAAACAAAAGTTTTCATTATCTTAAGAAGTTTTCTTTTATATATATATATATATATATATATATATAGAGTCCGGATCCAGTCCGGGATCCCGGACTTTGTAAAAATACGGACCTTTTTTTTTTTTTTTTTTTTTTTGCTTTTTTTTTTTTGAAACAACTAAAAAAAAATAATAATAATTATGGAACCGAAATTTTTACATAATACAATGTTTTGGGCGTGATTTGGATACATATAACAAAACATGTATGTACAGTCTGCGCAGACTGTACATACATGTTTTGTTATATGTATCCAAATCACGCCCAAAACATTGTATTATGTAAAAATTTCAGTTCCATAATTATTATTATTATTTTTTTAGTTGTTTCAAAAAAAAAAAAGCAAAAAAAAAAAAAAGTCCGTAATTTAGCACCGTCCGGGATCCCGGACTGGATCCTTGGCGTATATATATATATATATATATATATATATATATGATGCATACCTGAATAAAAACATTTGGAGAAAATGCTAGTTGAGGACCAATGGGCTGGCTAAAAATAAGCTTCTTCTTAAGATAATCATCATTATCATGCTTAATCATCTCTAGCCATTCATCTATAGTTTTGGCACACTGAGCCTCTATGAGCCTCACCCCACAATCATTACACTTGATGTACGGCCGGCCGGACTCGGATCTCCGAAAGCGGCCGCACACTACATAGAACTGGTTGAGCCATTTGAACATGGATTCCTTAATATACATGATGGTCATGCCCTCAATAGCTTCATGGCTCTTAAAGTAATAAACTCCTTTAAGGTAGTGAAGCTTCATGGCCAAGTTTATGTTAGTTGGCTCATGCGTTAAGTCGGGTCGGGTCACTTGGCCAGGCCCAACTGAGGAGAGCTTCACATTGTATAGGAGGGTTTCCTCTTGGGAAGATGATGACACTACCATGGTGGATGTTGAGAAAGAGGGATAGCTAGGGTTTTGTGGGAAATAGTACTTGGGACAAATTAAGAGTGGAGGAAGATTTATGGGGGGAGAGAAAGAGGAGGCAGGTGGGGGTATTTATGGTCTGTAAGAAATTTGAGAGCCACCTCATAGGGAAGTAGTTATGCACTTATACTTGCATTAAATCTTTTGTAATACTGTCATAGTTGGAAGCGGTGAAAAGTTAATCTGCGAAATTGGAAGCACAGTAAATTTCCTATTTATTTGACGTATTAGAGTGTTGCATATTTATTAAAAAAGTCATTTATTATTCTAATTTTATTAATAAGATTGATATATATCATCACAAATATCCTTGCGTGAATTAAGAAAATGTGTATGAAGTTGTCTGAATAAACGAGAGAAATTATGAAAAAAAAATACTTGAGGGCAATATAGGAAAAAGGGTAATTAATGCTTTCTAGAAATTTGCTAACGTCAAATATACAGGACAAATTTGAACCGCCTAAAAAGTCTAATAAATGGGAATGGAAGGAGTACATTTTATATGCTCCCACCTTTTTAAAATATAGGATTAAATTTGATTTTTTGAAATCAATACAATACATTTTTAAATTTAAAATTGATATAATTTCATTCAATTTGAGTTCATACATTATGATATCGTTAACTATCTAGAGTAAAAAATACTACTAATTATGGGATTTACTCTTCTATTTTATTAAAGTAACAAAATTTTGAATTGAACTTGTCACAATTTGACTTCAAAATATCAAATTTGATCTTATATTTTGAAATTGAGGAAATATTAACTTTTCAGTATTTTTAATTGTTATTTTCACAAGCATTTTTATAATTTCACAAGTTTTTAATTTCTCACATAAACAATTATTAAGTCTGATCATATGAGCAAAGAATTTGTAGAACTTTTAAAAAAATCAACTTATGGAATAGATAGTATCTACATATCATCTTAGAGTTTTATTATATATATTATGATAAATTTATGTTAAATTATAATTGTAAAACTTATCAATACATAATATTTGTAAGAATTATAGAAGAGTCCACTTATTACATATCTCTCTGAAAAAAGTTACCACTAATATTTATCTATGTAATTGACAATTAAAAAATAAATATAAACTTTCGTAATATATATTATTTGTCAACATCTTATTACTATTTTCTTTTAAAGGGGGACCCTATCCATCCTAAAGGGCCCCAACCACCATCCCCCCATCCCCGTGTAGCATGACACTTGAAAGAGGTCACACGTTGTTACTATTTTCGTAAGAATGATGGATAAGAATTATATTAGGCCAATTTTTTTGGCAATCCTATTACCTTTAGGCATGTAGGCTTCTTTTTTTTTTTTAGACTTCTTCCTAGTCTCCACTTGGGAGTAGGTTTTAACTTAAATGTGGAGAGAGACATACAATTGTAGGTCGGATATTGTTATTTTCAAGAGTATAACTGTTATATACATAAGGTTGCGTGTAGAATAGATTTACATATTATACATTAATACGTGTGACAAAGACCGAGAAAATGAACAATTTAGTTTATTACTTAAACTAACAATACTTTTGAAGAGTACGATAATAAGGTATATAGGTATTAAATTAGATTATACTCTCTATTTGTACTATCACATAAAAGAGTCTTCCTACGGCAACCCGCATTCAGCAACCGGTCGGAATTTTTTTTTTAAGTTTTTTTTATTCTTTTGACTCTTAAAAAATTTATAAGATTTATTGTAACTAATTTTTTTTTTTAAAAAATAACTTAGGTATAATTTGAATACATATACAAAACAGTGTTATACAGATAAATTTTTTAAAAGTCAAAAGAAAAAAAAATTAAAAAAAACAATTTCCGACCAGTTACTTAAACCTGGCAATGGCAAAATATGCGTGGTTTGGTTTTGGTTTAGATAAAATAGTTATGGGTCCAAATAAAAACTAAAACTACATTATCCAGTTTTAATATGGTTTGTACGATTTGAACCCAAATGGTTATAGTTTTAACATAGGTCGACCCATATTTTACTTTTTGAGATTTATGTACATTTTCTCTCTCAATCTTCCTTTAATTAATTATCTCTCTAATTTTTCTCATACACTATTTTTTTTAAAATAGATTAATATATTTTCTCTCTCTAGAAATTTTGTACACTTTCTCTCTCTCTCTCTCTCAATTCTTTTATACACCTTCTCTCTCTTAATTCTTTATTCATTTTCTCTCTCTAAAAATTTACGTTTATTATTAAGATAATCAATTGATTTTGAACTTTGATAACATAATTATTGGACTATTATTTTTAACAAGGGTAACTAGTTGAATTATAGTGTAATTTTTTCCGTTTTTAAGTAATAATAAAATTATTTTGACAATCTAGATAATGAATCTGGCTGCAATTAATAATAATCCTAATAGAATTATTTAATTTAAATTTTAATAGATTTAGTTTATTAAATAAGATATTTATGTCTAATACTAATCTGGCTGCAATTAATTATAGTTTTATGATATTAATTTAAAAAGAAATGACTGGAACCAAATTTAGTCCACAATTAAATTTAGAGCGAAAACAAAGTCAAAACAAAAAAAAATTAAAATACTTACTCCGTTCTAAAATAGAAAAAGATATTTAATAAAAACTTATTAACAAAATATTATCAGATTGAATGAAAGCTTATTAACGATTTGATAAAATATTGGAGGAAACAATTTAATAAAATATTGGAGGAAACAAAATATTTAATACTGATGTGACTCAATTAAGAATTAAAAAATTAATTATTTTATTAGAAGTATTTTCAAAATAATTTACATTAATAAATTTTATATTAATTAAAATGAAATGAGACTATTGTTATTCAACAAAATCATTTTGTAAATTGACTTTTTTTATGGAACAAAAGAATTTTCATATTCGTATTTGACAGACTTATGAAATTATAAAAAGAAACTTACAAAAATATTACTTTCTGTTACACTAAAAGAGTCTTATTTTAATTTTTTAGCGCTAAGTTTGAAACTAAAAATTTAAATTGATGTGACTAATTTAAGTATTAAAAACATTAATTTTATGATTATAGGCACTTTCAAAAAAATTTACATTAATAATTATTATGTTAATTAAAATGAATGAAATTATTGAGAATTTTATTACAATTTTTTAAATTAATTATTTAAATTTAAACTACATTTATTTTACATTTATTGTTTTTTTTGCAACCGAGGAATTTTTTCTTAAAAAGTTAAAATAGAGCAATAAATATTTTGTGAAGTGCATAAAGAACGTAGAAACACTAACATTAATTTATGGATCCTAAGTTTGTAAGTTTTAATTATGGGCTAAATACACTTATGTCCCTCGAAGTATGACCTCTTTTACACTTGTGACCCTAATGTTTAAAACCTTACATTAGCATACTCCAAGTACACTTAAGTAAACAAAAGTGACCCTATAAATTTTTCCGACCAAAAAACACGTCTGAATGCTGACGTGGCACCGGAGATGACATTTTATACGGTTTAAGTGTATATACTATTATAATATACTGAAATATTTACTAAATACAAGTAAAATACAAACATAAATTACCGAAACAAGGTTTGAGAACAGAGTTCGGTAAAAGCTAGGGCTATCCCTCGCAGTTGAACGATCGACCTCGATAGTGTCAAATTGGAGGAAATTTGTTGCTTGCAGAGCTCTGAAGTAGGTATTCGAGGTTTGAAATCAAGATTTGGGAGGTTGTAATGGTATGGGTTGTGAGAAATCGAGATTTGGGAGGCAGACGAACTCCAAAATATGGAGGTAAAGTAATTTTTTTGACATGGGTACTTTCACCTTTATAGTAGTTGGGAAATTTATGATATACGTGTATGTGTGTGTGTATATATATAATACCAGTTAGTAATGGTAGCTGAGAAAGTGATTGTGCAATTCTCCTATTTGATTCTTCATTTTTTAACAAATGTGTGGTCCCTTCTTTGGGTCCCAAAATATTCTTTATGTCCTTTTTATTTATTTTTTAACCTATTATGCTTGGAAGTAGTTAAATAATTATTCTTTTTTGTTGTTGGTGTATTTATTATGCTTTTGTTCACTGCAGCTTTCCATGATGATATCTTATTTAGTATAAGATTGCAGTATGCTGGTGAATTTGTAGATGGGGGGTATGAGGGGGGTCGATGTCAGTATTTTGACTATTGTGAGCTTAGTAAGTTAACCCCAGCAGAGTTGGGTGTCATGGCAATGGAGGTTGGTCTTTGTGGGTTATTATCATACTACCACTTTCATCCAGTTAGGGGATACAAGGAACTGAACTCAGTTGATGATATTAAATAGTTGAAGCATTTTATTCCGAAGTCCAGAGAGGTGGATATAGTAGTGATAAGTCACCAGCCCTTACAAATCCAGTCTCCATTGAAGATATTTGATTATGATAATGAAGAGAACCAGGTTCCTGATAATGAAGAAGGCTTCCACTGTAATATTAATGAGGAAGACATCCATAGACCTGGTGGTGCTAAGGAAGACATCCATACACCTGGTGGTAATGAGGAAGACATCCACATTGGTGGTGACGACAGTGAAGATATCTCATTCAATGAACAGTTTTATGATAGTTCATATGAGGAAGATGACATTGCATTTACTGCTAATGTGGACAGTGGCTTAGAAGGCATATATGGTTTAGATGATACAGGGCAAGAAGAAGTAGGGGTCTCAAGTAGAAAGAAAGAGAAGGTGACTGCAAAAGGGAAAGAGAAGGTGACTGCAAAAGGGAAGGAAAAAGTAAATGCAAAAGGGAAGGAGAAAGTGACTGCAAAAGGGAATGAGAAGGTGACTGCAAAAGAGAAAGAGAAGGTCACTGAAATTGATGAGGAAGAAGATCTTATGCAAGAAAGAATTCCTAAAATGACTGTAAATGAAGGTGAAGATGGACCAAAATGGCCAGAGTTTGATCCTGAAACTATGATGGATGATCCTAAATTTGAAAAGGGCATGTTGTTCATGGACAACAAGGTATTCAAGAAGGCAGTTAGAGCTCACTCAGTCAAGCATGGAAGAAATCCAGTAATATACAAGAATGAAGCTTTCAAGGTTGGTTATAAATGCAGTCCTCCATGTCCATGGAAGATATATGCTAGTAAGTTGCAGAGGGAGAATACATTGCAAGTTAAGAAGTTGTATGACCCCCATACTTGTTCGAGAGATGCTAGAAATAAGCATGTTAACTCTAGGTGGCTTGCAGAGAAGTATATAAATGAATTCAAAAAAAAACCCAAAGACAAGTGCTGCCACCTTTGTAGAAACTGTTTGAAAGGAAGATATTGTGAAGATATCAGAGGCTCAAGCTTATAGAACAAGGGTGAAAGCAATGAAGATGATCCAAGGCAACATTAGTGAACAATATGTGAAGCTGTGGCAGTATGCTCAAGAGTTAAAGAGGCTAAATCCAGGTAGTACAATTGAATTGGTTACTAAAGAAGGTACACTAGCAACAGGAAAACCAGTGTTTAAAAGGATTTATATCTGTTTGGGAGGACTAAAGGAAGGCTTTAAGCATTGTAGGCCTATCATTGGGGTTGATGGTACCCATCTAAAGAGTACAAATGGAGGAGTCCTTTTAACTGCAGTAGGTATTGATCCTAACAACAATATGTTTCCCTTGACATATGCAATTGTGGAAAGTGAGACAAGGGATACATGGACATGGTTTTTAGAAATTTTAAAGGATGATGTATGGATTGAGAATGAATATGGGTGGACATTTATATCTGACAAACAGAAAGGGTTGATTGCAGCATATGATGATATAGTCCCTAATGCTGATAGAAGGTTCTGTTTTCAGCACTTGCACCAGAACTTTGCTAATGCTGGGCATAGAGGTATGCAACTAAGGGAATTGTTATGGAATTGTGCAAGGGAAAGTAATAAGATGAAGTATAAGCACTCAATGGAGGAACTAAAAAAGATTGATCCTAAGGCAATCGAGTGGCTAGCTGACAAGCCACCCCAGCAATGGTCAAAATCACATTTCAGTCCATATCCAAAATGTGATATTTTGACTAACAATCTATGTGAGAGCTTCAATGGGATGATCAAGTTGGCAAGGGAGAAACCTATCCTCAGTATGCTTGAGGATATTAGGGACTTGTTGATGAAAAGGATGGCCTTTAATCGAGATGTATGCAAGAGATGGTATGGGGACCTTTGTCCTAATGCACTACAAAGGTTAGAAACTGGTAAAATATTAGCAGGAGAATCAATCCCTACACCTGCTAGTGAATTTAGATACCAAGTGAGGACAATGTATGAAGATCAGTACTCAGTTGATTTGGAGACAAAGGGTTGCAGTTGTAGGTGATGGGACATAACTGGCATACCATGTAGTCATGCCATTGCATGTATGTCTTTCAAGAACCTGGATCCTAGTGCATTTGTCAATGATCTCTACAAGATTAGTACCTATCAGTTAGTTTATGCACCCGTCATTGCTCCAATGGGGAGTTCAAATATGTGGGAAGCTGAGGTTCAAGGTAGTCCAACAATGATACCTCCTACATACAACAAACTTCCTGGTAGGCCAAAAAAGTTGAAGAAAAGGAATAGAGATGAACCTGAGCCAGGAGGAGATAACATTCATGGGAATTTGGGGAAAAAATTTCAGAATTCTCTTAGATGCAGAGTTTGTTGGCAATATGGACATAATTCAAGATTTCACAAGAAGCAACAAGGTAACCAACCTGCTAATGAAGCTGCAGTCAGAGAAGAAAGCAATGAAGCTACAGTCAACCAAGAGGAAATACATTTAACACCACCTATTGCAACTCAGCAATCTCAAACAAGATCAAAACTACCAGTAAGTAATATACTCATTTATTTGGTTACTTTTGCCAACATATTGACCTTTTTTTATATTTTATTTTAGTTCATGAGGAGCTCAACATCTCAAGGAGGTGAGCAAGGAACAAATGATGGCAATACTAGTGTAAGTATTCATTTGGTTCACATATATATCCAGTCCTTTTCTATTATAATGTTCAGTTTGAATGAGGATCACTAATGTATTGTTTTTTGTAGGTTCAAAGTGGCACAAGTGGAATGAAGAATAATGTACCTGATAGGAGTTGGCTTTGTGATGGAATACCTCAAACACAATCATCTTATAAAGGGACACCAATCATTATCAAAGGGGAAAAATTATGTTACTTTGAAGAACATGAAATCTTTTGTGAAGGGGTATGGTTCTGGGAACTAGGGGGTTAGGATTGGGACTAGTACTTTACATATTTTAGGGTATATAATATATTTTTGGGGCTGCTACTTCATATAATTTTTGGGGCTGCTACTTGATACACTTGTTAGGCCTGCTACTTGATTGCAGAATATTGTTTGGGGCTACTACTTCAGATACTTCATATATTTTGATGTGACACTTTGCAAACTTAGGAACTACATATCTATAGTTTGCAAAGTTTCAATGGTGATGTGCTATATCACAAACATATGTTAAGCTGTGAATGGTGAATGCTGAATGCTGAATATAATATTTCAATTTGAATTTGGGTGTGTGTGTGTTACATAATGCTATGAATGGTGAATGGTGAATGTGTTACATAGTGCTGTGAATGGTGAATGTGTTACATATTATATTACTAGTCAGATGTTGAATACTATAGTCTGATAATGGTGAAGGTTTTGTACTATGTTATTGCCAAACTAGTGTACTCTATTTTGTGTGATTGAACTCTGTTTTTTGTTTTAAATGGTGTAGTCTATTAATGTTGAATGGTGTTCCTGTGATTGATATCTGTTTTTCATTCAAAACATGGACAGTCAACAACAGCATGAAACATCATTTCCCATAACAGCATGAATTTCATACATACTAGAAACAACATGTTTTTCAATACCTTTCATTGCATACTAGAGACATCATTTCCCATAAATTTCATACACATTATAATAGTCAATAACAATACTATTACTCCTCTATAAATTTTCTCTCTTCTACGCAGCTTTGTTAGTTCTTGCTCAGTTGCAGAAATCCTTCTCAGGAGGGCAGGAATGACTTGGACTGCTCTTGTTTGCATTGGAGGATCATGCCAGTAAAAGAAACCACATCCTTGAGCTCCAATAGTTTGGCAAGAAAAAAAAATCTCCTACCTGGATTTCTCTCAGTCCAAGATGTCCTGAGTTCAGCTGGAAGATGACAGTGACACAAGACTGTAGCCATGGAATTTCCAGGTATGCTCTTCTCTTTTTTCTTCTCTACACTTCTCCTTCTCTGCACCTTCTCTTTTTCCTTCTCTTTCTTCTGTTCTTCTATTCTTCTTTCTCTTTCCACCATGAGAGCTGATATATAGGGGTTGGTCAACACGGTCTGTTGACTGAAATGGATGGAGGGAAATAAACAGTATGGGAGTTGGAGGGAAAATAATGATGTCAGTTGGAGGGAAAAACATATATACATGGACTTATTTGGTTTTATTGACAAAATACACTGAAAATACATTATAAATTACTAATACAGTGAAATACACTCATTCTCCAGTGCCACGTCAGCATTCAGGCGTGTTTTTTGGTCGGAAAAATTTATAGGGTCACTTTTGTTTACTTAAGTGAACTTGGAGTATGCTAATGTAAGGTTTTAAACATTAGGGTCACAAGTGTAAAAGGGGTCATACTTCGAGGGACAGAAGTGTATTTAGCCATTTAATTATTTTAACCGCTGATCTATTATGCTGACAAGAGGTCACGTGGCAAGATTCTACAGGTAGCTCTAGTTTAGTTTTTTACTACTTTTTAGTTTTTACTTTTGATGAATAATACTTCATCCGTTTTTCAAAGGAGTCTTATTATGGGACAACATATAGTACATATATTGGAACAGTAGATTTGGAGTCCAAATTTAAAAACTAAATAAATTGGGATGTATTAATTAATATAGGTCAAAACTAGTTAAACTAGTTTCAACCCATATTTTTAATTTATAATATGGGTTCAAAACTATACTAACCCATAACATAAAAACTAGTTAACCAACTCAATTAGATACAAGTGATTTTTGTTAACTATATAGTTTTCAACCTAGATTGCCAGGTCAACACGCTGGTCGATGTAGTATTATTGATCACATAAAACGTTAGAAAAAAAATACTGCTATATATTGGGATAAGAGTCTTGTTATGTATTGTGATATATTTATGGTGAATTATAATTACGAAACTTATCAATACATACGATCGATAGAAATTATAGGGACCTCACTTATTACACATATCTCTAAAAAAATTATTACTAATACTTATGTACGTAACTGACAGTCAAAAAGTCGATGTAAATATTCGAAATATATCATTTTTTTGCAATAAATTTATGCTAAATTCTAATTGTAAAACTTATCAATATATATGATTGATATAAATTATAAGAAAACCTCACTTATTACATATATCTCTAAAAAAATTATTCCTAATACCGATAATAAAAAAATTGACATAAATATTCAAAATATATATTATTTTTTTTTAATAAAAAAATGGCTATGCAAATAGTGTGGTAAGACAAACTTGCACATTTAAGAGTCCAGCATAAATGGTAGGAGCGTGTCAAAGCTCCATTGGCTTATATTGAATCCGAGGCATAAGAGAGGGGAGAGTTTAAATCTTCTGTCCCACCTGTCGTTCATTATTATCTGACTATATATTTTTTCGTAAAGCGTCGTTTATTTTTGTATGTATAGTTAATTTATTACCAGATAAAATTTATATAATATTAATACATGAAATGAGACGTGATGAAATACATAATGAAACAATAAATTTGAACTCGGAGCCGAGATACATAGTTGATTGGGGCCTAGTGTTTTCATCGTCTCCGGATTTTTTTTTTTCAAATTATAACTTTTTGTGTGTAAATTTGCAATATGGAAAGTCTTATTTTAAAAATTAATATTCTTCAAATTGCTCCTAACATAAGTATTTTGATATAAAATAATTGACATAAAAGTACCCTTTTTTAATTAAAAAACAATAAAAGACAAAAACTAACATCATCCCCAAAAGCAGTGTCGGAAAATTGTAGAGGTCCCTTATTTCGACAAGTACCCGGCCACCGAAGCATATGTACTTTTTGTTTGCATATTAACTATTGAGTTCTTCTGCTGTGCCCGGAAGTTGGGGACCGGTTTGGAGCCCGGTCCAAAATTTTTTATTTATTTATTTTTTTTTGTTTTTTCACTCCCAAATAATTTATGTAATTTTTTGGAACAAAAATTTTTTTAAAAAAAAAGTGATTTAGGTGTGATTTGGATACAGATCAAAAACAGAGTTACACAGAAACTATTAAGTGTGTGTGAGAGAATTAAATTTTTGGTAATTATTTATTAATTTAAATATTTTATTTTTGAAGAATGCAGTGAGGATTAATGTTTTGAGAGTTTCAATATTTAGAATATTCACTTTTCTATTAATACTCACCATTGAGTTAGAGTTTTTGAACCTTTCAAACCTCCACTTACATTGAGCTTTTAAATCCTTTTCTAGTCACTTATAAATAGGCCCCACCACCCAAAATCACCATGTCAACACAAATTAATAAATTACCAACAACTACCACCGTAAGTTTGTTCCTACTTTCTCTTTTGCAAAGCTTTTTTTTTTATAAGCTTTTGATTGTAAGCTTGTAACTTAGATTCATCCATAATAATAAAGGTCCTTTTCTTCCCTTATTTTTTGGAGCTATATTTTAATTTTTTTCGTTCTTTTTTAACTTCGGTTGTGAGTCTTGGGCTAGTGAAAATTTATTTTTCACTATTCTAAGAAAGCAATTTTCAGAATTTAGAATTTGTTTTTCTTCACATGGTATCAGAGCTATAAGAGTGTTAACATGGAATCTTGTCAAGGCACTCTTGGTGAAGAAGTTCGTTGGTGTTTCAAAAATGGATTCAAGTGGAAGTGTTGTTGGCCTTGGGATTTAGACGCTCAATCAATCTAACTACAATATTTGGAGGTCATGCATGAAGTCTTATCTTCTTGGAGAAGAAGATTTATGGGAGGTTGTTAGCGGAGATGATAAGGTGACTTCTACACCCATGGAAGATATTATAGAAGTAACCATAACGCGATTAACCAAACAATTCGGTTAATAATAATTTCGGTTAATATTTTGTTGTTACAGTTTTTTTCCTCGTTAGTATGTTGTTCAAAGAATGAAAGAACTAAATAAGTAAACTAATAATAAAAAGAGTTTAAAGTTCAAACCACAACTATAACCGACTATTAATATTGCTACTAATGCATTTATAAAATTATTAGAACTTACAATTATGCTATTAAAAATAAACTAAGAATTCTCCCCCACAAATTTGTTATAAATGTATGATATGAGAAAGTCGAAGAAAAATTCTATAAACGGCTAAAAAGCTAGCAACACATCGACAATTAATTTATTCATGAATGCACTTTCTATTATTAAGTTAGTAATCATATGCTAAAGTTTTATCATTCATATATATATATATATATATTGGTTTGATTAATTGGTGTGGTTTTTGACTAATAACTATAGTTGTAACCAAATGTGCTCTTCCACTTTTTTTGGTTTCGGCTTATTGAATTTTCCATTGGTTACAGGTTTTTTCGATTTTTTCGGTTTTCGATTTTTGTTTTTTACTCACCCCTACCTACTAGTATATTTGACTGTTAATTTGTTGAGCATTATATATATATATATATATATATATATATATATATATATATATAGTACCCTAGTTCCAACCTGCAATGAACCGAAAACTGAAGTTTTAGCTTCCTAAATTGCCACCATATACTCTCTTGCTAACTGATCTGTTTGGGGTTGCTTTTATACGGCCAAAACCCGTGCATGGTCAAGTTCTGAATTGTGCAGCCATGCAGGCATATTTCTATTTTTTAGAAATTGAGCTTGCAAGGATTTGGCCGAATTGAATCAGTAACCGAAGTCCAATTAAGCTGTTGTGATTCTTTTTATATCTTTTTTTCGTATATTTTTGGTCAAACAGTCTTTTTAGACTGAAATATACAAAAAACTGTAGTATATAAATATAAATAATAGTAGTAACGCACATTTAATGTTATTGTTACAACTGAGAGTAGCTTTTAATGCAATTGTTACAAAGACTATTAATATTGCTACTAATGCATTTATAAAATTATTAAAACTTACGAGTAACATTATGTTATTAAAAAAAAATTAAGAATAGTTCTCACAAATTTATTATAAATGTACGATATGAGAAAGTAGAAAAAAAATTCTATAAACAGCTAAAAAGCTAGTAACACATTCACCATTAATTTATTTATGAATGTACATTTTATTATTAAATTAATAATTATATACTAGAATTTTATCATATATATATAGAGAGAGAGATCTGGTCAATTTGCTGTGGTTTTTGGGTAATAACTAGTTGTAACCAAATGTGCGGTTCCACTTTTTCCGGTTTCGTTTTGAGTTTATTGAATTTTCCATTGGTTACAGGTTTTCCCGGTTTTTTCGGTTTTTAATTTTTTTTACTCACCGGTCACCTATATTTGACTGTTTGTTTAGTCATGTAAATAATATTTAACCTACTACTTGTACATTTGGATTGTTTGTTGAGTCATGTAAATAAAATTCAAGCTACTAGTATATTTGAGTGATTGTTGAGCATTATATATATATATATGGAGAATGATTTATAGTATGTATTTGTTATGAATTTTAATAGGATATATATTATTTATATCATTGAAAACAAAAAAGAACGATCAAGATTAGAAACTGAAAATCGACTTTCACTACGGACGGTAAAAAAAACACGTCGATTTAAGGATTTGGTTTTACTAATCAATGTTTAGGGTTTAGCTAATCAGAATAAGTGTTTGGTTTGACTAATAATTGTTTAGAGTTTATCAACTAGGGTTTAAAGTTTATTAACCAAGATTTAGAGTTTATTAATCAGAGTTTAGGGTTTATTAACCTTATTAAGCTCTGATTAATAAACCCTAAATATTTATTAGTCAAACCAAACCCTTATTCTGATTAACTAAACCATAAATATTTATTGGTATTTCTGATTAACTAAACCATAAATATTTATTGGTAAAGTCAAACTTAGCTAAATTCTAAATATTTGTTGGTCTAGCTAAACCGTTCTTAGCATCGGCTAGTAACGGATGGTATGTGTGTTTTTTACCGTCTAATCATTTCTTCTTGTTTTTAATGATATAGATGGTATATGTTCTATAAGAATTCACAGCAAATACATGTTATGAATAATTAATATATATATATAGTTCCGTAGTTCCAACCTGCAATGAACAAGAACTGAAGTTTTAGCTTCCTAAATTGCCACCATATATTCTCTCTTGCTAACTGATCAGTTTGGGGTTGATTTTATACGTCCAAAAGCCCAAAACTAGTGCCTGGTCAAGTTCTGAATTGTACAGGCATATTTCTATTTTTTAGAACTTGACCTTGCACGGATTTGACCGAATTGAATCAGTAACCAAAGTCCAATTAAGCTGTTGTGATTCTTTTTATATATTTTGGTCAAACAGTCTTTTTAGACTGAAATATACTAAAAAATGTATTCTCTCTTTCTCTTAATATAAGTTATTTTAAAAAAATATTTTTATCTCATAATATATGTCGTTTGAGAATTTTAAGTAAGTATTAATTGCTTAGTTTTTAATATTACCCCAAATATTAAATATAACTTTGGTTCTCTCACTATTTTTTGTCCAATAAATAATACTCTCTTTTTTCAATATAAAAACAATATAAACAATTAATATTATATTTAATGTTATATAATTATTTTCTTAATACTTGTACACAATTCTAAACCGACTTATATTAAGGAACCGAAGGAGTAGTATATAAATGATATTCGTAACGCACATTTAATGCTATTGTTACAACTGAGAGTAGCTTTTTAATGCAATTGTTACAAGTGAGAGGAACTTTTAATACTGTTGTTTTATGGAATAATTGTTACAAATGTTTGAATTGCTTTCTATTCAATTTTAGTATCTTCTTTTATCCTTCTTGCATATTATATTATTCAACTAATTCGCAATTTTTAATTTTATTTATTTATTTATTTGCAATTAACTTAGTATCTACTCCTAACTAGAGAATGAACTCACCAATTTCGCTTAACAAAAAACTAATATATAGGTTAGGGATGTAAATAATATTCAATCTACTACTTGTACATATATTTTGGTTCTATGTTTTGTCTTAATTATTTCAGGATTTACTTGGGTCTGGTACTCATCCGAAGACTGACAAGCCGCATAAGGCGCGAGACAAAATCTGACATCAACAATGGTTATAGTATTGAGAAACTGATATTTTCACAAAGGAATTAAATAGTTTTACAAAACTCTTCTCACATAAATAATAACTGAGACTTACATGCATGCGAGTATAAGCCTCGTGAAAATATCATATTTCTATTATAAGAATAACAATTCCCCATGTATTACCTGATGACTAATCTGCTGCAACTTGCAGCGAGAACAATAAGTAAAATTTTCGAAGGCCTAATTTCTTGCAAAAAACATAAGCTTAATTAACCAGCTTCCTTAATTTTGTTTCTGCTTGGGGTTTGATTCAGTTCGGCCATAAGCAGGGAATGAGATACTCAACTTTCATCATATGTGGTGGAGCCTGAAAAAAATTACAAGCGGGGCAAAAAATTATAGTTAGGCATGCATTTTACAGCCTGCTTCATAAACAAGGTGGTCAAAATTTAATGTTAATGCAATTTTATTTTATATTTTTGATATCATGGTGGGCAAATTTCTATGTATGGAAAACTTAGGGTTAAGGGGTAAAACTAGATCGCTTTATTAAGTAGCCTTAACTATAAGTAACCTTAATCAAGCTTAGTTAAGGCTACTTAATAAAAGGACGTAGTTTTATCTTTAGGGTTAAATTTTCTCTTTTAGAGTTTTCTAAAAAAAATAATTATAAATTTGAAACAAAATTACGTGATTTTATTAAGTAATATTAGTCAAACTTAATTAAAACATGTCTTAAATTACTTTTTTCATATGTATGTATATATATAATGCCTCTTCTATAAACAATTAATTCACACACCACATGTATTGAAGGTAATTCAATACCATGTTAACATTATTCAAACATAATGTTAAAATATTTATTTTGTGAATAATAAAAAGTTACTTCAAACTTCAAGTGACAAAATTTACATGAAATAACAAATTCTTAGTACTCAGAAAGATAATGTGAAATATTGTGACTTGTACAGTCTATTCTCGGGAATTATTTGTATATATTCGAGTACTGTTTGTAAGTCATGTAAATAACACTTACCTACTAGGCTACTACTTGTGTAATACGCGTGTTTGTTGAGTCATGGAAAAAATATTCAACTTACAGCTTACTAATAGTCTACTAGTATATATTGAATGTTTGTTGAATCATGCATGTAAATTGGAAGCCACAAAAAAAAGGTAATGCATACACATATATACATATATCATATATGTGTGCGCGTGTTTATTTGTTTGTTATAATATTATTTGGACAAACTCATCTCTTATCATTCATAAAAGAAATTGACGGCTAAATTTATAAATTGTAACTCTACGACTTCTATTATTTGTAGCGGATAACACTTCTTTTTTAAAAATTTGAACAATTTATTTTCTCTATGGACGACTAGAGATGGGTTTGTCCAAATAGCGTTATAGCAAACATTAAGAGTCCTAACGTGATCCTCCAAGTTGCCACCTAAATTTTATTTGACCCTTTAAGTGGCAAAAATCTCAATTGAGTCCTTCAAGTGGCCAATTTGATTCAATTAACTCCTGACTTGTTGTTTTTAAGGGGCGTGGAAGTCAACTTTAGAAATCAATTGAATCAAATTGGCCGCGTGAAAAACTCAATTAAGATTTTTGTCACTTAAATGGCCAAAACAAAATTGAATGACAACTTTAAGGGACACAATTCGGCCATATATTATATTTAGCCTTTTGCAGAAAAACAATCTAGATGGTGAACGCACCTTTATTTATTTATTTTATTTTTTAAATAGTAGAAGCGCCAATTTGATTGGCTTGATTAGAGAAACTAATTGTCTACAAGTTATCTATCTATATGTATATTATAAAGTGTCGATGAGGTTTTCTCTACAAGTTTGGTGATTTTGTGTCACACTTTTTTTTTCTTCTTTTTTTTTCTTCTTACTATTTTGCTCCTACAACTTTAAATATATTACTATATTATCCCTTTTAATATTAATTTTTTATATCTTTCTATTTACTCTTCTTAATTTTATAAAATTTCTGTTATACACCATATAATTTACAAATGAAATGCATGTGCGGCGACCACTGGTGTAAATAAAACTCAACCTACTGGTATATTTGACTGTTAGTTTATTCATGTAAATAATATTTAACCAACGACTTATATATTTTGACTGTTTGTTGACTCGAGTAAATAATATTCAACCTACTAGTATATTTGTTGAGCATTCTAAATAACACGTCACACAAGATATGTAGTTTGTTGAGCATTCAAACCCCAGTTGCTGAATGCAAAAACAGAAGTTTTACAACCTCTACAACAATGAATTGTGTAGGAAGAATTCTGTTTTTCTGAACTTGAGCTTGCATGGATTTGACCCAATTGAATCAGTAACCAAAGCCCAATAAGCTGCTACAACTGATTGGAAGAAGTCCCTTCTTGTATTTTTTTTACTTATGTTTTGACGGATGTTCAGGTTTAATAATTTTCAGTCCTTCTTTATCGGATTTTCTTATAAAAAAAGGGGAGTAATTGTTACAAATGTCAAAGCTTGCATTGCTTTCTATTCAGTTGTTATCTGCATTATTCTTTGGTAAATATAAAGGTGAGATATATCGCATATGCGAGTTATCACATAAAACGATAATTTTTTAAGTAATTTTGTGTATATATATATATATATATATATATATATATATATATATGTGGGCCCATGTGCAAATTAGGGTTCATGTGACCTAATTAAATGTACAAATTAGGGTTTATAAAAACCTAATTAAATGCGTTAGACCCGGGGAAGTCTCCACGTGTTCCAAGGCAGAAGACTCGTGGATGCGACCTATTTTGGGAATTGATTGAGGGATTGGATTGGCGGCTAGAAGAACAGGGCAATTTGGGCATTACTTTGATGATTAAAGGGCATTTCTGGAATTTCTCCTTTAAAACATAATTAAAGGGTATTTCGGGAATTTCCCTTAAAACATGTGCCTGGCATGTGACTATTTCCCAGGAAAACTCTATAAATAGCCCCTCTATTCTGAGAAAAGAGGATGGCTTTTCAAGACATTACACTAAGACTCTTGGAAGCTCATCACACCTGAAACTCTCTCACAACTCGAAGACTCTAGAAGGCTCTTGGAATCCCTGCTACCCTAACCCGGTTTCCGGATTCTAGGAGTTCTGCCACGTGTCATTGGAGTAATTGCCCACCTGTTCTTCTCCCCTCTTCAATCAATCAATCAGTTCCGTACTCTTCGTGGATTTCTCTCCTCTCCAGCCAATACGAAACCCTAACCCTAGCAAGGTGTAAATTTCCTTACCTACATTTATTTGGCGACTCTGCTGGGGAGGTGTAGAATTCGTGAAGGGTATGCCCACAACTCGAAGTGGGAGAATTACAGGAAGAGCTTCACCGACAACAAGTATCACTTCACCAGATCCGATTTCAAGGCAAGTGAATCCAGTGCTCCAAAGCGCGAATCTGGATTTTGATCAACCTATCTTAGAAGACGTTTCGGAAGGAAGCTCAACATCACCTCAAATGGCTGATCAACAACAAACCAGCGCTAGACAGACAAACGCAGGAAGGCAAGGTGAGGAAGTAACTGGAGCGCAAACGACTGCGAATGCTGTGCAGATGGAGATGCTCAAGGCATTACAGGAGGCACGAGAAGGCCAAGGGATGATGATGGCCATGATGTTGGAAATGCAAAGGAAGCAGGAAGAGATGGAGAATTTCCGCCAGCAATTGATGCAAATCCCCACTTTCAGGGCTATGTTCCCAGGAAGTTCGCAGGGGGAACGAGCAGAAGTGGAGGACAACAGCAACAACAAAGAGAATCCGACTGTGCCTCCAACAACGGAGAGTCAGCCGATTCCAATCATCCACTCGGAGCTCCAAAACAGCGGTGATGTGCCACAACTCAGATTGGAAGTGAGTCAACCTCAGCCCAACATCGTCCCGCCCACTCTCCCAGCATTTTCACAAGTGCAGATACCGACCATCCCGAGTCACATCCAACGAACAAGTCGACAAACACCGCCGGTGCAAACTGTGCAGGATGCAAGTGTACACCAGCCAGTTTCCTTACCATACGTACCACCTATGCATCAATATATTACAGCCCCTCAAAGAGTCCTCAAAGTTATACTTTCAACTTTAAAAGTAATCGAGGCACCTGATTATAAGTCCTCAAAGTTATACTTTCAACTTTAAAAGTAATCGAGGCACCTGACTATAAGTCCTCAAAGTTATACTTTCAACTCTAAAAGTAATCGAGGCACCTGACTATAAGCCCTCAAACCCGAGAAAGTTACACTTTATCTCTAAAAGTGGTGAACGTTATGCTTTATCCGACAAAAGCAAAATCTATTATTATTATGAAATTTTTTGAAACATTGTGCTTTTCAATATGATTATTAATAAAAATGTCAAACTTTCACTTATACTTGGATATTCTTTGATTTTAAAAGTATGGATTCAAGTGTTAGTTTGCGAGAAATCGAAAAATTGCATGTTTACTCTCATTATTATGAATATTGTTGTCTTGGAGTATTAATTTGAATAACTTATGATTCAATACTAAACATTGGGTCTTAAGGAAAAAATTCAAGTTAAAGACAATCACTAATGCTAAAGAAACTCTACTATGATAAATGTCATATAAATGAGTTCTTTGATACAGGAAATAACAAAAAGCTACAAAAAGTCATACCTAGAAGTGAGGAAATCCAGCCCCGCACGAGAAAATATTCATCGGGAGAGGAGCTGCACAAATCACGGGCTTAGAGAATGCATGTAGCTCCACGACATCTTTGTTATTGGGTGGATAGTCGAGGTCACTAAAAGGCGAGGTGGCAGAATCAAGATGAAGAAAGCGAGCTCCTCAACGGGCAAAGAAAGTAAAGCATCGATGCCCCACCCAAAGAACTCGCAACTATACCCTCCCTTTTAGGTGAAGCCTCGGGAGAATCCTTCTGGGGAGGATGGAAATCAACCATAGGTTTCGCAGGATTCCCCCTCGGGGGAGGAGGATTAACTGTCATAATAGCATCAGCATCAACATGGGTGTCACCGGTACCCTCCAAGCTGTCATGAGAAGACGTTATATGTGGGCGTGACGATGGAACTGTACTAACCATAGCAGGACCTAAGCCTACATCAGACATGAAATCGTCAACATTAAGGCTGACACGATCATCATGAGGTGAGGAGGACTTGACAACAATCATGTTATGTCAGCGAGGTTCACCAGTAGTGGAGGTCGCCACCTCACTTGCCGTATCCATGCGAAATCCAATGGGAATATCATTATCATCCTCATCATCATCATCATCATCATCATCATCATCCTTGACAATTTAAAAACAAGGATCCTCGGCTTTACTCTAGAGCAAGTACATCTCATCTCCCCGACAGCAGAGGATCCTGGGGGAGGAACTCGAGGAGGTACCCGAGATGAAGTCTGAAAGGATTGTGTCATCATGAAATCATGAAGTATAATGGTCAGTCCGCCTGAAAGCTTCTATCAAGCATGCAACGCACTTGGTATCTCTATGCACATGCGGGGAATGCGATCGGAATGGGGGAAGTCGTCCCAACCTTCGCAAGCCGCGACATAAAGAAACAAGCTTTTTTTTTTTTGCCTTTCCACAATCATTGACGAAGGGAGTTACCCTAGAAGTCTTCAAGTCTTCAGAGCATCCGGTACACGAGGCCTGCAAGTAAGGAAGACCCCACATGAGGATACTAAGGATGTCAAGTAAAGCATATGCGCTTGAGGAGGCTTACCATAACAAGAGGAGAATCTGAGATTTTCACTTGAGAATACCTGAAAAGAAGAAGAACTGAAGTCAGGGAAGTATCAAAATTACAATTATGAAAGAAAAATAAGATTTGAGATTTTTCCAAAAAACTTCGGACAGCCAAAATGCATCCTTCGGAGCCATTTTTTGGATTATTTTGATATATATCATGGCCGTTGGCAATGACTTTTGAAGTGCTCGTCGATACGGTCGTTTTGATATATTATGGGCCCTGAGACTCCAAACGGAACAAAAGTTATGGTCAAAACAATAATCACGCTTCCCAATGTGCAAATTTTGATACATTTTCTCCTAAGGTTCGCCCCCTAGGGTTCGGCCCCCTAGGGTTCGGCCCCTAGGGTTCGGCTCCCTTAGGATTCGGCCCCCCTAGGGATTGGTCTCCTGCAAAAAAAAAAAAAAAAAAAAAAAAAATGGCTTGGTAGGGTTCGGCCACCTAGGGTTCGGCCCCTAGGGTTCGGCCACCTAGGGTTCGGCCCCCCTAGGGTTCGGCCAGGCCGCAAAAAAAAAAAAAAAAAAAAAAAAAAATTGCTTGGCTCAATTTCCCCTATAGGGTTCGTTCGGCCACCTATAGGGTTCGTCCCCCTAAGGGGATTTCTATTGTGTACCTTGGAAATTCTGACGCTCCACAAATCAATGTTTTCGGAACGAATGCTTCTTTGTCATAATGAATATTGTATTTTTCTTTATTATCCGAGGGAACCCTACCGAGATATGATCCAAGTAACGGGGCTCGGAAGACAAAAGAAAAGCTACAATGACCTGAGAAGAAACGTAGGAGAAGCAAGTCAAGATGAAGTTCGGAAGAAAGTACTCAAATAAACTAAAAACTTGAAAGAAAAAGAAGAAGGAAGAATGATCCTATATGGTTCAACCCTTAGGTTTTGGCCTTATAGGGTGGAATTGTTTTTTTTTACCTCTTTTCTAAGATGAGGAACGATTGCTTGACGACTTCTTGGTGATCTTCGGACTTGATGGAGGAGAGAAGCAACCTTTATTTTCCTCTTAAGGAAGATTTCGAAATATAAAGATAAGTTTATTTGAGCTTATTTTTTAAATAAACATATATATTTTCGAAAATTTGTTTAGATTTGGTGTTCTAATAGAATTTCAAAAATATATATATATATATATATATATATATATATTCGATATCTGATATTTTATTCCTAACAGTAGGACAATTTCGAAATTATATATATATATATATATATATATATATATTTACTGTTTGATTTTCTTAAGGGAAAAGATCTTGCTTTATAAAATTTTAATAAAGGAAGATTTTGTTTCTAAATAATGAAATACGATTTGATTATTGGATTTTATTTAATGATATCTGATGATCTTCCTTGTTTTAATTCTCAGAAAATAAGGAAATAAATATTGAGCAAAATGAGGAAGCTTTTAGATGATCTACCAAGAGTTTCAAGGAAGAGCCCTTCTAGGTCTTGCCTCCTTAGGGTTTAACCCTAATGGTTTGGCCCCTAGGGGTTCCCTCTTCTATACTCTAAACTTCAAGACTTGAACAAGGGGAGTCACACAAAATCATTCGAAAGCTTGGAGTATTTTGCACGAGCGTCTCTTAGGAATCGTGACTCTCGCGCAGGGGGCAAATGTGGGCCCATGTGCAAATTAGGGTTCATGTGACCTAATTAAATGTACAAATTAGGGTTTATAAAAACCTAATTAAATGCGTTAGACCCGGGGAAGTCTCCACGTGTTCCAAGGCAGAAGACTCGTGGATGCGACCTATTTTGGGAATTGATTGAGGGATTGGATTGGCGGCTAGAAGAACAGGGCAATTTGGGCATTACTTTGATGATTAAAGGGCATTTCTGGAATTTCTCCTTTAAAACATAATTAAAGGGTATTTCGGGAATTTCCCTTAAAACATGTGCCTGGCATGTGACTATTTCCCAGGAAAACTCTATAAATAGCCCCTCTATTCTGAGAAAAGAGGATGGCTTTTCAAGACATTACACTAAGACTCTTGGAAGCTCATCACACCTGAAACTCTCTCACAACTCGAAGACTCTAGAAGGCTCTTGGAATCCCTGCTACCCTAACCCGGTTTCCGGATTCTAGGAGTTCTGCCACGTGTCATTGGAGTAATTGCCCACCTGTTCTTCTCCCCTCTTCAATCAATCAATCAGTTTCGTACTCTTCGTGGATTTCTCTCCTCTCCAGCCAATACGAAACCCTAACCCTAGCAAGGTGTAAATTTCCTTACCTACAATATATATATATATATATATATATATATATATATATATAATACACTCTCCTTCATTTTGTGTACAAAAGATATTTTGTAATTTTTCAATACAATATTATTTTGGAGAATGGCTCGCACAAAAACGCGAGGTAAGTGTATATCACCTCCTGTGTCCTCTTATTTTTTTGTATATTATATTATTATACTAATTATCTATTCCTAAAATACATAGAAGTTAGCTTAGTCCACAAAGAAATAAAAATTAAAAAGTTGTTCCTTATATATATGAAAGTTTCGGTGATTGATATGATCTTCACAATTATAGTAAAGTGATGATAAAATATTATTTATATTATAATTTTGTAATTGCTCAAAAAATTCATATGTGTTATACTCTAATTTAAACACCCACATGTACACTTTTTCTTGGCATGTCAAGGCTTGATTCCCCAACCTCATGGTTGATCTCCCAACCTCATGGTTAGGGTTGAGTAATACCATTCGAGTCAAAGGCATTCGGTGTTTTCTTTTGTATTATTCATAATTATGGCAATATTCTGAATTTAAACTAATTTTGTAATAAGAAAAGAAAAAACTACCTAAAAGGCTAAGCTAGAACCAAGCCAAAGTATGACGAAAGGTTTAAAGTTAATAACATGCATCTGTATATTATCATGCAGGCAACTCTAATATATGAAAGAAAAAAAATTCAATTATAAAGAACCCTAAATTTTATAAACTTTTGAAGCAAGAATGTCAAAATATATATCATATAATTAAAATGAGAAGCTTATTCATATAATGCTCTTCTATGTAACATGCACAACAAAACTTACCGAGTTAAAACATAAGCAAACTTTTAGTAACTATGCTAAAAATAACTAATTTCACACACCACATGTTAACATTATTCAAAAGCATATAATGTTATAACTATTTTGTGAAGAATATAATTACTTCAAACTTCAAGTCCCAAATTTAGTACTACCATGTTAACATCATTTTAAAAGAATAATGTTATAATTATTTTTTGAATAATAAAAAATTACTTCAAACTTCTAGCAGCCACAAAATTTAACTGAAGTAACAAATAATACTCAGAAAGATAATGTGATTACTAAGATAATATGAAATATTGTGATTTGTACAGTTAGGTGATAAATATTGTGACTTGTCTAGTCTCTCGGGAATTAATTGTACATATTTTGATTGTTTGTTGAGTCATGTAAATAACATTTAACCTACTACTTGCATATTATGAGTGTTTGCTGAGTCATGTAAATAATATTCAACCTACTACTAGTATATATTGAATGTTTGTTGAATAGTGTAAATTACAAGCTACAAAAAAGAGGAAACGTGTATATATATATATAATGTACACATGTATCATATGTGTGTGCACTTGTTTGTTTGTTATAATATTATTTGGGCAAACTCATGTCTGATCATCCAAGAGAAACGTACGACTAGATTTAAAAAAAATTGACCCTACTGCCACTTCTTTTTAAAAAAATAAAATTGGTCGGTTTATTTTTTCTTATCGACAGTGAGAGATGAGTTTATCCAAATAATGTTGTAGCAAACATTTATTATAAATTATTTTCGTATAAGTTGTAGCTTACAATGAACGCAAGAATTGAAGTTTCCGATACAAAAAATCTTGATATATGCCTCTATTTAATTTGGGATTGGTTTAATTCCGCCATAGGCCGTGCAGGGAGAAGTTCTGAACTGTGTAGGCAGATTCTGTTTGTTGTCCAAAACTTGAGCTTGCACGGACTTGGCCGAATTGAATCACTAACTAAAATCCAAGTTATTGTGATCCCTTTTATTCACTATATATATCTATATATCTATCTCTATATCACTACTTTTTAACTCTTAAAAAAAATACTAACATCAAGAAAAAGAGAACGAAAAAGGTTCTAAGAGGGTATCTCCAAAAATTAAGAAAGCCGCCCTCTCCAATCTGTAATGGAGACTAAGGTTTGTTTGTCTAGGGAGAGTAGAAAAAAAGAGAAAGGCACAATGACCCAGGAAGCTTTGAGTTAGCCATATAGTACTGAATAGATGGATATTCTAAGGGAAAAAAACGGTACCTTCATTAGTTTCCTGCAAGACAAATAACAGTCAGAAATCAAAAGTTTACCTAACAATATTATTTGTTCTAACTAACAATCACCTCTCACCAAGAAATATCAGAATAAAAGTGGGGAGAAACTATGAAGGGAAAATCCATTCAACACTAACCAAGAAACATCGAGAAATTTGATTACCATCTAGTAATTTCATGTCAAGAATTTAACTACTAATTCTTTGCAGTAAAAATCAGAAAACAGAATGGGATTATAAACGATTACTTTTGATGTTATAATCAAATGAATGAGACTACCACTTTTTTCATTTTACCCCCCTATCTTACATTCCTTGTAAATGGTTCTGTGTTACAAATCAAAATTGTGGTTTTGCAACAGCTGGTTTCTCTCAACACTCTTGATCAGAAAGAGCATATATGCTTTTAAGCAAACAAAATAAAATTGCAGAAGCTAATGCATCTTCCTTTCTGAATACCACTCCTCAATTTCAACTGGAACCTCGTGACGTTTCCACTTTGAATGAATTAGTCGTGTTCATTTCACATCTACAAAATATCTGCCCTTCTCGCATCACAGATAAAACTCAACCTTCAGCAGAGCAGGCATCTGTTTGTATGTATATGCGAGCACCTACGTCCCCATTTCATCTAGTAAAAGAATTTTCTGAACATGGGGAATCTGTAATGCAATCTACTTACTGCATCAGAGGAGTGTAGCAAGAAAGAACGCCGCAAGAAAGCCAGAATATCCATTTTAGGAGCCCAACTCTACAACAGAATCAGAATAGGCTTGATCCTTTGAGATCCACGCATAAGATGTGCGCCCATTTGTTGAGGTCCCCGCATAAGATGTGCCCTTTAGAGTACCAGTCAGTAAGGTATTACATATGGAAGAGCATAAACATCAGCCGACTCCATTTGTAGAGCTTCAGCCCATACATGCTGTTCCGGGTTAACTCTAACAGAACCCATTTCGGACTTCTTCAATAGAGAACCTTTGCTGTCAAACAGCCATTCCTGGTCATCAAACCCAGACCACTCGTCCATTCGAGGAACTGAAAGAACTTTGCTCAGGTACTTGGTATCAGGATGCGGCGGTCTCCTTGATGCTTCAGTAATTTGCTCGGCAATTACAGTTGAAGGCTTTGGTGCCGAAATAGGCAGTTTCTGTGCTCCTATTAAACCATTTATCTTGTGATCCTTATCATCCACCTTAAGATGATAATCTGTCCCCCGTCTATGAGGGCTAAATGGGGTGGAGGTTTGGGAAGGTTCCAATTTCTTTCCATTCTCAGGCAACGAATAAGCAGTGAGCTTTGGCATTTTCTCTGGCCTAAATGCATTGTCTGCAAGGAAATTCAAAAAACAATCAACAGAAGTCAGCTTAAAAAGTAGCTAAAAATAATTGACTCAGGTTGCACAACAAGCAATGTGTGAAAACTCTAGATCATGGGGACCCAGCAAACAACTTTTAAGAATGTTTTCATCTGTAAATTAAGCTACCAAAACTCCCACAACCACCCTTGGTAAGGGAAAGAAAAATCCATGTTGTTTCAAATACAGTTGGAGCATTATATATTTTCATGATTCATTATGTGAAATAACTCACCATGCAAGAAACCATTCTTCTCCATATCTCTTCTTTTTTTGAGATTACCCTCCGTAGCAGCATTCTTGTCGCTGTCTTTGGAAAGATGGGAGGTTTTATGGAGAGCACCATTAAGGTCACTCTTGTTGCTACTTTTAGTTTTATCCTTCTCTGATTTCTTATGTTCCTTTTTCTCCTTTGCTTTATCCTCCTTTTTCTTCTCTTTTTCCCTATTTTTGTCCTTCCCCTGGCTCTGTGTTTCCTTATCTTTACTTTTATGCTTGTCTCCTTGTTTATCTTCAACCTCTCTCTCTTTCTCTTTCTCTTTCCCCTCCATCCTTCGGTCAACTTTCTCCATTGGTTTGGGCACTCCAACTTTGTTTTGGATGCTTCCAGCAAGGTTATGAGTAATTGCATTTCCACTAAAATTTGCTTCATACCCAGTTCTTTGCCCATCCATCTTCCGATTATCAACTCTTTTATCCTTGTTCTTTTCCTTGCTTTCAACTGCCATACTAGTACCCCCGACTGCAAATCTCTCAATCCCTTCATCCTTCTTCCAATCCATGCCCGTAAATCCCTCAACCAACTGGCTCCCTGTTCCCTTTCCTTCATCTCTAACCCTCCTGTCCAACTCCAGAACAAATTTAGAATCTTCAGAATCCTTGTCCAGAAGACTGTTCTGAAAAGTTTTCCCTCCGCTATGACCCTGAAACTGCACAACAGGTTTCTTCTCATCTGAAATATTTCTTTTCTCTCTCCTCTGCTCCACTCTATTATGAAGCTTCTCTCCGTTGCAACCCTCAAATTTCCCAGTCTGTCTCCTGTCTTCCGAGGTGCTGCATATCTCTTTACCCCGCTCTTTTTCTCTTTGATGAAGTTTTGCTCCATTGTAATCCTCAAGTTGCCCAGAAACTCTTTTCTCCTCTGTAATGCTGCCTTTCTCTTGGTCTTTTTCCCTGTCCTTCTCCTTATCCTTCTTTTTGTCCTTGTGTTTTTCCTTTTTATCCTTCTTCTCTCTATGTTTTCCGTCAGTTCTTTCTTTTTCCCTTTTATCTTTACCTTCTTTCTTCTCTTTGTCCTTTTTCTCCTTATGTTTTTTCTCTTTTAGCTTCTCCTGCAAATTAGAAGAAAAGGTCAGGCATATCCAACTTCAAATAAACAAGAATATTTTCTGGAATTGTACTGAACTTAGTCCGACACACAGTTGCGAATATGTCAATAAAACCACGCATAGTACTGCCTGATAAATACATAGAAGTCTAAGGAGCATCTTTAGAAAAGGATTACTAACTAGTGAGGAAAGGGAATTTGCCCTGAACCCCAGTTAATGTGAAATAAATATCAACCATACTAGCTCTGGTCCCAAAATTGAAGCAACTAATACGTGAAACTATAAAAAATCACCATGTTAAACTTCTCATATGTCAGGTACTGTTTTTGGTACCTTCCTTTTTTCTTTTATTTTTGGTAATTTTTACTACTAAAAGAAATTTTTGATTATATTAAGGAGAAAAATTCTCTTTTGCTCAAAGCTATTTAAAACCATTACCAAATTTACCAATAATCCGACCAAAGAAAGGTCGGTATTTGGTAACAAGGTGGAAAATACCAAGTCATAGATCGTGAAAACATCACAGGAAAGACCCAAATGAAATACCACCAACACCCCGTTCAGATTTTTTAAAAATAATGTAAAATGAGGAAGAGGGTTACAGAAAAAGGAATACTTCTGTAATGCACATATCCTTTCAAACAAGGTTGTAAACAGATTCAAGGTAAAGTGGTAAACAGATAATAAAAAACAAGAAACCTGTCCAAACCAGACAAGCTCACATTTTTCTAGTTTAAAAACTTAACTAGTGAATACTGAGTCAGCCCACTAGTTTCAAATAAATTGATACACCAAACACAGAGTAGACCAGGAAACCCAGTATAATTGTTAGCATGTGAACAACCATATCCTAGATGCTAGATAGTAAACTCACTAGCACATTTAATCTTACAGAGTTGCAGGAGAAAGTGCAGAGGCGAAAATTCACAATTAAATTAAATCAAGAGTCATGTTATACATTGCGAAAGTTTTCAGCCGAATTATGATTGCGACGTATGTGCATACATGGGATATGTAGAAATTAAGAAGGGTCCCACTTTAATTTATTCTATCTTATCATATACACTTCCACATTGGTCGCAATCCAACTTCGTCAAATATTTGTCGACATGTGTATCATTTTCCTTAAATCAATGATGAAAATTCGACAAGACATGCACAAACACATGACAGTTACACAATTGAGTCTAGCACCTGATTGAATGAAACTACCAATAAACAAGACAAGGAAAAACTGCTTTATGTTACTGATTCCCCTCAAAAGCTTTAAGCCTCAACAAGAGAACCTCTATTCTCGAATCATCAAATCCCAGATGGGTCAGAATATTCCACTCATAAGGGATATCGAAGCAGGAAGTTGGGGATCATCCTATCCAAAATTCAAATTCAGGGAACTAACAAGAAAGCAGCATACATGAAAATTGGAACGCCATTTCTAATTACAAAGAAAAGAATTATATAAATCCCTGTCTACCTGTTAACAATAAACCTCCTCAAATTTACTCATCATGGAAAAAGAATACTCCCTCCATTCCATAATATTGTACACCTTCCTTTGGAGCAAGTCCCACAAAAAATAAATAAATAAATAAATAAAATAAAATAAAATTGCAACACTTTCTTTTTAAGTAACTTTTGCGAAGTTAAATGACTAATTTATCCATAGTCATATCAACTTTATCATTTCAATATACAGTGGGTCCCTCCACTAACTAAATATTTTGTGGCTAACATTCTTGGAACACCCTTAACCACACACTTTATAGGGACCCAAATTAGGAAACCTAATGAGATTTTGAAAGTTTCTTAAAATGTGCAAAAAGTTGTGTTTCAATAAGTATGGAACGGAGGGAGTATTTATTTCTCAAACTTCTACAACACCACCTTGAATCCATTTAAGTAAATCCTGCTTAAGAGCTCCAAAACTTAACTGTAAAATAAATAAATAAATAAAATTTCTTTAAATGACCCATAGTGTTAGTCAGCATGAACCTTCAAGAAAGGAAAAAATAATCTTCAAAGACAAAGGGGAATGCATTAATATCGAGAGACTATAGAAGCAAGGAATCTATTCATTCCATAGCATGGAAATAGCATAACCTCTTATCCCTTTATAAACTATGTGTGAAATTTAAGTTTTGGTACCCTTAATTATGTACATATCTCCTTTATCTAATCAAGAAAAGAAAAAAATCTACAGACTTACCTAAGATTCTTTAACTATATTATATGTTTTTTACGAGGGTGGCGAATGAGACAGCAAAAACTGATACAACCACAGCATCTTTATTAACTAAAAACCAATTGACCTTTTTATCCCCTTGTAGTCAAATTAACCCGTCACTGTTAAGAGTCTTCCCAATTTCGTTCTCCCTCTCTTCGCAGTATCTACCACCCTTCTCAGGACTGTTCATCACTTACCTTTTTCTTCTAATCAACCTAGAGAAAACTTGGTAGCAATTTGGCAATCGCCTCCAATGATAATATTGACCTTAAACAGACATTCACTTCTCACCAGATAATGGCAAACCCTAGCCCCTGATCACTACTTACACCTCTCTTTCAGATTGATTAAAAACAATAAAGCATGACCATACCTAAAACTCTAGACCCTCCCCTGCCCAACTGTTAATGGCAAAACTAAACCTTTTCGACATAAGTCTCTCTTAACAGTAGTACCACCACCACCAGGGTTGTTTAAAGCCAAGCTGAACAAAAAGCATAAATATTAAATCAATAGATATACAGGTTTGGAAGATTTAAATATTTACATCTCACAAACACACACATATATAAATTCTGATCAGCAATAGACAGTTACTAAAAGTCTAAAACACACATATCTGTTGATTGTATAAAACTTTCTACACATATTAACTTATATACTTCGTTGTCGATAAATATAATATAAATATGTTGATGGTATTTAATTGGTCATTTTGTTTGTCAATTGGTGTGTGGGTACGATAATGTCAGTTCAAGTGCATAGATGCGGATTAGTGCAATAGATGGTGTAGTGGATTAGGGTAGCAATGGAGGGGTTGCAGCAATTTTGATTTGTAGATCTACTCATCTAGCATAAATATATGTATATATATATATGCATACATATATATTAACACATATACATATACACACACATGTATATTACACGACATATTTGGTGGTTGTGGTGGCGAGAGTGACCTATGTTGGTAGTGGTGGAAGAGGGAAAAGTAGAGAGGTATGTGGCATTCACAATGACAGATGGCGGTAATCGCTGGTAATGGGTTATATGAAGGGGGAAAAAAAAGGGGGTTGGAGAGAACCCAAATGTGATAGGTAAAGTACAATAATTTTAAACAGACCAAGAGCAAATCTAGGAATAAGAAGAATTAGACACGTCATGTGCCCAAAAATTAGAAGAATTAGCTATAGTTTTGTATACCGTAAAGTATCATCAGCAAACTCTCCGAACAGAGATATCAAAAATCATGATATCGCTCTATTTATTTCCTGAAGATTTCTAAAGGGATTTCTCTTAAACGGTCCTATTCACAGTTTTGTTTCAGGTTGTCCCGTCTGAAATCGGTAAACATGGATTGTCACTTGTCATTCTCTAAACAGATAGTTACGAAAATCCAGCGTATGTTATAAAGATAAGATAACAGAACATTGATAAATCCAGCAAACATCTCTTGAACGCAGTAACAAGGAATGTTCCAAAATCCTATGTAAGGTTTTCGACTTCAACTAACCAAAAAGATTCTCAACTATACTCGCTCCGTTTCTTTTTATCTGTCTTTTTGAAGAGTGAATTTCTTCCTTTTTATCTGTCATTTGAGTTCTAGAAATGAAGCTTGGATTGTAGCAGGTGATTTCAACATTATGACTAGCCGGGATGAGAGCCAGCTATCCCCTTATTTATCGAATACTGGCCCCGTTAGCCTCATTTTGATCCCTTAACCAAGCCACTACTTATGAGTCGCCCCTTCCGCCTATCCAGAGTGTAGAAAGAAAGCAATGGTTCAGATCTCTTTTTCCAATCTTTCCAATTCCGTACTTGAGATTCAATTCATAAAGCTAATTTTATGATTTGACCAGCACCCCTTTCTTAGAAGTAGAAGCCAAGTCTTTTGGCCAGAAAAGGTACAATAATTTGATAGAGGAAGTGACATCTAAGGGGAAATAAGAGTCCCTTTCCTCCCTATGCTATGCTCCCCTAGCACATAATGCTCTGAACACGAGCGTACAATTTCACCCCCTTCTGAGCCAAGGTTTTTAGAATTAGAGGAAGCATTAATTGCTTAGTTTCCCATATTATCCCTTCATTAAATACTAATTTGTTTCTTTTTCATCTTTTGCAATGAAGTTTAGAAGGGTAACATTGAGATTTTATATCCAATTTGATCAATCAGGCAAAGCATTAATTGCATTTATTAATTTTTGTGTTTTCTCCTAAAACGTTAATTAAAAGGAATGGAGGGAGTACTAAGCAATACTGATATCTGACATAACCTTTTTTGGGTGGATAGCAATTTGAAGTTTTCTTGTCCACAGAGTCTATAGACTTCTTCATATGTTGTATTAAATAATAAGTATAACATGATTTAGCTTTCAACATGTTTACCAGCATTAACTTCTGAAACTTCTACAATTGTGACATACCAACAATAGTTCATTATCTTCTATAATAGCATGTATTCAACAACACGTACAAACTTTAAAATTTCATAACAGGATGTAAATTGATAACAGAGCATTCAATAATTCCCATTAGCTCCTATCCTTTTTAACAGACTAATCAGGAATATCAAGACAAAACAGTCTGTGCACCAAAGATCCAAAAGCATAAATGCTGATGAGGAACAAAATATATGTCATAATATCACCAAGAAGAATCACAAAAAATAATGCATCATATTTAACAAAAAGGTCTTATTCTGTCACCTTGTAACATGTTCCATAAACAAGGTATGCAAATAAACGAGGTATGAAGCATCCGGTCAATTAACCAAAATTTCTGAATAGGATATTGAACTCGGGTAAGATACGCAAAAGGACTTAAAGTTATCTCAGTGTGTTCATTATTTAAACAAAACTAAGTTCCATTTTGCCAACAAGCAATGTAATTCATTGCTATACATAATTAACCTACATTCACGCAGAAAGAGAGAGATGAAGTACCAACATCAACAAAACGAGCGATGCAAATAATAGGCAACATAAAAATGATAGTATTATTAAAATGAACCTTTTTCAGTAAGTCATCATCATCCGGTCTAGGCTTCTTTTCATATCCTGGTGGTGGAAATGGAAAGCAGCGAGACATTGCACAGAATCCCGCAATGAGCAAACCAAGGACTGTTGAGAAACGAAAATGCTTCTATTACTTTCAAGCAGCACTGTTCCAATAAAGGAAGGAACCAGCAACTATACTCTTGTCCATGCACCATGTCCTTGCGTTCATTTCCAGCTTTCACTACTCTTCCATGAAATTTCTACTTCTCTCCGCAGCTCACAAATTTGAAATCCCAAAAAACTTAAATTACCTTCACCCCAAATGCAAACAAGAAATGAGCACACTCGTATAGAAACTCAATTCAAAATCACAGCTCCCTAATAAATTAATCCAAGCTACTGTAGTATCACAGTCACAAAATACAAACTTTAGAGGTAGTTCCTGTAAACTATGTTAACCCAAATGGCTTTTTGAGAAAAGAAAACAGCTCACTAAAATCTGATCTTCTTCTTCCTTTCCTGCTATGCCAGCAAAGACACATCACCTCAACTTTATGACCAAACCCAACTGCCAAAATCATCCCCTAATAAGACTGAGCCTTAAAAATTTGATAAAAACAAAAACCCAGAACTCATATAACCTGAAAAACCAGAAAATTTCCAGGTCCCTGATCACTGTCTACACAATCTTGTATTTGCAATCTCCTTCCATGCCCAAATACCCAATTGGTACCTCAAAAGATCGCCCATATACAAGTGACAATTTTAAGTACAGTTCAATGAGCCCCTATAGAACCCCAAAACTCTTTTAATCTTCAATCGAGATCCTGATCCTAACCCTAATAACTCCGAAAATCATAAAAGTAAATGTCCTTCAGTAATTGATCCACCAACATAGAAACCCTAACTTCAATTCCTAAAATCAAAAAGGCAAAAACAAAAAAAAAAACCGTTTCCAAAAACAAAGTTTCAAAAAAAATCAAAGCAAAAAGTCGGAAAAATAAGTACTTTTCGTTATATAGCTTTACGGTTACCAATTCAAAGTGGAAAGCAACGTGTTAAAGCTTAACCGATGCCATTAATGGCGAAAAACATGAATTATCATGTATATGAAATAGGGAGGAAGGTAATTGATGGAATTTATTGAATGATGATTAATTTACCTTGTCCGCTTAAAAGTGGACAAAATTTCACGGAAAATTCTTCACTGCTGAAGATAATCGATTCCAACCAGTTATGCAGTTACTTTCTCTCTCTAGTTCGATTTGTTTCTCTCTCTAAAATGGGGTTTCAGAATCCCTAATCTCTCACTAAGGTTTTGTTCGGAAATCACACGCGATTGACAGAAAGGGGGCAAATCTGAGGCCGAAGCTTTACATATAGAGGAAAAAATGGTTTAGAGAGAGAGTTTTAGAGAGAGAAAATGTGGAAGAAGGTGTCTGTGAAATTATCCCACGCTCTCAGAATGCTTTGTTGAGAGTAACTTCCTAAAATCACAACAAAGACTTTTCTTAAGTTTATACTGGCTCCGTCCCAAATTAATTGCATTTCTATGACTTTTTTAAGTCAAATTAACTATTTTTAAAATTAATAATTAAGCATATATAAATATATTTCTAAAATTATAAAAATTGAAATTAATAATAAATTGTATATACTTTCTTTTGGTTATAATATCTTCACCTATATGTTAGCAAAAATAGTAAAAAGATTAGTTTTAAAAATAGTCAATTTGACTTTAAAAAGTCTTAGAAATGCAATTAATTTGGGACGGAGGGAATATATACTTTCTTTTGGTTATAATATCTTTACATATATGTTAGCAAAAATAGTAAAAAAATTAGTTTTAAAAATAGTAAATTTGACTTTAAAAAGTCCTAGAAATACAATTAATTTGGGACAGAGGGAATATTACTAACACAGGTGTCGTACGTGTTGCATGTATATATTATATAAAATAAAATTAAAAAATAAATAAATAAATTTAAATAATTAAATAAAAAAATTAAAATAATAATATAATCAATCTTGTAAAGAAAAAAAGATAATGTAATACTCCTTCCGTCCCAAATTAATTGCTTAATTTTGACTCTTTTAAGTCAAATTAACTATTTTTAGAACTAATCTTTTTATTATTTTTGCTAAAATATAAGTAAAGAGATTATAATCAAAAGAAAGTATATACAATTTATTACTAACTCCAATTTTTATAATTTTAGAAATATATTTATATATGCTTAATTATTAATTCTAAAAATAGTCAATTTGACTTAAAATGGTCAAAATTGAACAATTAATTTAGGACGGAGTGATATAAATTTATCATTGACGTTAGCTACTCAAGAGAACTGGTTTATAACAAGATATATTCATTTCGTATATGGAGTAAATCTTTTTTACTATTTTCTTTCCTTTAATTTTGTAGAGTATTTTTTAAATATTTGAAATACTAATATTTTTATGTAATGTTGGTGTGTATATTATGTACTTTTAGTTCTTTATTATATATTTGTATTTTTATTACTTAAAATATTGTTCACCCTTAGTCAATTTTTTACGGAGATTTGTTATATATTGCTCAAATTATGATTGCGAAGTATATTAATACATGAGATTGGATAGAATTATAATATTGGATTACTATATCAAATATCACTCCGTCCCAAATTAATTGTTCAATTTTGACTTTTTAAAGTCAAATTGACTATTTTTAAAACTAATTTTTTTACTATTTTTGCTAAAATATAGGTGAAGAGATTATAACCAAAAGAAAGTATATAGAATTTATTACTAACCCCAATTTTTATAATTTTAGAAATATATTTATATATGCTTAATTATTAATTCTAAAAATAGTCAATTTGACTTTAAAAAGTTAAAACTGAACAATTAATTTGAGACGGAGGGAGTACATCGTAAAATATTACCAATTAAATTAACTACGTAATTCATAATAAAAAATTCGACATGTAAAATTGTAATATATATCATTACCTTGTTTTTACGTCCACAGTTAGAAAAGCTTTAGGACGTTGGTGAAGCCAACAATACCATAGAAATTTGAATTTTGGCGACCAACATATGCAAAATATTGTTCTGAACTACGAGTGTCAATGTAGATAAATATGTAGCATTAGATAGAATTAGAAACGATAATATTTGTAAGAAGGTTGAGATTGCACCGATTCAAAAACATATGAATGAACATTTTATCTTATTCAACGTCGACTTATAGACATATCGATGCCCAATGGGCAATGAGAATAAGAGTAGTGTATCAAGAGAGGGATAAGAAGATGAAGGAATAATTTTTTTTATGTTTTAAGATTCATTTTTTACCTAAAATAATTTTTTCTATTCCTATTTCCTCTTCTTTTATCTTAAACATCATACAACTACTGCCCTATATATCATATTTCATTTTTTTTTATGTTTAAATTTTATTTTATATTTTCCAAAATTTTAATATTTTCAAAATAATAAAAACTAATTGCGTGTGTAGATGACTAGAAGAGGTAAAAGAAGAGATATTTAAAGAAAAATAATATATATTACGAATGTGTATGTTAAATTTGATTGTCATTACGTAGATAACTATTAGTGATAATTTTTGTTGGAGAGATGTGTAATAACTGAAGCTCTCCTATAATTTTCACAAATCTCATGTATTGATAAGTTTTACAATTATAAATTAAATCATATTTAAATCAAGATGGTTATTTAATAAAGAAAGTGTGCATATGAGTTTTTTAAATATTATATATTATATTATTTTAACCTTAATTGCTTACATCAAAACACCTGGTTGGTCGAGGTTCTTGAGAATTTTTGTTTTATTATTATATAACTTAGATTTTTGCTTAACTATTTATTTATCATTTGATTCAAAAAAAGTATGTTGATTGTGGCCCATATAGACTTGTGTTTGATTGGTTGAATGTTGAGTCGGATGACAATAAAACAATTTCAAGAAATTAGGCATTAAAAATTACTTTGTTCGTGAATTTTATGTAATTTTGGTGAGTATATTTTATAAATTGGGTTCTATATATTTTTTTTATTACTTAAAATATTGTTCACTTTTTGTCAATTATCTACTTCCGTCATTAGCAAAGTTTTAATTATATATAGGATATAGAGCCAACAATACTATACAAGAAGGAACATATGCATAATATTAGTGTTGAATTAAGAATGTCAAGGTAGATAGATAAATATAATTTATCTTATCCAACATTGACTTATAAATGTAATGATGACTCGGGAGAGTAGTAGTAGTAGTATCAAGAGAAAAATATGAGAAGATGAAGGATTTATATATATATATATATATATATATATATATATATATATATATAAAACCTTAAATAATTTGGAATATAAGACATTACTAAATTGAGTAAATACTTTTCTAAACTATTAAACTCAGACGTAATGTTGAATTATGCTATTGCATTATACTTCAAAAGAGTTGTGCTTTATTCGAATACTATTATGATACTAACATTTTTTTACGTAGAAGTGCTAGAACAAAAATATCTTCATGTAAAATATTTGAAGGTTTACACCACGTACAATATATTTTATGATCTCTCTTTACATAATTTGACTTGAATGTTATTTTAATTTCATAATCTCTGATCACCGAAAAATCACTACTTTAAACAATAATCTTGTAGTAATACTTTTGGGAATCCGATTATCGATTTGCACTATTTACAATTTTTTAGATTAAATGCACTTTAAACTTTAATTCAAACAATTAAATGTACATTCCGTTAGATTTCTCAACTAAATCTTCACCGGAAGTTTCAAGCATGTGGGATAGAAGGCATTGAGGTCAAATGACATTCTTCCCACCATTAAAACAAATCTAAAGCTTTCTCAAGCTATAAAATTCAATTTTCACCAAATTGCAGGGCAGTAAGAAGGGCAAAAGAGAGGTGCTACTCCAATGGATCGATTTTGCTATTGTAAGAAGTTGGTGGTGATGAAATGTGCTTGGAAAACTCACAATACATGGAAAAAAATTTAATTGCATCGATTGAAGGGTATTCTTCTTTTGAATTTTTTGTTGTTGATGGTAAATCAGTTTTATAATTAACACAATTTCATTGTAATTAAATTTATAAATCGTTTTGAATAGCAGGAAGAAGTAAGTGTTAAGAATGGCTGCAACTTCTTCGAATGGATAGATTCTCAATTGTGTGATCGTACAAGAGTGCTGATTCCCGGAATAATTGAAAAAATGCATCATATGGTTGGCTCTATCTCTAAAAAACTGGCACGATCGACTCGTCCTTGTGCAAATCAACCACTGTTAGATGATGATGAAGGAATTGGAAGTTCAATCGCCACTTAGCTATAGAATTTCTATCAACTTTGAAGTAATTAATGACTAAATTAGAAATTAGGTTTTAATATGGACACACTTTTAATCACACAGGTGTGAGATTAAAATAATCGTTGAAAAATTTAACTGATTAGACTATATTACCCCTTACTTAATGATGTCGTCACACTTCCAATAAAGATTTTGATGGAATATCTAGTGGAGTGCATTTAATTGTATGCATCGAAGTTTAGGATGCATTTAGGTTGTGTTTGATAAAAATGATAATTAAGATCTGAATGATTATGATGTCTTAATAAATTAGATCATCTGAATGGTTATGAGGTCTGAATCTAAAAAACTATTTGATAACTAAAAAGTAAGTTGTCTCTTAATGACACTATTTTACCATTTTTAAAGGGTAAAATTTTATTTAATAATTTTAAATATTCAATTTAATAAAAATGAGTGAATAATATTGTTGAATATATTTATATAAAAAAATTTATCAAAAAAATTTCATTAAGAGGTACCTCTTAATTATTAAGATTTCATTTTCTGTCTTACTGATTAAGAGGCATTCAGAGGTAACAAAAAAAAAATAAACAACATCATGCCTCTTAGCGAATAAAAGGCAGTCCATTAAGAGGCAATCAGATGTAAACAAACAGCACCTTGATCTAAAAAATTGTACATGGTGCAAATCTATTTTTGCTGTAAAGTTTGATATACAAAGTGAATTTTAGTCTACTTTTAGTACAAGTTATATGCGTGTTTTATTATGAAGAAAATATTAAAAAATTGTTTGTTGTTGATTTGTTTTTTATATATAGGGTAAATAGAAGATTTAAGTGTGGTACAAATATAATATATCACACAATTTTTTTATAATAAGACTTTGCAAGAGTTTCTAAATGAGTAGGAAAAACTGAAGGACGTATTATCGGAGGAGAGGACAAATATATATTTCAGAGTTAGTGCTATAAAGGGATGAGATGACAACAATAATTTTATTTATTTACCATAATGACATTTTGTTTTGTCAACAATAGCGTCCGAATATGGTATCTTTTGTGTATTTTCATGCGTGATCACCTAAACTTTGTTTGTTTGTTTGATTTTCAAAATGAAGCAAGTAAGTTGTAGTCTCCACTTTTTTATAGTTGGAGAATTTTATTGATTTCTTTCGATTTTCAACGTTTTGGAGGTATGTCTATTATTTAATGAATTTCTATATTTTCTTTCTAGTTTACTAAAACTGAGACTCCTGTCATTTAAAATTAAATTTTATAATACGTTACAATATAATAAGACTAAAAAATTAAATGTAATATATAATTTAATAGTCATCTTATTTTTAAACAATCCAAAGGACTATATAAAATTTATCAAGAAGGTAGTTTGTTATAAATTATCCTGAAAATATATTTAGTCCCCTAAAAAGTTAATATAATATGGAAATTTGAATAATTCGGCATAAAACATTTATTACAAAAGAAGAAAAATATATAGTAAGTACTTTACCCAATTTTTTGGGAGTTTGTTTTCTTCCGTTGGGAGATTTTTTTCACTCGTGGAAATTTTTCTGGTGCGTGAATAGTTGAAAATAAATTGTTCAGATTTGGGTATGATGTTATCATGACGGCGCGGTTCTTCTTTACTTGTATTGAAGAAGTGCTCAAATCTATATATTCTGTTATTACTTTGGAATTATGAATGTCTTTCGGGAATATATATGGTGTTCACTAACTGTTACTATGATTGATTATTTTCCTGATTATCTGTTATTATGTTTGAAAGGATTACCATTTTAATTCTTTGTATTGTAATCATTTCATCGTTTGTAATAATTTACAATTTCAATATATTTCAGACGATTAAACTGTTTGATAAAAAAAAAATTCATAAGGTAGCATTAATGAGGTATTAATCTAATGTTTAAAACTGAAGCCATGTGATCATTAAATTCGATTCTTTCTTGCACGAGTTAATTTTTATGTAAGATATGATTGACATTGTAATAATGATTATATACTTTTAAAATACTAAAATTATTAACATCGTAATCAGTTACAAAATTCGAAAAAATTATAATAAGAAAAATTAAAATAGTAATTATTTTAAACAAAATAACATATAATCAAAAATATAACCAATCATAACAATCCTTGATGGTAACTATAAATACTCTTCAAGTGAGGATTTAAAGAATATAGAAAAGACTAGCATGTTACGCTGCTTAAATTAACTTACCCAAAACATAATAGTGGTCTGAGTTAAGTTCATATTAAAATTTAATACGTGGCAGTGAATAATGATTAAATTTTTAGTGTATAGTTTCATTTGGCTTAAAACTAAAAATACTATAATAAAATGTTGTGTGTTTTAATTGTATGAAAATATAAAATATTTGTAATTTTGCTCTTTGGACCATTTTTTCCAAAAATTTATAGTCCATGTTAGTAAGCAGTATAAAAATAAGGAAAATGAAAAATTTTCGATTTTATATGTCGATCTTTTTATCGTGAGTTACGTAAATAACTATAATTAGTAATATTTTAACAATTTATTTAATATAATGAGTTAACTTTATAATTTATCCAATTTTATATTGATATATATCGCAATTGTAATTTCACATATAATTTTTACAATACATAGAGACTCATTTAATCATCAATATTCATGTTTAACTGTGTTACTTGTCAATGTCTCACTTTTTCCTTTTTTCTTTTTTTTGGGTGAATCAACAACTTTTTTTGTAAGGGCATGTAGGGAAAGGCTTCAACTTTATAATTCAGTTTTATTATAATATCATCACAAATAAATATAAAATATAAATATATTCTTACAACTTGTAAATTATATAAATGATGAGTTAAAGTAATTTGTTTTTGAGAGTGTGAACACGCACCACGTTGCGCGTGAGATGAAGTCTGCTTGGGAAGGAGTACTATACTCATAAGACATTTGCCTAAGCACATGTGGGTTGGTTCTCTTTCCAATTGTGTAAACAAGTGCTGCATCTCCACGTGGTATCACCGGGTATATATTAGGCTTATATCTGTCCATACACGTGTCACTCCCTCCTTAACTCTTAAGACAGGGAAGAAGTGTTTCTCAAAAGAATTAAAACGAAATTTAGAAAAGAAAAGGTTACGTATAAAAAAAATAGTTATTTTTTTTTAGCAAAACAAAACCACGCATTAAAAGAAATAAGTTAATGGCTACACAACGTGGGGTAGTCCTTCACACAATATCGTCTTTAACAGTTTAGATAACAAAAGGAGGAGGAGATGAGTCCAAAGTATATGAAACTGAGTACAAGCAAATTTGGCCAGATTATCAGTCACTTGGTTAGTCTCTCTATAGATTGAGCGAAGAGCCACCTGAAAATATCGTCCTAAGAGACTCCTACAATCTAGAATAAGAGATCAATAACAAAAGGTCAATAATAACACAATCAGATTTAAAGACTTTTTTTTTTACGTCTGAATTAGTCTGAATCTGACCGATTAAGTTATTCAAACTGTTTGTTTTTTAATTTTTAAACTTTAAATGCGTCTGAATGTGTCCGAACGATTCATCCAGAAAATTGTGACTAAATCAGTAAAAAAAATAGTGTTGAATGATATTTTTACTTACCTACCCTAATAGACAATTAAAAATTACATTTAATATTCATCTTCTTTTTTTTACTATTGTAAACAAATTATTTTTAAAAAATTTTATTTAACAAATTGGTCAATAATCAATATAATGAATATTGTTGTACGTAGTCTTTTGTTTAGGTTGTATGTACTAATAGAATGTTATTAAAAAAAATTAGTGTTTATTCCTAAAATTATATTACTAATAGTATACTCCATCAAAGATTGTTCACAAGTTTATATTTAATTTTTGTTAAATAACATTGTTTATTTATAATTACATAATAAATTTGTTTATAATAGTTCAGAAGGTTAAAATAGAAAAATACACGTATTCAGACATTTTAAACAGACAATTATCACACATAGTATTTCATTTTATATTCAGAACTTCTACTTCATTTAACTCATTCAAATTGTCTTATACATTCAGAACTTTTCATTCAGTTTTATCAAACAGCACATTAAGCAGGTTAATTATTGAGAATTGATATTTTTGCAAGTAAAAGTGATAGTTTCACAAAATTCTTTTCACATGAATAATAAATGAGTCTCGCACTTATATAAGAGAGACCATGTGAAAATATTAATTTTTAGTTATAAAAATAACAATTCCATAATTACATTAAAGACATCAGATTCCACAATGATGTTGCCATAACACAATTCCAAGCAAGCTCCGAACCATCTTTGATAGCCCATAGCTCAGCTATATACACATTAACTTCAACTAATCTCCTGGAAATACCTCCTCTATCCAACTCCCTTCCGAGTTTCGGAAAATCGCTGCTGCTGATTCCCTTTTGGAAGAAGAATGAAGCAAACTGTTTTAGTTAGTATTACAATTTATAGGTTTATTTCTTGCATTTGCTTTCCTTCTCTTCTAAATTCAAATGCAACCTAAATGGCTATTTGAATAAATAATATTCCATTTGTGTCACAATTTGTGTCACAATAAGAGAAATATTTGATAATCTTTTAATAAGAGAAATAAGAGTTTCATTTTTGCTAATATCTTAAATAATCACAATTTTGTTATCACGTTATTACTAATTACATTTAAGAATAAATATAAAGAATACATTCTTAAAATTTATTAATCTTACAAATAATACTTTTTTTTTTGGAAAAAAGAGGGTGGAGTTACACTGTTTCATACTATATTCTAAAAATTATAATATTCAAATGATTAATACTATATATTTTATGAGTTTTGATAATTTATGTCTAATATTTTAAAAGTTCAATGAATACTCAATAGTCACTCTTTGAACAACCTATTGATTATATATATATATATATATATATATATATATTTCAAGTTATAGTTTTATTAAAACGTATTCATATAAGTTGCATCAAATAATTTATCAAACAACTTATTTTTGGTTATAAGGTTTTTTTTTTTTTTTGACAGAATTTTAGGCTATAAGTTATTTGTGTAATTTATTAGAATAATCCATAAAATTAGACTTCAGATTTAAGTTCAGCACAATCTACATTATGCTTAACTAGGCGGAGATCATCATCATGCTACAAAAGGAAATTGATATTTTCATATAAAAATTATAATATTTTTCAAATTATTCTCTTCACATAATTAGTGAGTGATAATCTATACCATGTAAAACTATCGGATTGTTCCCTTCATTACACATTCTCTCTCATTTCATTCAATACACCAATTATTTAATCTTAATAATTGTGTTAGTAATGATCAAAATATGTTGATAGATAGTTGATCGATGATATTAAATTATTAGGAATAATCCTACAAAAAATTAGAATCATAAAAAATATTTTCATCGTTAAGAGTTTAAAATAATTTTCATGAAAAATCCACATGTTCATCAAATGATGAAAAAGTGTCAGATTACTTTCATTTTTGAAACAATTATACTACTTAATATAATAAATTAGTTGTCCGGTATTAATTTTAATTATATTATTCATAATTATAAAAATATGGTGTATCAGAAGAAATGTGTAAGAAAAGGGATTCAAATTCAAAACTATCATATTTCCACGTCGAAATGTCAATTCCCATTATAAATTATGCAGATGTTATTAATTTGTTTGCATTTCAAAAAATATTTTCAATATATTTTAAGATTTCAACATAATACTATATAGGTATACAAAATTGAGGAGCTACCCAAATTAGGCTCGACTAGATAATTAATGAGGGATTGATTTCATAAAATTATCCCATATTTTACGTTTAATATGCGAAGTTTGTAGATGAGTTCTTAGCATAGTATTAAGACTGAAATACTGAGGCATTTAGGTCACAGATTCAATTCTCACTTAAACGAGTTTATTCCTTTCATTATGAGAAGTTTATTTTCTGTTTATGTAAGGCTTAATTGTGAGTTTATTTCAAAAGTAAAACTTGATTGATTCTTGATATTGTAATAATGATGATATATATACTTGATTATAAATTATATTGTGTTCTCCAAAAAAATGGGGTTTCAAAAAAAATAAATATGTGAAGCTTATAAAAATAATTTGTATTTGTATAACAAAATATTTTCATGGTCTTCAATTGTGTAACTCATGAGTTAGCAGCTTTAACTCAATTCTCTGTTTTTTTTTTCTTTTCCTTTGTAGTGGATTTTGAAAGTGCCTTAGTGTTTCTTTCCTCTTGTTATGGCTGATTTGCAGGCTTAAGGATACGTCAACCTCTACTAGGTTGTTTTCAAAAAAAAATAAAATGCAATTTATTTTTATAAGCCAAACAGATGATAAGCTATAATTTAATATAAAAAACTTAATAAAAGAAAGTACTTAACTTACTAGAATGTCTATAAAAAGTATAAAAACAAGTAAATTAAAACAATACTAAACTAATGAACCACTATAAATTATAAATTGGTTAATACTATCTCACTTTATTAGTAATAACTTTAAGGTGAATTATTAGTAAACTAATGTTAATTGAGTTTGTAAAAGAGCAAATTAGCTTAATGATCTAAAATGAACTCGAGTTGCTGCCTTTGAGTCGCTAGTTATTAGCGAGTGCTTACCGAGAAACCAAATAATAAAAGATAATGTTACGGTGTTTGGAGAATTCATGTATGAAACACTTAAACCTCTCACACTCGTAGAGTTTACTAGCATGCATTGGGGCCTACATCTAGAAGTTTAGGTATTCTAAACCAATGTTTTCATATCCGGATGAGTCATTAAATCGAAAAAGTTATCAGATAGATGGGTCATTGATTCAACCGTTATTAAATTGGTGACGTTATAAATATATAAAATATATATTATTAGTAATTAATCAAATTTTAAAAAATCTCATTTTTTATGAATTAAAACATAATAAAGTTGAGTTACAATATTACTAAAAGTGGTTAATTTTAATATTAAAAAAAATTTGATACAAAAAATATTAAAAAATAATAAAAAATCGGTTTACCGGGTCAACTTAATCGGTTGAACCACCGGTTCGATCGGTGGTCAACCGGTTCAGTTCGGATGTTTTGACCAAACTGGTTTAACCGGACCGAACATAGTACTGATTTCCAGCTTAACCGGTTGAACCGACCGATCCAAATCGGGTCTAAAAACAGTGTTCTAAACCTGAATCTCCGGGCATTGTAAATTTATTGAGTAATAAATAAAATTGAATTATCATCAATATTTAGTTAGCTTAGCTTAAATTTACAAAGTTTTAAATTAGTCAATCTTCCAAAATCTAAAGCTCAGCTCGATTCTCCTTATTTTGTAGACCTAGATAAAAGGGTAGTATATATTTGATTAAGATTTTTTTTTTAAAAAAAAATTCTCCTCGTGAAATGGATCCAAAGCCCTAAAGACATAAGATTTGAAACTCAAATCTATCAAATACAAAGTTAATTTCAATTTTCCTCTAATTCTTTGGCTTAAACTTTAATTTTTCTTTCCCTAAATAGGTTCTCTTACAAGAGAGACTAGAAACGAGGCCATTCAGAGTCTCGTACCAAAAATAAATGAGATAAAAAATTCTTTAATATTTTATAGTAACCTAGTTAATTTACATCACACATTGTGTTAAAAGTGAGAATATTTGTTATTTTAAAATATAGGAGATTAGATAATGGAAGAGTGAAAGGTTAAAAAGTAAATAAGAGACCGATAGAAATAAAGTTTAAATGGCAAAATAGAAAAGCAAAAAAGTTTCACTTTTTTGTTTATGTCAAATTAACTATCAACTTATAATATAGATAGATAAATATACGCATGCTTTATAATTGATATGGTAAAAGAAATACATATACTTATTTGAGTACAACTAGAACATACTATTATTCTAATATTGGCAGATGGAATCAGTTTAGCCTCCTTATTTTAGTCCATCTCCCTTATTACAAAAGCAAAATACATAGTAATACTTATTCTTTACACCTGAACTCAACTAGTGTGGGATCAAGGCTTAGTTGAGTCAGATATTTATTCATCATACACACACACACACACACACATATATATATATATATACACGTGGAATGATTCATAGCCACAATTGTAAGAATATTGTTGGGATATTCATATGAATTCCACATTAGATAAATTCAAGAGTGTAGATGGGTTAATAAGTATGTTGGAACCTCAACCTAATAGGTTAACCTTTTAGGTAAGGAGGTGGTCCAACATACTTATTGGGCCAACCTGATGAATTAATGTGGGGCGTGGATACTACAATTTTACCTACAATTGGTATCAGAGCTCCAGGTTCGATGGGCCCAAGTGTCAGGTGGAAATAGAGTTGAATCAGGTGGAGCACAATGGTTTGAGTCAGGTGGAACAGGCTCGAGGATGACTTTAAAAAAAAATTGCTCAGGGTGAGGAGGTTCACAAGGAGCAAGGGAGAGCAGGCTCTGGGGTAGCTCGGGGAAAGAAAAAAAACTTGCTAAGGGTGAGGGGTTCACAAGAGGGCAAGGTGGAGCGGGCTCAGGTGTGCTAATGGTGTTGGGATATTCACATGAATCCCACATTGGATAAATTCAAGAGTGTAGATGGGTTAATAAGTATGTTGGAACCTCAACTTAATAGGTTAACCTTTTAGGTAAGGAGGTGGTCCAACATACTTATTGGGTCAGCCTGATGAATTGATGTGGGGCGTGGATACTACAATTTTACCTACAAATATATAATTATTTTTATAACAAATCTAAATCATCTAATTTTTGATTTAACGGTTAAATAACACTTCTGTTCGCGTTTTAATATGACGGACGCTAACAAACTAAACTGCGGACGATGTGCACTATATCAATGTCAAAAATATTCTTTTTTAAAAAATAATTCGTCCCCGTAATTAAACTGCGGACGGAAAAGTTTTTCTTTTAACGCCCAAGAATCATTGGCCTAAAGAATTCCGGCGAACAAATAAAATCTTTCAGGACACATGTATATACACAATACTTCCTGCAAAGTGTGGATCATTCAAACTACAACTAGTACTTATCTCCATGATAATCCCAATTTCAGCATTCTTGATTTGCATCCTCTAATTCACTAAAAAATTGGATGGTCTGACATCGCAATAAACAATTATTTTTTTTGTTATGGAGATATTCAAGGCCCATAAGAGTCTATTCTACGTTATTATCAATCATGGCTTAAGAAAAAGTTGCCATTAGTCTTGATCAGATTGTGTCCGCAGGCGGCATTCACGTAATCCATTAGAATTGCAATTCACTTGAGGGATGCTCAAATAATCCATAGAATCTAATAACAAAAGAAAAATCTACATATATAAGTATTTCAATCTCTTGAACGACATCACAAATGACTTTTAATGTGGAGACCAACTGCAATAACTCTCTCGAGTTCAGAACAAATATTGAGTTAAAATCACTACAAGAAAATTAACTATGATCGACGGAATTATTTTCGACGGAATATATTCCGTCGGCGTTATATTATTTTCGACGGAATAATTCGTCGGCAATAATTCCCTCGAAAATAAGATAACTCCGACGGAATTCCGTCGGAATTTAAATACACGTTGTGGCGCCAATGTTCCCGCCAGCGCCAAACATATTTTCGACGGAATGAGGGTTATCCTCGACGGATATTCCGTCGGCGATAACGTAATTGCGAGGGACTTAATTTCGACGGAAAGTCCGTCGGAAATAGCCCTTAAAACCTAAAAAATTTAATCAGTTCTCAGCCGCCTCCTGTATCATCTCTCTCTAATCTCTCATCTCTCTCTCTCTCTATTCAGCCGCATCTCTCTCTCTCTCTATTCTCCCGGTCGTCTCCTCCACCTCCGGCGACGACACCACCGCCGCTTGCCCACCTCCGGCGACTCCCCACTTCCGGCGACTCCCCACTCCCGGCCGCCTCCTCCTCCTCTTTATCAACTTGTTTTAATTTGTTACCTATACAGGTTAGTAGTTTCAATCTTTGGAATCTGTTTTAATTTGAAAATTTGGGTCTGAGATTGCCGAATTTGGGTTGAAATTATTAGGATTTTGGTCTGTAATTGCTGAAATTGGGATTGAAACTGTGATTCTACAAAGTTATTGCTGTGATTTTGTTTCATTACACTGATTTGGTTCAATAATCTGTGAGCATTGATTCTACAAAGTTGTTGCTGTTAATTTATTTTGAGCTAATTGGTTCAATGTGTTAGTAAATTTGTTTATATTGTTAGATTCGGATTAAAAATTTTGGTCTGTAATTGCTGAAATTGGGATTGAAATTGTGATTCTACAAAGTTGTTGCTGTGATTTTGTTTCATTACACTGATTTGGTTCAATAATCTGTGAGCATTGATTCTACAAAGTTGTTGCTGTTAATTTATTTTGAGCTAATTGGTTCAATGCGTTCGGATTAAAAAATGATATTTGTTATTTTCGACGGAATTTACGACCGAAATTCTGTCAAAATTGTTCAATTGAAAATTTTGGCCCCACTTGATTATTAATTTATTTTATTTAACTAATTCCCCAATATTAAAATAAACTAAGTATCATTTACTTAGTTTTACACTACTAAATAAATTAAAATAATATAATAGCAAAATATAATTTTACATAATAGAATAGAATATAATATAATATAATATAATAATTTAACTAAAATAATTTAATTAAAATAAATTAATGAAAATAAATTATAATAAAATAAATAATATAATGTAATGTAATAAGAAATAATGTAAAGAAAAGAAAATAAAACTAAATGGAATAACTTAAAACATATCTAATAAATAAATAAAATTAATTATATTTAATTAGGTAATATGATATAATAGAATACATAATAAAATAAAATAAAAATTAATAATAAATTCGAATAAAATAAATTAACTGCAATAAAATAAATTTAATTTAATACAATAAAATGAAATGAACTAAGTAGTATTTACTTAGTTCTACACTACTAAATAATAAAAATAATATAATATAATATAATATAATACAACATAAATAAATAAAAGTAAAATTAATAATATTTAATTTAAAAATAAAAAATAAACTAAAAAAAATAAATATCATAAACTGAAACTATAAAAATTAATTAAGTAATATAATATAATATAATAAAAAAATAAATAAATAAATTAAAATCAATTTAATTTAATAACATATAAATAAGCCAACAAAATAAATTAAAAAAGAATTTAATTTAATACAATTAAATTAAATTAAATAATATTATATCCGTTGTTATATAATATAATACAATATATAATAAACTAGAATAAAATGGATAAATTAAATTAAATTAAATTAATAACATATAAATTAAATAAAATAAAATAATGAATATAACATAAAATAATAATGAAGAAAATAAAGAAGATAAAATAAAATGATATAAATTAATTAAACTAATTAATTTAAATAATATAATATAATATAATATAATAAAAAATATTAATGTAAAAATAGTATAATTTGTTCAAATAATAGTTATCATAAACTGAGTAGCACTTACTTAGTTTATCATTCGAAAAATAAACTAAGTAGCATTTGCTTAGTTTTTCACAATTACAATAAACTGCATATAATTAATACGCATGTAGTATAGTTTGGAGCTTAGAAACCCGTTTGACATTCACTCATTAGGAGTGAATGTCGAATAGTCCCCAGTTTGGGACTGTGACTGGATGTTATGTCTCTCACTTAGGCCGGTGTCAATGAGTTCAGTACGTTTTTAATTGTTTTGATGATTTTTCGACGGTTATCTCTACATGTTCTTCGAGTGCATACTTAGACTAATTTATCTTAGTCTATTTCGTGTACTTGGAGACCATAGGGAGGTGCTGCCGAAATTTTATTGAAACAGGTAGAAACGTCTTGAACGTGTTGACACTAGTGAGGAAACGCATCCAGGAACGGGATAAAAGCCTAACCCCTGTAGAGTGGAGATACTAGGAACATATAATTCATGCATGGACCACATGAATGAATATCCCTGACCTAAATGTGTCTTTTGTTCAGTTAAAGATGTCAGCCGACCGGAGTTGGATGTACCGTAGGATACCCATTGACGGGAGGGGATTAGTGGAAGCTTACCGTGAAGGGGTGTGCTACTTTCTGGACAAAGCCATAGAACATGCTGATGATCCGAACGGGAAGATGAGATGCCCGTGTGTCAAGTGTAAAAACTTGATATGGAAGAAAGTCGACGAGATTAAATTCGATTTATTTTCTCGTGGTTTTGTGGAAGGGTATTCTGTATGGATCCATCACGGGGAACTTACCGGCTCAGTAGACCAACCAGTTCACGGTGATTCAAACGCCGATGACTATGATGTTGTGGAGATGTTGGTGGATGCTTATGGGCCTAACAATATCAATTGGACTGAAAACGATCATTCTTCAGGTAGTGCTCGACAAGAGCCAAATGACACAGCTGCTGCCTTTTACAAGATGCTATCTGAATCGGGGGTCCCATTGTATCCCGGAAATAATCAGCACACCAGGCTATCTGCAGTTACAAAGCTCTTATACTTCAAGAATGAGCATGACTGCAGTGAGAGGGGTTTCAATGCTTTGCTCTCTCTTATCAGCGAGTTCTTACCCAAGAATCACACTTTGCCCTCGAACTATTACGAAGTGAAGAAGATGGTAAAGGGGTTGAATATGGGTTATCAGAAGATCGATGCTTGTGAGCAGGACTGCATGTTATACTATGGGACAAACAGAGATAAGGTGCAGTGTTCTATATGTAATTGCACTCGGTACAAGGTGACAAAACGTGGGGGGAAGGAGAAACATGTGCCCAAGAAGATCCTACGGTATTTTCCTCTTGCGCCGAGGCTGCAACGGCTATTCATGTCGTCTCACACGGCTCATCATATGAGTTGGCATAGAACAAGAGACGTCGTGCCTGGTCAACTGACACACCCTGCAGATGGAGATGAATGGAAGAAATTTCATGAAAATTTCCCACTGTTTGCGGAGGAAGTTAGAAATGTGAGGCTCGGCATGGCTACGGATGGATTTTGCCCTTTTAATAATTTTAGTCAGCCTTACTGAGTTTGGCCAGTCATAATGGTAGCTTATAATCTTCCACCGTCAATGTGCATGAGGGATCCGTATTTGTTCTTGACTTTACTCATACCGGGTGATAAGAGTCCTACAAAAGACATAAACGTGTACCTCAGGCCGTTAGTCGATGAACTAAAGATGCTATGGGAGACGGGGGTCCAGACGTATGATAGATCAATTGGGCAGAATTTTTTGATGAAGGCAGCCTTGTTGTGGACTATCATTGACTTTCCGGCTCTTGGGATGATTAGTGGTTGGTCGACTCACGGGAAGCTGTCATGTCCAGTTTGTATGGGGGATGTGCAAGGTCATCAGTTGCAGCATGGGCGAAAATGTAGTTTCTTTGGAACAACTCGTAGATTCTTGCCTGTTGATCACAACTACAGAAAGATGTCTGCACAGTTCAACAGAAAGACAGAGAAGAAGGGGGTTGTTGGTAGACTATCGGGCAACGAGGTCTTGACCTGGCTGAACGAGTTGACATTTCCACCGCCAGGCAAGGGGCACAGTACACTGAGAGCAATTGGTTACAGGAAGACTCATAATTGGACACACGTCCCCATATGGTTTGAGTTGCCGTACTGGGTCACACTTTCCGTCCGTCATTGTATTGATGTCATGCATACAGAAAAGATTTTCCAGAGGGTTATGACGGCGGTGTCGGAGACGTTCCGTACGGATCCGGTCATCCGTCGTCAGGAGTTACCCAGTCGAGCTCGCCTTCACCAGCTCGCCCACGATATTGCAGCAGGGGCCACCGTCGATAGTACGGGTATCCCACAGGAGCAGTTCATCGCGATACGCGATGAGGTGCTCCGGTTGGTGGTTACATTACTATCGAAGGCTTTTGGCCCGATTGGGAGTCAGCCCCCGCCTACCCAGGTATATTATATTTACTTTTAATTATTTAATTTGCATGTTATTCAAATAATACTTTCATACGGACTAATGCGTTATATTTTTAATTGTATCAACAGGGTGGCGATGGCGACGGCGACGGCGATGGCGACGGAGGGCATGCTGATGTTGATTTGCATACACCATAGTCATACGCCCGTGTTATATATAGTTTAGTTTGTTTAAGTGTTTTGTATTTAGAACTTACTTAAATGTTTTGTAAATCATATATTGTAAAGTTTAGTTTGATTCTTTGTAAATCAATGTAATATTCTTTAGTTTTGAATGTATTTCGGGACATAATAAGTTGTTTTTTAGAGTTTTTAACGTTAGGAGTTGATTCTGATATACGTTGTTCTTGGAAGCAGCTATTGGTGTTGTAATATATGTATTGTTGGGATAAAGCAGGTTACAGGTACAAAAATGGGGTTTAAAAACCTGGAAATTTAAAAAGCAAAAAATTGTTTTAAAAAAAAAGGGTATTTCCGACAGAATAAGGTATTTCCGACGCAAATTCCGTCGGACTTAAAGATTAAAATTTATTTCTAAAAATACTTATTTCCGACGGAAATATATTATTTCCGACGGGAATTCCGTCGATATTAGCTAAATAATAAACGTCCCAGGAGTGCCACGTGACGTTTTATCTCCGACGGAATTATTTTCGACGGATTATATTCCGTCGATAAAAGCGTATTTTCGACGGAGGTTTCGTCGGAAATAGTTCGTCGGAAATATTATTATACCGACGGAATCTACGACGGACTTATTTCCGAGGGCTTTATTTCCGACCGAATGTCCGACGGAAGATTCCGTCGGAAATAGTGTAAGACCGACGGAATAGGACTATTTCCGACGGAATATTCCGTCGGAATTAAATCTTTTTCTTGTAGTGAATTGAATCAAATCTATTTAAACAAAATACTGACTGGCTTTGTGTCCCCATCTTGTAACTAGGCCTTAAACCACTAGTAAAATAATATCTCATTGGGTCATCTTAACCAACTACAGGCTCACCTAAAAGGTAATGACTGAAGCTATTATTGTTAGTAACTTAATTCCTTATACACAGACAAATTTTTTTCATATCTTTCAATATGGGACTGGAATGTTACACGAATCTCAGTATTCTTGCAGCATACTTTGTAGACGGTGCCTTCCCTTGCTTTGCCGAGAATTCTTTTGTATAAAGGAAGAAAATAAAAAGTCGTCCGCAGTTTAATTATGCGGATGATGACTTTTTTGAAAAAAGATATTTTTAACAACTGACTTAGTGGACCTTTATATTTTAGTCATTTTTGTAATCCGCAATTTAGCTATGTGAGTTTCCTCATATTAAAGTGCGAACGTGGTATTATTTTCATCGACAGATCCGTGAATAAATTCACAAATAGAGAGATTGTCACGATCGGTTATAAAGATAATATTAAATTTACAACATTATAGAACAGTTCTATATACATATATATGTATATATACTTGATAAACACATTTGATCGACTCTTAGTAATAAAGTGACTCTTTCCACCAATCTCCTCTGTAAGCAAATTCTTCAGAATCAACATCATTTTTCAAAGCACTACTCACCACTTGATTCACAACCGAGTAATCAGGGGTATAGGACTTGTTCATGTTCATCAAACTCGGAATGATGTCTGGCCCACCATAGTATATCGACGAACTTAGTTGACATGGTGCCAATTTTTGGTCTTGATAATATGGATCAACTTCTTGTCTCAGTACGAGGGGACCCTTATGTTTATTGGTCCGTGTAAGAGGCACCGTAATTCTTAAAAGCGCATCCCAATACTGTTTCACCGAAACTTCTTGTTGTTGCTGCTGATCATCAACGACTTCAGAGGGTTGCTGATCAACGACTGCTGCAACAGGGAAAGATGAACTAGCATGATTCGGACTAGAACCATGAGGATTTGCCAAAGGAACTTGATGGTTATTATTATTTCGGTCCATTTTTTTGTTCTTCTAAATGTACATGGGATTGAGATGTAGTTTTGAATATATAAGCAAAAAACACCGTCAAGAAATTAAAGTGAGTAGAAACAAAAGTAGCAGATGAATTCCTCAGAGAAAAAAAGAAAGAAAGAGCTAAATGAAACGGAATGAGTAATGAGAGAGTGACACACAATCAAAAGGATAAGAGAAATGGAGACGTGAAAGATTTGACAGTCTTATATAATGCACTATGCATGCATCCAAGGGATTAACTGCGCGCTAGCCAAGTACATGCATTAATTGCATGTATTGAAATTCAATTTGTTGACTTATATATATATATATATATATATATATATATATATATATACACACACACACACACATACGTGTAACCATTTTAAATGATGTTTAGCTTCGATTGCCACTTTGTTCGAACCAACAATCGCCATGAAAGGAAAAGAGTGGAAACAACGTGCATGTTAGTGTCAAGATCTCGATGAACACGACCTCTTTTGTGCTGGTTATTTATGGAAAAGTCACGTGTTATTTTAATTAGTTTTCACAATTCACATGTACTCCCTGTATTCTCCATAATCATATATATATATATTATATATATATATATATATATATATATTAAAAAGGCCTAAATATAAATTACTAACTTAAATTATTACTTTTTTTCACTTCGGTGATCGACCTTTCAATTTTTTCAATCAGATGATTAAATTATTAATTTTTTCCAATTTCGTTCAATTAAGTCTGTCAAGTCAAAAATTAATGACGTGGCTCGCTGACTAGACAAATTTGTGCTGATGTGTACTAAAAAAAAAATTAAGTTTTCAAATAAAATTTCAATTTTTTTTTATTATATTGGAGGGCAAAAATGTAAATAAATACACATAACAAATTAAACTTTAAACAAAATGAAAGAATTTAAAATTATTTATTCGATCAATAGAGACTCAAGATACTCGTCGTGGTTGCCGCGTCACCATAATCAAGCTACCACTATTACCACCTAGTCACCACCAACAACCGCTACTACATAGTCGTCAACATTATTATTATCAACATCACTCCAATTTTAGTTTAGATTCAACCAACATCATCATCCCTCAAGCACAACCAAATACGCCATTTCAATACACCAAACAAAAAGAAAAAAAATAGACGGAAAAAAAAGAGAAGAACAATCTAACACTGTCATCTCCTAATCAAATTAAATATAATTTAAACAAAATCTCCAAATTTCACCATCAAAATCAGATTTGGGTATTTTTTAATATCTGTTTTTGAACTAATATCCAAATCAAGAGGGAGGATAGAATTTTTTTTCACCATAACCATAAACCACCTCAACTCGTTACCGTACAAACATCACATTCGACACGCCCACAACCTCTGATCATAACCCCCATTTCAGATCGAGTATCTATGTTGAGACGCCAATTAAGAAGAATCACATATTGCTAAAAAATGAGAGAGAAAAGAAGTAAAGTTCCCTAATATAACTGGAAAAAACCCTCCAAATTACGATTTGTATATATACACAAATTTAGGTAGAGAGAGGAGCTTGTCTATGGAGATGATGAATTTCAAAAAAATTAGGATTTTTTATGTCGCCGTCGTGGCGCGTCTTCCTCCTATTAGAAAGGGACGAAGACTACGAAGGTTTCGAAATTTGGGTGGATTACTAACTCCTTGATTTGGTCGAATTTGGGTACACAATTGGTGTTAGAAATTGCACCTTATTCTATATTTTGGAGACTTAATTATTGTCAAGTTTGAGTTTGAATAAAACCTATTAGTGGACATAATTTAAGTAAATATAATTAAAGGTGTAATTCATTTCCCTAATTGTGGAGAATAAGAGAGAACTTCATTTGATTTGTGTAGAAATCATTTGATTTGTGCCTATAGTGAGATATTTAATAAGGTGCAAAGTTGTTTGATAAAACTAATTTTTCCTTGTCCTATTTAATAGAAAAGACTATTAGTTACTTTATAAGTACAAGTGGTGTAGTCTTATTTTATTTTGGAACAAAAGAAAAATAGTGAGAACTATTCAAATTCTATTTAACTATTAATTATTACTAATGTGTAACTTACATATTTAGTACTAATAAGTGTAGTTAAAAACATAATTTAATAGTATATTATGTAACTTACAAATATGTATGTACATATGTGTATATGTATATATAGATATATATACATAAGATATATGTATATATGAAGTAAGTTTACATATAAGAAATATATTATTTTGCACATGAATTTTCTCTATTTTCTATCTTCTCTAATTTTTTTACAAACAAATAACTACTACAAAACAGTGTTCTATTGGAATTTTCTTTGAATTGCTATCACGGATAATTCACCAAAGACTTGACATATATCCTGAAGGTATATCTTCTGCAACTCTTAGCAAACCAATCGTGGTGGGGGCGATAAAGACCTTAAGGACAGGGATCACCCGTGTCATGTCTTCCACTACGATATTGATTCTATAAAGCTATGGTTCTAATAGTTTTTTTTGCTAAATTAAATAAATTGAATAAAATGAGCGGAAAATTACAGAAGAATGGGGCATACCCCAGAATCATGGATACCAAGTCCATCATAAGACATGCCCTATGATGGATTAGATATACAAGAATACCAAATGAACCTAAGCAAGTAGGCTAAAGTGAATACATCAATATTGCAAACAAAAACAAATCAGTTACATAATGGTCGTGCGAGACCCCACAGCAGCTTCTGCATCCCAAGTCACTAATGGAAACAAAAAAAAAATCCCAAACCACAAAAGACCCAAGCAGCTACAAGCCAAGCTGCCAAATCACAGCCCATAACGAGCACCATAGCAGACCAAACGTAAAGAGATAGCAGACCAACACTAAAGCCAACACCAGCAAGCAGCCCATCAAGCCCCTGCAACCCCAACCCAATCCAACAGCAACCCAAATCAAAGCCAACACCAGCAAGCCATACCGCCAACACCAGCAAACCATACCAAAATTTACAGTGTTAAATGTCTAAAATTAGCAATGCCTCTTTGAAATTTTAGAGTAGAGTGTATTTTACATTTGATCACATATAAGGTGTTAGAGGCTATAGTCCTAGTGGGAAGAGGCCCACTTCCATGAATCCGGGCATTTCGTTCTTGCCAAATATTATACACAGCTGCACTAATCCCCAAATGTAACAGAGAAATACCAATGCCAGACGAGGAACGTGCAAGAAGGAACCTTGACATATCCGTCCACCTACGACTGAGCCCCCGCCAACCACAAATCCTCATTACCGATGAAATAACAAAGAAGGAGAAGGGGCAGTCGAAAAATAAGTGATCAAAGGTTTCTAGTCCATAGTTGCACAAAACACAATGAGGATCCAATTCGAGCCCATAATTAATCAGTCGATCTTTGGTATGCATTCTCTTGTTGTGAGCCAACTATAACAGGAAAGAGTGCCTCGGAGGAAGACTTTGGTGCCACACAATTTTGTGCCACGCCTTGGGCTGACCCCGTTGCCTAATAGTCTCCCAAATAGAAGCTGTACGCACGTCATTAATATTAGTGCCACCCCATGTTCTAAAATCAGGACCAGTAAAGGTAGAAGGCATATTAAAATCAAAATTATTACGGAAATCAATGACCACGAAACGATTAGAGGAGGGAAGGGCCCAAGCTGCGTTACAGATAATATTACTCACAGTTGCAGAAATGCCCAAGCCAGAAAGCAAAATAAGGGGATGATCGACACTGGAGCAGAGAGGGTTAACTGAAGACCAAGGATCGAACCAAAGACTCGTATTCTCACCATTTCCAATATGACACCAAGTGTACAACAGAGCAATAGGACGGAGATTCAGTATTTTCCTCCATGTCTACGAGCAATCAGACGGAATACTAGTGCACCAGAAATTCTTCCTATTCAGAAGCACCTTTTTAACCCACCTAGCCCAGAAGGAGGTAGTGAAAGGGTTAATAACTTTCAACATAAGAGAGATAAACAGAGCCTTATTCCAGTCAGCCAGGTGCTTTATAGCCAGACCACCCTCGGATAGAGGAAGGGTAATTTTGTTCCAAGCAACCTTAGCCCCATTCTTCCGCAGAGAAGGACCATGCCAAAGAAATTTACTCATCGTGCTTTGAATACTCTTTAGAGCAGCTGCTGGAAGAATGAAGTGAGCCGACCAATAAGCTTAGATGGCAAAAATGACACTCTTGAGCAGTTATAACCTCCCAGCGTAGGACAAGAATTTATTAGTCCAAGAGCCCGTTCTGTCTTTGATTCTTTCCAGAAGCGGTTGACAGTCCGCAAGAGACAATTTAGAAGTGATTAGGGGAACACCCAAGAACTTCGCTGGGAATGAACCAAGTGCAAAACCCAAGCATGAGATGATTCGATCAGCTTGGTCACGAGGAACATTTGAAAGAAAAAATGGACTTTTTGAAGCATTCGAAGTCAAGCCCGAAATCACAGAAAACTTATCAAGACAAAGCTTTAGGATGGAGGCAGACTTGAGATCCCTGTGACAGAACAAGATAAGGTCATCAGCGAAGCATAAATGAGTGAGGTTGGTTTGCTTGGTTCTCCAATGAAACCGAAAATCAGAGGACTTTGTGTGATGGAGAATAATAATGGAAAGAATCTCCATAGCAATGACGAACAGATAGGGGGAAAGGGGATCCCCTTGACGCAGGCCTTTAGCCCCCTTAAAATATCCACAAAGCTCACCATTAACCTTGACAGAAGAATTGAGGTGCTTGCATTGATGGTGAAAACTGAAGAAGCTTGCATTGATGGTGAAAACTGAAGAATTGGAGATTCAAAGGCGAGCCTCCGATAATGGTGAACCGTTGTGGGCCTGTTCATGATTTGGAATGTGGGAGATGCTGTAAATATTAGTTTTAGTTATTTAATTTGTTTAATCATTTATTATACTATTTGTTAATGGTTTTTTATTTATTTACATTTATTTTTGCCTTCCAATATAATAAAAAAATTGAAATTTTATTTGAAAACTTAATTTTTTAGTACAAATCAGCGTAAATTTTTCTAGTTAGCGAGTCACGTCATCAATTTTTGACGTGGCGGGCTTAATTGAACGAAAGTGAAAAAAATTAATAGTTTGATCATCTGATTGAAAAAATTAAAGGGTCGATCACCAAAGTGAAAAATGAGTAATAGTTCAAGATAATAATTTATATTTAAGTCTTTTAAAAATGCCAATTCATAACAATTTTAAAACATATTGCATATACTCAAGCTTAACTCGCGTAAACAACGAACTTCAGTTCATATTTAGTTTGGGTCATTAACATGTTAAGTTGATTCGAGTTTAGTCTTTGCCAAACTATGCTCCAATTAATTTATCCTACCAATGATTTTTCTTTTTACAACTTTTTAATTGATCCCCTTCCTTCTAAATATCCCCTCATTCCCTTAATTTATATCAATGGCAAAAAGTAAAAAGAAATATCGAGCATGATTAATATATACCTAATGAAAACAATCAGTTAATTCCTCATTAATATTAATCATTTCATTTATTATTAAGTGACATTTTAGGAACAAACACATAAACTTAAACATGTAATTAATATTTTGTTTAATTAATTATATGATGTAAAACATTAATATTATCTTTACTAAATTAAAATTTATGAGAAAAGTTATCTCGTTGGACTAATTAAATTAGTTAAAAAGATGAGAAGGAAATAATTTATGTTTAATATTTAAGAATAATTTGGGAAACCAAAAAATGAGAACGTTTTGGATTAAATAAACGATAGTAGAAAAGAACAAAAAAATTCTCTCTCAAAATATTTAAACAGAAGATGAAGCACTTATTTGTGGTCATTGATTTACTAGTAAATTAATTACTTAGTCTTTAAACTATTTAGATTTTTGAAATTAGGTCCTTAATCGAATTTTTAACATAATTAAACATTTAAATTGACTTTTTGTTTGTATTTAAGTATAGACGTTACAAACTTATGTAGATTTTTTATTTAATTTCTCATGTGTCACTTTATTTTTATTAATTATTGACGTGGAAATGATGTGGCCTTTTTAGTAGGACCCATACCCACCCAAGTGGCCCCATCTCCATGTGGGCACCATCTTCTTCCTTCGAGCACCATCTCCATCTCCGTGTTGGCTTGCTTTTTTTTTTTATTATTATTTAGTATTGACTCTGAACATATTTAATATATGAATTTTAAAATTAATTTTTAAAAAATTCAAAAAAAATGTATAATTTGAAATAAATACAAAAAATAAAAATAAAAATTTGACCATTAAAACATAAAAATGTCCCAAAAATCTGTCCGTGTAGGAGGACTCAATACAAAATTTACAGAAGGCGAATGAGAAAGACGACAGATGGGATTCAGTTGTTTGTTAGAGAGAGAGAGTGGACATGAGTCCTACTAAAAAAGGCTACATCATTTTCCACGTCAATAATTAATAAAATAAAATGACATATGAAAAATAAAAAATTCTCATAAGCATATATTTTTCTCTTAAAAAAAAATACTTGAACATAAACAAAAATCAGTCTAAGAATTTAAATATGTTAAATTTAAATTTAAAACCCAACTTTAAAAGAAAAATGATATATATATATATATTGTGAATATTTATCTCGTCTATTTGATTGTCAGTTACGTGGATAAATATTATAAGTAATTTTATTTAGAGAGATGTGTTTATAGTGGATTTCTCCTATAATTCTTATTAAACTCATATATTCGTAAGTTTCTTTGATATAAATTTATTGTAATATATAAGAGAACTCACTTAAAAAACTTAAATAATTTAAAAACAAAAAATAATTAATTTACATTGATTTACTACGTAAAGTATTTTACACCCGAGAATAAAGATAAATATTTTCTCTAGTCAAAATTGCCCTTTTTTCCCAAAAAAATAAAAAATAAATATAGTAGTCAACAAATTAAGCGTAGCAACTCCACCCAAAACGCAACCGCAGAGGATCAAAACCTGTCCCTGTCAGCAATAAAATCCGCTAGAGATTTTTTTTTCTTCTATTTATCTTTTATGCTGTACAAAGAGAAAAGTGGCATTAAACCCTAGCCGCTTACCTTCTAATTTCCTCCTCCCTCCTAAAACCCTACTCTATTCTCCTCGTCTCAGGTATTTTTCCGCTCTCGTTTCAATAAGATTTTAATCTATTGTTTATAATCATTCTGATCTATTGTTTATGATCATTTTGATCGATTTTCGTTTGGATTGGTACTTTATCTGTATGTCTTTGTGGTTGTGGTTTATATATTATGGGTGTGAAGTTTTAAGGATTTATGAACCGGATTAGACTAGAATTTACCGACTTATATTTGTGGGTTTATGATATTATATGTTTTTGTGTTTATATATTAGATATGATACAGCATTTGTTATTTGTTTATGTTCTAAATATAAATTTGAGCGAAGCTGGGCTTTTGTTCTGTTATGTGTTCCACCGATAGAAAAGGTTGTTACTTTTTGTGGGTTTGATATATTTATGCATACTCACTTACGCCACATATTGTGTTATTCATTTTGCTTTATGTAGAAACTGCAGCACATATATCCTCAATTGATTTGGGTTTGGTGGTCTGTTATTGTAGAAGGGTAAAATGAAGTTATGGCTTGGCATTTTTTTTTTCTGGTTGTTCTGGGGGTGTGGGCTATACTTATAATTTTATTCTTTATGTTGGGAAGAGGAATGTATAGAGCTCAGATTTTTGGATTTTGATACTGTGGTGCTCCATTTTTTTTTAAAATTCAAACCGAATAAAAAGCTAAGAAGCACGGATACTGGTGCGTCACATGAGAATATGATGATTTGCCAAATCTTAAAAGATGGGGTTTTGGGCGTTGTGGTTTCGACACATTTTATGATTAAATATGTATATATGTGTGTATAATTATATATATGGTAAAAATAAAAAAAATAGATAATACTAGAGAAAAATAATAAACATTTAACAAGTTTTATGCTTCTAAAAACATGAAGTCATAAACAATGACAAAAATAATAGTAGATAATTCAAAATATATAAGTTATAAAAGAGGAAAGAATCCCCGAGAATTAGAGTATCCAGTGCGGGATATGTATGGAAATTTGTAAAGATAATGAAGAATATCTGTTTTCTAGATAAAAAGTCTTTTGCTTTTTTTGATGGGGATCGATGGTTTAGTTACCTTGTTTATTTATTTTGTTTATTTATTTATTATGGACTTGTTTTAATTAGTTGGGATATTTTTGTCTTTAGTTATTTTCTTGGTCTCCAAGTTCAATTTAGGGTTGTTTTGTTTATGTAATTTTCCACGCTGAGGATATTCGGAATATTGAGATTATTATTGGTTTTTCTTATATCGTGGAGATATTTATCTAGAGTTAATAGACGCCGAGTTGAGACTCTAAATCTTAGAATTTACTTAAATCCTAGTTCTACCTATCTATCAACTAATAAGAAAATTTGTTCTACAATGGTTGTCCGACATCATTTTTGACTTTCTGTGATGTTGTTTTGAGGGTATTATCTAATGTTTTTAATTACTTCATCAAATCAACATTTTAGTCCTTACCCCCTTGTTTTATGTGCAATTTCCTTGAAATCAACAGTGAAATGGCTTTCTACAATAGAATTGGAAGCATCATGAGGCAGACTAGTGGGCATGTTTCAATGCCAACTATGTTTAACGCCATTCGTTGCATGTCATCCTCAAAGCTTTTCATTGGAGGTATGTGCCTGTTATTCTAGAAAATGTAATTGGATCCTTGTTATTGATTCAAAGTATTTTGACCCTGTTCCAAGTTATACTTATCCATGTATGAAATTAGGTCTTTCTTATGGAACTGATGATCAGTCCTTGAGGGATGCATTTGCTAGCTTTGGGGATGTTAGTGAGGGTGAGTATGAAATTCTGTGCTACATCTTTTTCTCTAGACATGAAGTGATTATTTTATGGGCTATTATATTTATAAATGATAAAGAATAATCCCTCTTTCCAAATTATAAGATAATTATTGACTTTGAAGAAGTCAATTTTTGACATTTCAAACTCGAACTTAATAAGATTCATTATCAGTAGTTATGAAACAATAAATCAATCTTACAATTAGTAGTGATTTTAAATAATTTGCAATAATCCTCATTGCATTGACTAAAATTAAATGAATCTATTTCAATTTTGGATTTTAAAAAGTCAAATTACCTTTAAAAAGTTAATAATGATCTTATAATTTTGAACGGAGGGAGTATATGTTATGAAAATGGGGTACATGTATATTTTGAAGACTTGCAACATAACTAACTACATATGAAGAAAATATATATTCGAGTTGAAACATAAATTGGTTTTATGGGCTAGTATCTACGAGTGACAGCTTTATATGTTATGACACGGGGTACATGAATTCCTTATATTGTTAAAACTTGTGATTTGCAACATGATTGGATTGTGGTTATTCAAGTTGGATTCTACTCAACATTGTGTTCCTTGGTTTTTAAATTTGATTTGTGTATAGTCTTCGACCTGTAGAAAGTTTATTCTTTCTTTTTTTTTCTAGATTTTTAGGATTGGGGAGAAGCTTTTGTCAGCTTGGTTATTTTGATGTTGAATCCTGCTGCCGCTCCCCACTTTTTTTCTCTCCCTCTTTCTGATTTTTTTTTACCTATGATTGTATCTGTTCTTGATGGTTTGGGTATTTTACGGTTGGATCCTGCCTTTTCTTGATTTATTGTTTATTGGTGTTTTTGCCATTTCTCGTGGTAGTATATTTGTTCTTAATCATTGTTGGTTTGATGTATATAGCCAGGGTTATCACTGACAGGGATACTGGGAGGTCTAGGGGATTTGGCTTTGTGAGCTTCTCTGATACTGAATCTGCATCCTCGGCACTGTCAGCCATGGACGGACAGGTGATGATTAAATGATGTGGAAAATTTTTAGTACATAATTTTCATTGTTATTCTCTTCTAATGCTCTAAATCCTGCAGCAACTGAATGGGCGTAACATCCGTGTCAACTATGCTACTGATCGCCCTCCTCGTAATAATTTTGCACAAGGCGGTGGTTATCGAGGTGGGTATAATGATGGCGGAGCAAATGATGGATTCTAAGATACCTGAATTAGTACTATTGTTTATAGGCATGAGCAATGGCAAGTTATTTAGTTATTAGTAACTCAGGATGCATTTTTGTGTTTTGACTTTATGGAAGTTTGAACTCATTGTGGTATGTAATGCTTTTAAAACATACTTTCCCATCATTATATCAGCAGCAAGTCATGCTTTGCTTGTTTTATGTGGTTGATAGCTTTACCAGGTTGTGTTCAAGTGTTGCAAGTATAATGTGGATAGAAGTGATTTTGTACATCATCGTTTTAGGTTTCAGATTTTGTTTATCATAAATAAGGTAATGTATTTCATTTTGCCTAGGTGACTGGTGTTTAAGTAGTAGTCATAATTTTCATCCAATCCCCCTTGGCATACTGTCGATGCTGCATAACAATGACCTCTGTATGCAATCTTTTTGCTCAATAATTGTGTAGGTGAAAAATATTGTTTGGGCTGCATTGTGATTAAGACTTAGTTTAGTTTCTTTGATTATGGTTTAAAGAGGGATGGAGTCGTAAATTCCTTGCAACGACAAATGATTTGTGTTGTAAGTTGTAACATTTGTGAATTAAGGTCCTGAAGAAGGTATGTTGTATTCTGTTGAGTTAGGCATGGGCAATATTTTGGCACTCTGATTAGGGCTGCATTGTGGGCAAGTTGTAACATTTAGGCATGCTACATTAATTTGTATCTGGTTACAATTATTTTGTAATCGAATAAAAATACATGGAGAAAAATTGATGTGGCAGAAAATGGGACGATATATTTGCATTTCTTGAATAAGAGCATAATTCATGTGAATAGGCATTTTGCTGGTATGGACTACTGGCCCAATTGTTAACAACTTGTGCAGTTGTTGGGCCTTGGGTCCTTTTCCAAGACTGTACTCCTTGTGTGTGCTGTTTCGGGGATGGGGGAGCAGATTTTCAACTCATAAAAGAGCTTATGGAGTAGTAGTTTTAGAATTCCATGTTTGTAAATTTGTTCTCAAGGCATTCACAACAATCATATTATATAGTTAAAATTTATAAATTTTGTAAATGGTATTTTTTGTGTAGAAAGGAGTTTTCTATTTTTAAATTAAACAGTGCCACTTAGGGTTTTCGAATGAAAGTAGTAAGTCGATCGATCCAATATAAGTGAGTAGCGAAGTCGCTTACACCTTGTTAATGACATAAGTAAAGACATTAGCTTCAAAACCTCTAAATAGTACAACGTAAGAGAGCAAATATGTAACTATTAACGCCCCAACTTAAAATTGACTAGTGGAAATCCTACTAAGAATGGATACAACAACTCACTCTCTGGAGAATTGCATTGCTGCCGGATATAGCATAAGGAATTTGGTTAGCAATAAACGTACATTAAGTAATACAAGAAGAAGGAGGTTCATTTTCCTATTTTGTTCGTTGGTCAAACCAACCATTCTCTTCTCAAAATAATAAAAAAGATGTTTTTCTCGTTAGACTTCTATCAACGCAATATTTTTTAATATTTTTTAATGAATTTATACTATTGCAATTCAATCTTAGGGGTATAGAGAAAATCTCGTGTCAAGTATTAGGAAGAGGACTAAGAGTTGAGGAAAAATTACCTTTTCTACATAGACTATTTATTTTATTTTATTTTATGTGCCTATGCACAATAAAATGTTGGTGACCAATCTTACAGGTAATATTTGCATATTAGATATAAAATTTTTGACAATGACTTCTGAGTTTGATTTAGATTGGATGGGCGATCCTCTCAACTTAAATATAGGTCGAAAGCCAGATATAGAGTAACATGGTTGTGCACACTAGGTGGTTGTTATGCTCCTATCCCGCATGAAGCCATCAATTACAAGCCATTAATCTTGCACTGTTTGTCATCATAGTGCTAATCCTCAACAATTTTCCATCATTTCAAGTCTTTTTGATAGTCTAATAACTCTTTGATCACTCCATGAAAACTTAGCTCTAGATTCTTCAACTTGTCTCCCTAGAGTAGCCCCCTCTGGCCTTCCCCCCCAAAACAAGCCAACAAAACAAATATAGCCATTGGAAAAGAACAAAAAGCCAAAAATAAAAATTGAAGTTGTTTTTTATTTACACGTTTGTACGACAATTTGATAGCGAAAATAAATGAATCTTATACATGAAAAGAGCCATGTGATATACTCTCCGATTATATTAAAGGCAGATGCTACACCATAATTATTTATCACTCCGTCCCAAATTAATTGCATTTATAGGACTTTTTAAAGTCAAATTGACTATTTTTAAAACTAATATTTTTACTATTTTTGCTAACATATAGGTGAAAATATTATAACCAAAAGAAAGTATATACAATTTATTACTAATTTCAATTTTTATAATTTTAGAAATATATTTATATATGCTTAATTATTAATTTTAAAAATAGTCAATTTGACTTAAAAAAGTCCTAGAAAAGCAATTAATTTGGGACGGAGGGAGTAACATTTATTATCTGTGTTTAATCGGCATATAATTGATCTGACATAAGTTTTATTATATATTTAAGAGTTTGGGATGGACCAAGGCTTAGATTTCTCCCCCATACGGCCATACGCTTAGTAATTCGAGAATTTGACTTCCTTCCGTTATATATTTCTTTTAATTTCATTCAATACATCAATTATTTGATCTTAATAATGTTATTAGTAATGATTAAAATATGTTAATAGATAGTTGATGGTATTAAGATCAATCCTGTAAAAAATTAGAATCATAAAGAATATTTTCACCGTTAAAAGTTTAAAAGAAGTTTCTTCCACTGAAAGTTTGATGAAAAATCTACATGTTCATCAAATGGTGAAAAAAATGTTGGATTACTTTTATTTTTGAAACAGTTATGTTATTCTATATAATAAATTAGTTGAACGGTATCGATTATGCTATTTACAACTATAAAAAAATAATGTATTGAATGAAATTAAAGTGAATATGTAATGGAAGAGATCCAAATCCGATGATTAGGGTTTGATGCTCAAACTCTATGGCAGCAAGGTCCAAATCCAATTCAATAAACACCCCAAACCCCAATTTGAATTGCTTTTTTTTTTCTTCACCAATTTTAAAAATTATTACCAAAAAGTGGAATATGAAAATAATACTAGAAATTAATGGCATAATATTGAAAAGAATACAGTACATATAGATAATGATGGAGCCTGGTTAATTGGTTATATATTTGAAACTTTGACAAATAGGCCATTCCATTGGCTATGATGAGCCATGGCAGTATCCATTGAGATGACTTCACAATCAAGAAAGTGTCTGTGTAAAATATTTTAAAATATGTTAATTAATTAATTTAATGTGACATTTTCTTTGAGATTTTGACAGGAGTAATGTTATGATTAATATTGTATAAAAGAAGTGGTGCACACATTTTTTGTAATATTTTTTAATAAAAAGAAAACATGAATAGGTGTCTATTATCCATAGGTTCCAATCCCCACATAAAGCCATTATTCTTTCAAAAAACAAAATCTAAACAGAATTAATTCTTTTTATCAGAATATGTGGCTCATCTCAACTTGCACTCCTATGGTCATCAATTGAAATGAAACCTCCTTTTCAATTCTTTATATGGGGTATCCTATAATATTCTTTCAAAAACTCTAAATTTTCTTTAATTTGTTGGACTGAGTAAGTATCCAAGATAATTGAGGGTGACTGATTTTAAAATTTTGTGTAAACTTGGTGACCCTAGAAGCACGAAATCCAAGAAGACCGTGACTGAACTCAACAATCAAGTCTCCACTTTTTTATTCAGAACTTATATTCACTCGGCGAGAGTTGAATCTCTGACCAAGCATACCTGGATTTGATATGAACTTGGGGGAACACCTCCAACCAACTATGCTACGCCTTGTGGGCAAAAAACCAACCTTTGATTCCTCCAAAACCCATGGGAAAAATTTGATGACATAATTCCAGACTAGAAGATCGAATATGCATCTCTTTTATTTCTTAGACTATCAACTCTTTTCACATACAACTTTATTTATATTACATTAATTTACTTGTTGTGATCCAATATGTATATAGAATATTATGATCCAAATTCTGTCAACCAAGAGCTGCTATTATTTATTATTTTCTACCTTATTTTTGCCCAATGCAAACTAAGCTCTCCTTAGACTTTGGAATATGCTAATAATTGAGCTTCCACTCAAATTCCATGCTTTGAAATGCCATTACTTACCAATTTTACATGAAATTATAATAGATTTAAACATTGCCATTGTTGAAATAAAAATATTTTCCGGTAATGGAAGAATCTTCCATCATATGCTTCTACTATTTGTTGAAGAGCTTGGAATGTACTCCCTCTGTTCTAAATTAATTGCTCAGTTTTAATTTTTTAAAGTTAAATTGACCATTTTTAAAACTAACTTTTTACTATTTTTGCTAAAATATAGGTGAAAAGATTATAACAAAAAGAAGTATATACAATTTATTACTAACCTCAATTTTTATAATTTTAGAATTATATTTATATATGCTTAATTATTAATTCTAAAAATAATCAATTTTACTTAAAAAAGTCAAAACTGAGCAATTAATTTGGGACGAGGGAGTATTATATATCTCTATTAATAAAGCGGGAGGAAACTGGAGTGGTTATCTATTTATGCTAACAAGGTGAGAGAACACTGGGGCGATTAGTTTTGGTGTTAACACTAAAAGTGGAGCTTTTTTGGTTTCTATTTTTACCCTTTAACTTTATTAAGATCTATCAAAATGGCAAAATCTCATCCCTATTAATTCTCTCAAGTACTTCATTTTATTTTAACACTAATTATGTATAACAATTAATTTTTAGCCTCTTAGGTAGTTTTTTAGTTTCTCATACCTATTTCTTCCCTCCCATTGTATTATCTTTTTATTTTAACTCACATATGTAGTGTGCATAACAACTAGTACTAATATAACAAATGGTTGCTATAACACTATTGAGACAAACATGCCGTTATGGGAGATGGGACAGTTCAAATATAAATTTTTTCATCTTTTTGTTATTATTAGTAGCGGATAATATATAGTTTTGAATCTAAACTGCGCAATTCTTCTGCATATGGATCATGCTTACATATATAAACTTGCATAGTCATCATTTCCAATTAATTTATATCATTTTAGTGAATTATGGGATGAAATAGAAATTCAATCTCCTAAGTAAGTGAATTCCTTACTAATCATCAAATAATTACTAGAGCAACAAGCTATTTAATTAATGTAAAAATGGGAAGTTCTACTTCCAATGCCTACATATCAAAAAGTACTGTATACGGATATATAGGAAGATCAGTCAATTTATAGCAAAAGTGAAATAAGTTAGTTACAATTCTTAACCTACTCTCCTTCATTCCATGCACAATTAATTGCAAGAATAATTGCCAATCATGCATAACAGCATAGATAGTGGCATAGTGCCAAATACTTTTCTTGTTGGTCAGAATTGGCAACTAGAGTATACTATAAATATATATTTGCAGCTTTGTATATATTAACCCGTCCCAGAAAAAGAGTTCTATTTATAAAATTTATAAATTATAATTTTATTCTGTTGTATTCTTATTCGGTATTTATTCATGACTATAACGATTGTTTAATTTAGTAACATAATACTCCATTCATTCTAAACTTAGATATATAATTTGACTTTTGAGGTCAAACGACGACATATTAAACTTCAAATTAATGTGAATTTATTTAATTTAGTTGATAAAATATTATAATTGTATAAATATATAACAAAAATTATTAATCACAAAATTTATTTCATTCTAAATTTTTATGATTCATACCAATTTTGAAGTTTAATATGTCGTCGTTTAATCTCAAAAATCAAATTATATCTCTAATTTTAAAACGAAGGGAGTAATATTATTATTAATAAAAATATAACTTTTACTGTAAATTAAAAATAAATAAGATTTTTTATATGAAAGGGATCGAGTAACATTGTTGATACTTTAAAAGACATGCATGATAAGTACGTGAGAACTTCGCTTTCTTATTTCATTAGACATAACTCTAGTGGGATATTCTGACAGTTCACTAGCAGTAATATTTATCATCTTTAAGATTGAAACATAACTGAGATCATATTAAAGCCTGTATCAGAAATTAAACATTCTATCTCATAAAGAATTACTAGGTTTATAATTGATCTCAACGCAATCATATTGTATTACTCGTATTATTCCATCCGTTCTAAAATTAGAGATATATTTGAAAAACGATAATTATTAAAAATAATTTTATGTTCTCAAATATAGCGTTAGTATTAGTTAAGAATTTAACTGTGGTAGTTTGATATTGAAAATAATAAAAAAATAATAATAAAAAATAAAAAATATCATGTTATTTTATAGTCTTAAAATAAAAATTAATTATCTCTAATTTCGAAACGAACTAATATATATATATATATATATATATATATATATCTTTAATATTTTTTTGAAACAGGGAGAGTATTATTTATGCCAATGCCAACGCAACATAAAGGAGTTAAAATCAACATTCTAACTCTCAAGTGAATTAGATAAACTTAATTAGTGCTATCGATGTTCTAATCCAAATTAAAATTTAGATTTAAGGGATTCGATTTCGTTGTAAATTTTGTCTCTAAATAAAATAAGTCTTATTTAATCTGTGACACATCGAAATAAAAATAAAAATCAGATATATTTGAAACTCTCATTTTGACCCTACCCTAGACCAATAAGTATGTCAAGTTGTACGAATTTTGCCAAACAAATATAAAAATATTGACACCAAATCACATGTACATTGGGACCCTTTGCCTTTGATAATGATAATGAGCCAACCATTTTTTGTCATTGCACTTTCAAGAAGACATTGGGTACTTTTCAACAATCAATATGCATGTGACATTGTGTCCCCATTTTTGTACATTTGTTAGTGCCGTCTTTGCGTGTAATTTTCATTAATGAACATTAATATAGTAATTAGGGATAATTTATTAGATTAACTTGATAGATGCTCCCTCTCTTCTTGATAGCTCAACATATATACTCTTTACCTAGTTATGCATTCATACCACACGATTTTATTATTGAAGTTACGTTATATATTCATCAATAATATATCGCAAGATTCATGACAAGAGCTTTTTGCTCATAAAACTATACTTTTCATTGATATATAGATGCTCCCTCTATTCTCAATTAATAGTTGTTTTGATATTGTCCAACCTAATAATATTATCAGAATATATATATATATATATATATATATAACACGATATTTTTATAATTGTTATAGCGATATTTAATACTTTAAACAACACTTAAATTACTTCTCTCTCTTGTTACTCCCATAAAAGTGGTAGGGACGTGATTTTACACTAATATTAATCATCAAGTTATATCATTGATTGTTGTTCTTAATCTATGTGTTTGTAAAATAACTATAATTAGGACCAGAGGGAGTATTAATTGAAAGTGAGAAACAAAAGAGGGAGAGGGTAAAACTTCAAACCTATGAATTAATTCCAATGAATGATCATTCACGCGTTGACACATTGCATGCAATTCATGTTAACTTATGAGGATTACAACTTTAAGTTGATAATAATGAGATCTTAACTTGATGATTAATATTGGCCCATGAACCTTAGATAACATATTCAATTCCATGTTGTTTTTATCTAAATTAAGTGGAAAAACGAACTTTAAAGATCAAAATTGCATAAATAATTAAAAATACAGACTAAAGTGCAATTGAGAATAAACTTTAGGGACAAAAGTGTAAATAAATGAAATAATTAAGGTAAAGGTACACCTTACATGATTAATCAACATAAAAAAATAAAAAATAATATACATGTTAACAAATACTTGACAAAGTTGAATTGCGACTAACGTGAAAGTATAAGCGATGAGATAGAATAAATTTAAGTGAAATACTTTTAATTCTTACTTATCTCATGTTTGCACATACGTCACAATCATAATTCGACTGAAAACTCTCACAATATATAATATATAGTAAGACTCTAAAAAAATGAATAGTTTATGTGACAGCTTAATAGTTAATTCTGATAATATATATATATATATATATATATATATATATATCATCATGATTCCATAAAAAAGACGGACGCCATTAGAAATAACCTACACTGTTTGTTCAAGTAGTAATAAACGTAATAAGTGACTCCAGTACGTAAAAGTTTTATTGTTCCATTGCGAAAAATAAATAAATAATATTCTCTCCGTCTCTAAAGAACTGATGTAATTTAATTTTTTTTAATCAAATCACCTATTTTCATAATTAAATTTATACTATTTTCTTATGCATATAGTTAGACAAAGTATAGCCATAAAAAAATAATCGAATTTACTACCTCCAATTTTTATGATTTTGAAATATAGATAAATATGCTTCATTTTAAAATTGATCAATTTAATCAGAAAAATCAAATCAAATCAATTTTTCAGGAATATATTATTGTGATTATACAAGAAGTTAAAATAGATTAGATCAATTAGTATTCCTGCATTGTATAATTAATACTCAAAGTTGACAATAAGTTTAATGATGACCTACGTACACATTGAGGAATGGTCTATTGTATTCTATTTGGATCTAAATTAGAATAAGCGCTCTCTACATGGAGTAGAATCTGAAAACAATACCATATACCATATGAGAGATAAGGGTAGCAATAATAAATTTGACACACAACTTAGAAAGATGCTCTACAATGAAATATGATCAATTGTAAGTTTTTTTATCTCTTGATAATCAAGATAATGTGACAAGAGGATCTCATCCAACTCACTAAAATTTGACACCTTATATCAAAATAAAATTAAAAAGGCTCAACGAAAAGCTCTCAATATCAACGAAAAGTTATATATTGAAAAACTGCTCAAATCTGTATATTATGTTATTATTTTATGGAATATGACTGTTTTTCAAAAGTACTATATATGGTGTTCACTAGTTGTTACTATAATTGCTCATTTTTTTATTATCGGTTATTTTATTTAAAAGAATTATTATTTTAATTTTTTATATTATAATTTTTTCATCTTTTGTAATATATTACAATTCAATATATTATAATCGATTAGACTGTTTGATATAAAAAAAAACTGAAAAAGCTATAAAACAAAAGGAAAATCTGATTATTTTGCAGTAGATGATGACATTTAATAATCTCATTAGTCGAATATAAACAAGAAATAATTGATGAGTAATGATAAAAAGGACGGAAATGATTAAAGTCCCAAGATAGTGACACAATATTAAGTAATAATTAATTAATCTTTTATGTATTAATAATTAATTTTCTTAGAGCCCCTTGAGACTTCAGCATATTGTCCTCCTGTATTAATAAAAAAATGGTACTGTTAATTTCCCATAGGTTATTGAGTCATGTCACATTGTGTGTGTACTGTGTATTGCAATATTGTATTTGTGTTAATATTATCAAAATTAAGGGGACTTTGTCATTTACAAATAAATCCGGAGTACTATCAACCATGCACAAGAAAATCATTTTTAATATAATGCAATTCAAAATTTTGTAAGAGTACTTTGAGATAAAAATAAATAAATAAATAAATTTATACCTAATATTGTGACCTATTATGCTTCACATAATAAATAAAATATATAATGTAACTTTAAGTTTTAAACGTACTATTTTCCTGACTATCATATAGAGCAAACTATTAATAGAATGTTGTTTCATATGACGACAAATTTATATGAATATTAAATAACGATATATATGAATACATGAAATACATTATAGATAAAAAATTGTGAAAAAAAAAAGATCAACACAATACTGTTTTAATTTATCATTTGTAATTTCACGTTGAGACGCAATTCTCATCCACCATAATATTTTTCAAAATATAAATGAACGTTTGCCTTGTTAATAATTTTCTAGCCTAAATGTAAGAGATTACGACCCACATTAACAACCAAAAAGGAAAAGAATTATGACCCACTTTGACTATAAAAACTCTAGCTTGCCAAAGAACCATGTCTATACACTACACACCATCTTCAATCATGAAGGCATCTTCAAAAGAAAAATGAAGAAGATCTCATCTCTCTCACTTGCAATTAAATAAAGCAAAATTAATCATTTCCAAACAAGGAACATGATCAGTATAAATATTCATAAATAAACATTTACATAATTATATATACTATACATGTACAATTTAAATAAATAAAAAAAACAGCCATAATAACAAGAATCTTGATCTGCAAAAACACAAAGATTGATTTCCAATCCAACGGCTGATCTTGCTCCACTTTTTTTGAGCAAAATCAAGCACATTATTACAACCTCCACCTCTCAGATCTACACTTTCCCCACCTCACCCCTTATATAATTGTTGTATATATAAATATCTATATATCTATACTACAACAATAGTAACATTAATTTTCATCCACATTACATCAACAAAATAACTTTAAAAAAAAAACAAAAACAAAAACAGAATTTTCAAGTGGTAAAAAAAGAGGGTAAAAAGTGAAAATGTTTAATGTTTTGATGATACTGATGACCATGCTGAATCCTCAGGATGCTTGATTCTTAGTACTTTCCCCTTTTACCCTCGGTTTAACGCCATAATAACTTACGTACCACTTCACAAACTTTCTCAACCCAGTGGACAAATCGGTTGTGGGTTTGTACCCGAAATCCTTATAGGCCAGGCTCACGTTAGCATGAGTATATGGAACGTCGCCGTTTCGTGGCATCCGAATCACGTGCTTTTTAGCCTTGACATTCAACAAGCTCTCCAAAATTGCCACCAATTTCCCTACCGACACCGGCGAAGTATTCCCCAAATTGTAAATCCTCAGCTGCGCCGGCGCCTTCTTCTTTCCGCCGCTGCCGGTGCTCTTCTCCGCCGTGTCGAGTGCCCCGAGGCACCCCTTAACAATATCATCGATGTACGTGAAGTCACGCGCCACGTCCTTGTCGTCTTGCGTCTTGTAGATATTGATCGCTTTTGACTGTAGCAAGTCTTTCGTGAAGAAGAAGTAAGCCATATCGGGCCTTCCCCATGGCCCGTAAACCGTGAAAAACCTCAGCCCAGTAATGGAAAGCCCATAGATGTGGTTGTAAGTGTGGGCTATTTCTTCCCCGGCCTTTTTCGTGGCGGCGTAAAGACTCGCCGGCTGGTCGGTCCGGTGGGATTCCGAGAACGGATTTTCGGTATTTAACCCGTAAACAGACGACGACGAAGCCCAAACAATTGCCGGCTGTGGATCAGCAGCTTTGGAAATTTCTAGAAGATTCACAAATCCAGCAATATTGGATTTAACATAGGATTGGGGATTTTGCATTGCGTATCGAACTCCGGCTTGAGCTGCCAAATGTAGAACATGAGTGAAAGGAACAATATCAAATAGCTTAGCAAGCAATTCGGCGTCGTTTAAATCGGCCTCGACGATAAAGATCTCGTGGGTAATTAAAAATTTCTGGCGGGCGCGTTTTAGGGACGGATCATAGTATGAGTTGAAATTGTCGAGTCCCAAAACTCCGTCGCCGCGCTTTTTTAAGGCGAGGGAGCAGTGGGTGCCGACGAAGCCTGCGGCGCCGGTGACGAGGACGGAGAAGCCATTGGGGCGGCGCGGGGTGGCGGAGCGGCGGACTTGTTTCTCCCAGGCGGCGCCGCTACCGTAGAAGGCGGAGGAGAGGAAGTGGGAGGTGGTTTGGAGGTGGCGGTGGGGGTGGGGTATATTGGTAGTATGGTCAGAGAGTGGAGGGTAGTTTAGGGTGAATAAAAATATTAGCACTACAGCTACTAAAAGAGTTGCACGGAAGAGGAGTTTTGAGGATGCTGCTAAGAGTTTTGTGCTGTTGACTCTTCGTATATAGCTATTGTAGCGCTCTAGCTTTGTTGTTTTGCTTGTATCTGGAGGAGAAGCCATTGTTGTTTAGAGAGAGAAAGTAATTTTTTTGAGGGAGAGTAGTAGTAGTAGTAGTATGGAGCTCAAGTGAAGAACATGAGTTGAGCTCTGAGGTGAGATGATTGGAGATAGGATGAATATAAAGGAGAGAGAATAGGAGAGAGAGAGAGAGTGGGAGTTTTTATTTATTTTATTTTTATTTTTTTGGACATGAACTGTATGAGAGTTGAATTCATTCACTGAAGTCTAAAATGTAAAATTATATTTGGAATATATGATTTTTTGAATATATGGTATCTGATTTTACAATATAATAATTTGTTACCTAGTTATGATACAAGATTGCAGTATTGAAATCAATTTTGTACTACTAATTATATTTTTAAAAGTATTATTGATAATATCAGAACAATAAATATCACTAAATATTTAAAATACATACTATTAAAAAAATAATAAAAATATCGTTAAATATATATTTATTCTAACAGAATACATATATTACTCTAACATCTTTAATTACCTTTAAAATACAGTTTTGCACTAATATTTAAATCTTAAGGGAAGAATTTGATATATAATAACTAGTCAAACTCAAAAACAAAAATATCACGAACACAAATACGAAAACAATTTTACATTTTAGTCTTTATTTAATTATATTATGCCCTTGAGTTTGTAGGAGAATTACAGATTTAAGACTTCTAGGGACTATACATTTATGGAGTTGAAAAAATTGCCAGCTATACACAACACAATTCGGTGTGTAGAGAAATCCCAAAACCATGTGGTACACACGTGTCTATTTATGGGAGCAAAACACTGACCTAGTTCAATCAAGAAAAAGAAAGAAAAGTAAATGTAACCCCATAAGCAGTAAAGTGATCAATAAAAAAATAAAAGTTCACCAAATTTAAGGCAACGGTGAAAATTCTTTTAAATTTTTAACGGTAAAAAAATGTCGGATTATTAATTTTTTTTATGATTAATCTTAATATCATTAACTATCTACTGACATATTTGGATCATTACTAACAATTTTGTTAGTAAATCAAATTAGTGAACTTGACCGAAATGGAGGGAGAATGAAATAGAGGGGATTCTTGTCCCCAAATTTAGGGCATAAGTAATTAACATGATTAGGTTTCCATAAGTAGGAAAGTTGTGGTTTTTTTAATAATTTATGATCGTGACGGTAAACAATTTGCTAAACTCTTGCTTCACTAATACTTAAATCAATCAAGTAAGGGATAGTTTGACTAATAAATCAAGTTAAGTCGAGTTAAATTTAAATTTATTAGGTTGAAACCGGATTATCTAATAAACGATCTATTTATGAACAAGCAACACATATATCAAATTGTGTTAAAAAGTCAAATTTAATTTTATATTGTGATACAGAGGTAACATTTAATTTAATCACAAGTATTATATAGTAAGAATTAAACAAGTTGATTTTGAACTAGACTTAAATGAGCAAGTCTATCCAAACAACTAGAGATAGACTTGACTATTGAAATAGACTTAAACGAGCAAGTCCTATTCAAACAACCGGAGAATAGTGTGTTATTCGAGTTTAATTCATTAAGTTATGTTTGTTTATAAAAAAATATGTTTGAGATTGAATTATTTATCTTAATTTAATATTATTTTGGACTATTTTATCCTATAACAGGGGATTATAGTGCTTTAAATAGTCTCATTGACTATTTTTTGTCATTTTTAAGACTATTTATGAGGGATTATATAATCACAAGATTAATATTAGATTAATAGTTTCTCAAATTTTAAGTTATTAAATGACTTTATGGAACTAATAGTCTCACATTAAGGTACTAATAGTCCCTCGTCAAAAAAATAAATAATCTAAAGTACTATTAAATTAAGACAAATAGTTTAATCTCAAACATAATTTTTACAAACAAACGTCATCCTAAGAATTAAAGCGAGCAATAATTAAATTGGGCCAGACTCGTGAACAATTTGAGACGTTTACAATCATACTTGAAATATAATTTGATATGTTAATGTGTGTTAAAAGTATAGTCTAATCATACTCTAATTGCATTTTACAAAAGCGATTAATACATTGAGAATATTATAAAGTAAAACATGACAAAAGATTTGGAGCCGAAAAAGTGCAAGACAATAAAATTGTTGATGTAATCAAAGAAATGATGCTGATTAACCATAGTTGAAATATTCACACCAAAATATTAGTGTTCATGCGACCAAAGAAATAACGTGCATAGATCTCTCATAACAAATTAGCAATAGTAATACTATAATTGCACCTAACTAGCTAGGTGTTTGTAGAAAATTATACTTCCTCCATTTGATTTTATATAATATATATATATATATATATATAATTAAATTTAACTTCTCAAAATCAATTTAAGATATTTTTAAATTTAAAGTTAATGTGATGTATTTAACTTTTAAGAATAATAAACTTTTAATTAGTAATGTTGTTTCGATAGTTTATAATTTTTCATAATTATATTATCTAAAACGAAATTAAATCATACCAGTTTTAAATTTAAGAATATTTTAAATTGACTTCAAAAATTAATATTGTTTTCATATTTAGAATGTAAGAATCATATGAATATAATGTGATAGTACAATGTAATATTCCAAAATCTAAGATCCATATATTTTTATATAGAAAAGTTTGAAGAGCATTTAAAGGGATAATTATTTTCATTATGGATCTACAATAATACGAATATATTTTGGCTTAGCGGTTAATATAAATATAAAATATACATTTAAAGTTTGTCATTTTGTTATCTGATTTGTTCTTATTAAATTATATATATAAGACCATAATTTTTGAGTCAATTAACATTACTATAGTTTTACGGATTATCTGTATATAATTTATTCTCCAATTAAATTAAATATGAAGATTTGCCAAAATCTACACATCTATTGTGGAGGGTTGTCGGCAAAATGATTTTCCTACCACGAATTAAACTATCCGTGTCACATCTTGATCCCTCTCCATAGGCCTACATAATACATAATTTTCAACCAAAGTTGAAAGATTGGTTATAATTTATAAAATAATTAAAAAGTTTTTTTTTTCTCTTGAAAAAATCTAATGACCAAAATACCCTGCCTAACAAACTATAATGTGGATAGTGTGAGCTCAATTAATGATCTTGCAAATTGCGCAAGGGTCTAAAAAAAAAAATCTAATGACCAAAATACCCTTCATAACAAACTATAATGTGGATAGGGTGAGCTCAATTAATGATCTTGCAAATTGCACAAGGTGTTGAGACTAGGGGAATAAAATTTCAAGAGGGTGGATTAATTTATTAATTTATTTAAATTCCAGGGTCTAGATTGGTATTGGTGGTCAAAGGGGTATGAAGTCGGGCAGTCTTATGTGAATTAATTTCATTTACTATTTATTTATATATTCTTTTTTGTTTGTTAGTGTGTGTATGTGTGACCGTTTTTGTCACCGACAGATTGTTTAAGGTTAAGACAGCTAATATTAAACAAATAGAACAAACAGTACTAGTAGGGAGTACTATTTATAGTAATAAATAATAAGGCAAAAATTAAGAAAGTGAATTTTGCAAGTTTTAGTGTGTTACGGAATTTAATGTAGATCTGTCAGTTTGGTTTGGCCTGAAAATTAATGTAATTAAATTAAAGTAAATTCTGTCACCTTTTCTCTCTCCTCGGAAGCTGTATATGTGGTGAAATAAAAAAGTAACCGCCATCCGCGGAATGAATCATGCAAACCTATAGCTGTTTAATTTATTTAGTTGTCAGGGAAGAAGTTTCTTGGCAAATCGATCTGAATAATTGTTTAATCTCGTGCTATCATATCAATAAGTGTCATTCAGTTTGATAAGCGTCGGTAGAATAATTTTTTAAAAAATCGTTATATATATATATTAGAAAAATGTATATACACAATCGTCTATCACGACGGTTTTGTTGGACTATGACGACGGTTAAACCGTCGCCGTAACCCAAAAAAATGATCAATATAGACAAATTGTATACTACACAGCTGTGTATATACATATAGCCTTATATGTGTGTGTGTATATATATATTAGTTTGGAATATTTTTATTAAAAATATATAGGATCCCCTTGATTACATTATCCTCTAATTTCTCTCAATACACATATAACAATAAAAAATTAACTTTTAGTTACACTTTTAGCGATACAATTATTTGCAACAAATTTTATTGTATCGCTAATTGTTTGCGATAATTTTAATTTATCACTAAATATATATTAAAAAAAAATATGAAAAAAGTGTAATAAAAGAGATCTTAATACATTTTTACTATATACTTAGCCCGACGTTGGAAGTGTAAGACCGTAAGTTTCCATTTTAACATAGAAATTGTCCATTAATTTGTGATCTGGTATAAAACATAGGTCTAAGCCATGTTTATATAACTAGTTTTATTTAGAATTTCAGGTAATACTCCCTATGTTTCAAATTATAAGATTAATATTAATTTTTGAAAATAAATTTGAGATAATTTTAAATTTAAAATTAAGATGATTCATAAAATTATGAAACAATAAATCATACAATAAGTAGTTTTGTTAGATAATTTATAATATTCAACATTGTATTAATTTAAAAAAATTATTTCAATTTTGAGTTTAAAATATTTTAAATTAATTTTAAAAAATTAATAATTATCTTCAAAATAAACAGGTGAAGTATTTTCAAATTGTAGTGCATGTATAGGATGATAAATGTTTTTAACAATCTAGCAGCACATTAAAATCTACTTTGTTATTAAAATGGCAACTTATAGACATTAAGAATTTCCTAGTATTTTTGACGCATTTTCCAATTATTAATAATCTCATTTATAGAAAATTTATTTGCTTATAATCAAAAGCATACAAAGTTCCTACTCGATCTATTTCAAAATTAAATTTTTTTTTTTTTTAAAATTTGTTTCAAGAAAAGGGAATAAAGGATATATATTTTTATTTTAACGCTATAAAGTGACATTATATTTCTAATTTACCACTATTTTTTTTAATTTATGAATTAAAAAGATATTTCAGATATCTCTAATCAGAAGTGACCGTTAGAAAAATATATCTTTAATTTTAAAACAAATGTAGTATTATTTTGATCGTTATAATAAATCGTAGGGAATAAACAAGAGGACATTCCAAGATTAAATGAGAGAGGAGATCAAGTGAATTAATTCGTGAGGTATTTAGGCTTATATTACTTGCCTACTAAAATATCAGGGAACTTAATTTGCCGCTTCAGGCCGGTTTTTAACAAATTGTAATTTTGAATACGAAATTTAGCTAATTTGAATATGACAAGCATGGAAAAGTGCCAAAACCAAATATAAATGGCACACCGTTGGGGAACAAATTAATTTAAACGTAATTATCAACTTGATCAAGGTCGTGCGAGGATGAAGATTGGTGGTATGAGGGCTGCCTGGAGCTTTAATCAAGTTAATTTAGCTAAATTAGGCTATGTATTTATGTTCTAAATAGAAAATTGTGTACCATTATAATGTTGACGCTTGTTTTAGTGTAATAGGCGTTGTAATTGTACGTGTAAGGTATCAATAACAACTTAATTTCTTCTTTTTTTTCGTATTAAAAATGGATATGTTGGTAGACGTACTTAACAGCAATTTCGTGCGAATTAAGTTAGTACATTATATATGACTAGGTGATAGCCCGTGCAATGCACGGGCTAGTTTGAGTTACGGATTGAATGATTTGTTAAAATTATAATTTTTTTTAAAAATAAATTATTAAAATTATTTAATTCATTTTTGTATGACATTCCAGATATATTTGTAAATATATAAATTTTGGTATAATATTGCTTCAACCTTATATGCGATACATATTGTTTTTTTAATTTTGCAATAAGAAATATATTTTTTATAATAATTTCTCTTCATATAAACTTTTCAATATATTTTTGCATGATATACGACTTACATTTCTGAATATATTGATTTTGCTATTATATTACTTCCACCTTTATTGCGACATATACGTATTGTATTACATGTCATTCAGTTGTTGTTCCATTTTTCAATCTTCTCTTTCAACACTTCTATTTTTTCAATCTTCTCTTTCAACACTTCCATTTCATTTTTGAACTCAGCAATATATTTTTCGATGCTTGAAATCTTATCATCTTCATAACCTTTAAATTGACTACTAGCAGTACTACTATCATCGCTTATTTCAATAATTTGTCGTTTGTTCTGCACTTCATGTTTTGTTCTCTACAGATCTGCACATACATGAAAACACTTAATTTTATTAAAATAATATGTTAGACAACAATGAATATTAGTTTAAAAAATCATACATAATTACTTTACCTGGTACTATCATCTCTTATTTCAATAATTTGTCGTTTGTTTTGCACTCCATTTTTTTTCTCTACAGATTTGCACATACACGAAAACAATTTTATAAAAATAATATGTTAGACAACAATGGAATATTAGTTAAAAAAATTATACATAATTACTTTACCTGGTATCCATTGTTTTATAATTTGTACTCTGATAATTGGTATCTATTATTTTTTAATTTGTACTCCTGATAGTTGGACGCTGAGAATGTTTTGTATTTTTTTAGTTTGACAGTGCGTATATAATACGGGTTGTATATTTAATGAGCATTAATATTTTTCGACCTATGGCTTTTTGTTGGAAATACGTTATGTGTGAGTACTTCTTTTCTTAGACAGGTGGATAATATTACAGAACAGGTGGGCTGAATTTGAACAGGTGTAACTTCTTTCTAAAAGGAATATGAAGCGAATGTAATAAACATTTCAAGTCCGTTTCTTTCATCTGTGGCTTTCCATTTTCCTTCGCCGTCGATTTTGTTAATCGACTAATAACGAAGAGTTACATCGTCGTTCGCGTGGAAATCGTCGGACGTCTAAGCTGAGTTTAACCCGGTTTGCTAATCTGACCACTTAGGAGTACAGATGAAGATTCCGATTAGAGTGTTGTGTCCGTGAATGAAAATAGAGGCGTTGAAGGCGCAAGCTCCCTTAATGGTGTTGTTGACGGCGAGGAGAGGAACGTTCTGCTAGAGAAGTTATGGAAGAGTGTGATGAAGCTTACTTGCGAGACTTCGGCTGAAGGAGGGAATTTTCTCTCTCATTTACTTTGTTTTACATTTTTTCTATTCGTTGGTCTCAATCTGTTTGTTTGAATAGTGAAAATGAGTTTCAGATATGATAATGAAGATGAGAGAGATCTGCGGAAGCCATTTTTGCACACACGTAGTTGATATCGAATGGGTTCAAGACAGTGAAAATCATGGGAAATAAAAGCAGCAGTCAAAGATTACAGAGGTTAGATTGTAGTTTTTATGATTTGAAGAATTTCTACAATTCTGCATATATAGTCTTATCATCAAATATAAGCTTTATATGCATGTTGCTGTTTTGAAGATGAAACAAAAGACAGTTAATTTGCTGTTTCAGAGTTGATAATGAAGATGAGAGAGATCTGTAGAAGCCATTTTTGCACACAGTTAGTTGGTATCGAATGGGTTCAAGGCAGTGGAGTATGATGGGTGTTTGGAATATTAAACAAAAGTATGTGAATATAAATTGTATATGCATGTTGGTGTTTGGAATATGAAACAAAAGGCAATTAATTTATCATGGGTGTTTGGAATATGAAACAAAAATATGTTAATATAAGTTGTATATGCATGTTGGTGTTTGGAATATGAAACAAAAGGAAGTTAATTATGATGAGTGTTTGGAAGATGAAACAAAAGGCAGTTAATTTACTGTATATAAATGTATCCACATGATGGTTTTGGGAATTTAAATCGAGTTAATTAACAATTGAACCGAGTTAATTGACATTTGAACCGAGTCAATTTGTAAATTAATCGAGTTAATTGACAATTGAACCGAGTCAATTTTCAAATTGATTCCAAATTGATTTCAATTGATTTCAAATTGAAAGTGGATAAGATAGTTTGTTCTGCTTTTATATATAACTAGGTTGGTAGCCGTGCAAAGCACGACCCTGTTTGATAAATTTGCATCCTGTTATTTAAATATAAATACAATCAAGTTTACCAACTGCAAATGAAAGGCTGGGAACAAAAGATACAGAGGAAAGAACATCATATACATGAGATTGAATACAAATAAATGATAGTAACATATTTACATAATAGTTCACAGCAAAGATACACTGTAATTCCATCAAACATATAATGTCCAAACATGATGATTTTGGGAATTTAAATAGTCAATTTTTAATTGATAATTGATAGGGGATGATGGGTGTTTGGAATATGAAACAAAAGTATGTGAATATAAGTTGTATATGCATGTTGATGTTTGGAATATGAAACAAAAGGCAATTAATTTATAATGGGTGTTTGGAATATGAAACAAAAGTATGTGAATATAAGTTGTAAAGGCAATTAATTTATCATGGGTGTTTGGAATATGAAACAAAAGTATGTGAATATAAGTTGTATATGAATGTTGGTGTTTGGAATATAAAATAAAAAGAAGTTAATTATGATGGGTGTTTGGAAGATAAAACAAAAGACAATTAATTTATTGTATATAAATAAATAAATGTATTAATTGATAATTAAAAAGAAGTTAATTATGATGAGTGTTTGGAAGATAAAACAAAAGACAATTAATTTACTGTATATAAATAAATGTATTAATTGATAATTAAACCGAGTTAATTGACAATTGAACCGAGTCAATTTGTAAATTAACCGAGTTAATTGGCAATTGAACCGAGTCAATTCTCAAATTAATTTCAAATTGATTTCAATTGATTTCAAATTGAAAGTGGATAAGATAGCTTAAACCGAGTTAATTGACAATTGAACCGAGTCAATTTGTAAATTAACCGAGTTAATTGGCAATTGAGCCGAGTCAATTTTCAAATTGATTTCAATTGACTTCAAATTGAAAGTGGATAAGATAGCTTGTCCTGCTTTTATATATAATAGTAGATAGTAGATAGTTGATAGTTGATAGTTGATAGTTGATTTGACGATCACTGTGTAATTACCATATACGTTTTTAAAATATATATGATCAATTTTGCTTTTTTTAATTTTAATTTATTATGAATTCATTTAAGTTTAGACTATTATATATATATATATATATATATATATATATATAAAGCTTACTAATAATTATAAGATTTAGTATGTTTAGAAGTTAAACCAACCACATTAATTTTAAATTTAAAAAATATTACAAATTAACTTTATAATGTTAAAATTTATTTTATTTTTTAAAACAAGAATCAATAATCAGTAATTAAATATAACAAGACATTAAGAGATCTTATCACAATAATTTTATAATTTAACCAAGCTATTGTGGTTGGTCATGAGTTAATATCGAGTCAATCATGTAAGACTCACAATTTTTTTTTAATACAATATATAAACTCTTCGTATCCCGTGAAATATATACAATGATTGAATATATATATATATATATATATATGTATATATATGTATAAAATAATTTAAAAATCATTTATGGGAACTAATAGACCTATTAAACATTATATACTATTTTAAAATTTATCTATGCATATATAAGTATTTTCATATAATATATAAATTTAAAAAGCACAAATTTTATAACAAATTTGTGCCTTGTACGAATTATAAATCTAGTATTATAAATTTTACATATTATGTATGACCAATAATGATGCTTGAGTAAGATATGAGCAAAATTTATTGAGGCGAAAAAATGGAAAGGACGGTTGTAAATTTAATAATTGGCCAATTTCAAATGATTTTTCAGTGTATAAAAGGTTACAGTTTCTTCATTCATTACATATATATATAGACCTTTCTAGTACAGGCGTATTAATTTCCTTATGCAAATGGGATGCATGGGGATCAGTTCTCGGACTCCTGACTAGGTGATCAAGAACAAATGAATCTATCCTATCATTTACTGTAAGACATAATGTCTTGATAATGCAATCATACAATCTCACTATATATATATATATATATATTATACCGTTTATTCTCGTATTTATTCAACATACGCAATTTTAAAATAAAATATTCTCGTTAATTTTGGTGAGTTTGAAAGTGTCTGTATATATTATTATGGTGTGTTTTACCACCCTATCCGTATATGTAGAATTTATTTATTTTTAAATGACATTTGTCGAATTTTAAAAATAAAGATGTGTTGGATACTAAATACTCTCTAATTAATTTTGTTTATAAATCACTCATGTCAATTACACTAGCTCCACTATAAAATTAAAAATACATCTAATTTTATATAACATCGAAGCGCAATTGGTAGCAAAATGTGAACTGCAGTTATTTTATTTTACGTATATAACATCTGGTCATGGAAAAGTTGTTATGCCATGTACTGGTATAAAATTTTATAATTTTTTATTGTATTAATTAAAATACATTTTGTTTGTAGATAAATACAAATTAGATATTTGTTATAATCATCGTAGATAAAAAACTAAAACCGGAATCCATCACGTTTATTATGCTGATGAATTGAAGCGAGTCCATCAAAATGCATGGGACCACAGAAACGGGTCTTCTTAATTTCATGGTGTTGGGTACTGTTCGAATACTATTCAGAGATGAAGTTGAAAAATTTGGAAATTTGTGTCGAGGGAGGAATTGTTGGGATATTAGTCAAATTCTATTCTAACATGAAGTTGAAGTATTTGGAGATTCGAGTTTAGGAAAAAATTGTTGGAATATTCCTCGAATTCTATTGACAAAAAAATTGCTAATATAAAAAGGTAGAACTCCTGTTTTTAATAAAAATATTATTTTGGAAAGAAGTCTATTTGTAGTAGGAGTTTTATTTTGAAAATGTCTTATTTTGAATAGGAAAGGGAGAATTGTGGGTTATTCTATAAATAAATTTATAGAATATTATATTGAGTTGTTGAAGTGTTAAAGTGTACGTAGTACAACCAAAAGTCATGTACCATCATAAGAGTTAAGCATGTGAGTGAGTTTTGTGTTTGAGTAAGAGAGAGATTATTGTAAGCCCGTTATTTTGATATTGTAGAACCTCAAGTTTTAAGACGTAAAACTTGGGAGGATTATTGTAAGCCCATTATTTTGTATAATAGAGATTCAAAGTTTAACCTGTAATTTTTTTCTTTAAGTTTTGGGAATTGCTATTTTCATAAGGGAATTTTGATATTTCCACAAGGTTTTATTCACATAGATATGAGTCTTATTTACTATTCCTGTGAAAAAAGACTTGTGAAATTATTAATTTTTTTTGTAAAAATATCAATTTCTTAAAAAATATTTACATTAAATTTTGTATTATTTTATTTCTTTTTATTTTATTGTATTAATTACGATTGAGTTAATTTTCAACACATGGTTGATGGATACTAAAGTAGTGAAGGACAACTAAGGAAAAGGAAGAGGAAGGTTCTTAGGTTCTTGGTGCACCTTGCAAGTGTGAGGGTTGAGGTCCTCCCCTCTCCCCACTCATGCAGACGCCCATAACACGGTAAGACGTCACTCTCTTCTTTATTTCACATGCATGGGGTCCTACTCCTCCCCCCCTTTCTTATATAGAGGGAGACACATAGTCAAAGAGAGAAACATAATGCATACTAGTTATATAAAATACAAAGGCACACCCGATGCCCATGATAAAAATATTTTATAATCATAATAATAGTAATAATAAAAACAAATAAGAAGAATTTTGGGTTTTAATATGTATTTTAAAGTTTGTTTGACATTTATTTTTCATCTTTATGTATTTATTATCATTTAATAAAAAGAAACAAATAAGGTATGTATACAAACAATAATACAGCAAGTATAAAATTGTATCAAATTTGTAAATAAAGTCAAACTCTTAAGAAAATTGGTAGGTGAACTCGTGTTGTTTGAATATTAGTATGAAAAATTTATTTTATAATTATAAATTTTAAAATATGTATATATATATATTGAGAAAATATTACTAATATCGGGGATTGATAACAATTTATAGATGTCATAACAATTTGAATAAAAATAATAGTAATTGTTCAAGCATATCAATTTCCAAAATTTCATATTAATTTAGGCGATAATAATAATTTTTTATTTTGTATTGACAGTAAGTTTGTTAAAATTATATATATATATATATATATATATATATATATATATATATATATATATATTGAATTGATAAGTTATCGGATAACTTGAAAAATAAACAAACATGAATTAAATATTATAATTTTAGATATAGTAAATTAACTATTGAAGTTAATCTATGTACCAACAGAGTTAACTCACCGAATTAACTCTATTGGTACAATATTGATTAAATGTTTTGCCTTTAGACATAGTACTAGCTAGATTATGAGTTTGAAGAAACAAAAATTACTCTAAAGTTTTACTGTACCTTTCATCTTCGTGTACCTACCATCCGATGAAAAAACAATGGAAAAACATAAATATAATATGAACAATACATATAAAATCAAATCAAATGTGAACAAAAACTATAACAATTTTAGAAGAGTGAAAGAGAGTCAGAGATTAAGGTTGTAATCTACTTTTGTAGATGAGAGAGAGAGGGGGGAATAAAAGAAGAAATGTGGTTAATTTCCTAATTTCAAAAATCAAATATTAAGAGAGTGGAGGAGAAAAATAAGGAAAAGAGGTTCTAGAGAAAAAGGTGATAAAAAAAAGTTATTGTCCTAATTTATTGAAAAGAGAAAAAAATATGATAAGTAGGAATTAGAGCTTTTTAGGATTTGGTGTGATTTAGAATCACCAAAAGTAATCGTTTAAAATCTCAGGCTTTATAATAAGAGATATAAAATTATTAAGGAAATAATTTCATGTTACTTTCAAAATAATTAATTGTAGTGGCATAACAATTATATTTCGATGATAGATTGAAGAATATTATATCATTTTAATTTCTTTATGTAGAACAACAAATCTTAATAAATGGATTATTTTTTTTAAGAGTTGTAAATAACTTAATTAAGTCGAGTTTTAACTTCAAACTCGTTTAAAAGTTAAATGCGTTGAGTTTAGTTGGCTTTAAATCAACATGAGATCGATTTAATGTACAAAATTGGTTTGTTTAGTAAAAGAGTCGAGTTCGAGCTCGAGTCGGGCTTAATCGAGCCAAGATGAAGTCAAATTCGCATGCAACCTAATTCATTTACAATTTTAATATTTTGTAAAGTCGACTAGTTTATATATATAGAGAGAGGGGATTATTTTTTATAGCAATATGAAAGGGAAAGATGTTCAAATCAAGAACCACATTTTTTTTCCAAATGATAATTGAACTCAAGAATGCATAGTAATGTGAAAAGGACAAAATATTAGGGATGGGGGTACATTGCAATTACTGTATATCCCCCCACCACCACCCACCCCCGGCCACCACACCCTATGATTAGTGTTAGGCTGGTTTTTGTGGTCGTACAATTATCAATCCTTGGTGGGTTCTTTCTCCTTGGGCACGTTTGATGATATTGGTACCTTATATTTGTGCTAGACTGTAATTGAATGATGAGTAGTACATATTTGATAGAAAGAGAAATTTAAATATGTACCCAAAAAATGTATGATCGGTGGAATCAACTATCAAGCATTAAAGTTGAACTACCCTTAGATTATGATCTTTAGCTAGGTTGTTGTGGGCCCAAGTTGTTTGCAATTTTATTTTTTATGTTTTTTGCTAAATAGTTGTTTGCAATTGTAAGGGACAAATAACTAATTTCATGCCAAAAATAAAATTCCTCAGGAACTAATTAAAGGGTAGTATTCTCCAGAAGGCAGAAGGTATAAGTTTAAAGGCATTTAGAGTCACCTTCTTTGAGCTCCTTTGTCATTTGTTCCACTTTTCTTTCTTTTTCTTTTTAAACTATTCCTACTTTAATCCTTTTAAAATATTCCATAGTCACGAGTCTAATGCGGTATACGATTAAAATAATTTCTCAATTTTACTGTACACTAAAATTTCTAATAAATAACATGTTGGAATTAATTCATACTTTCGTACGTTCAATCAATTGTCATTACGACAGCTAGTCGTCAGTGAGAGGATGGGGTTGCAAGGGGGCAATATCCACGAGAAGCCAAGCGACATATGTATTTAGGCTTGGGAATTTATTAGTAGTCTGATCATAATTTTTACTAATGTTTTGAAACTCATGTATTTTGAGCTCATGTTATAATAAGTAGAGTTTTCTAGTTACTATAAAAATATTATTTGGTGTGTGGATTATTATAAAATGTGTGAGACACATATAAATATGGACTGTATAGCCACAATTTGGTGAACCTGAGTATATATAAATAGTGTGATTATGTCTACTATATATCCGATCTTAAATCAAACATAACACAAAGTTTCTATGCAGTGCAACATTTAAGCACATATATATATATATATATATATATATATATATGTGTGTGTGTGTAAAAAGTAATCTAAAACATCTTTTAGTCAATGTTGACTAAGATTACTTAGTAAAATCTTTGTAAAACGACGTAGTTATATCTATTAGGGTTAAGTTTTTTATTTTCAGATTTTATATAAAAAAAATCTTTAAATATAATTTTTATACAAAACTACGACATTTTTTTAAGTAATTTTAACTAAGTTTGTCTAAGACATGCTTAGATCACATTTTCTCTCTCTCTATATATATATGTGTGTGTGTGTGTGTGCGCGCGCGCGCGCAGAGGCAGTGGCGAAGCCATGTACAACATATGGGGTCAATTAACCCCACTCATTTTTGATTTTTTTTTTATACTTATGATGTAATAAATTTTTTTGATATAACTCAGTAATTTGACCTCGCTCATTTTTTATTTTTTTTTATACTTATGATGTAATAAATGTTTTTGGTATAACTTAGTAATTTGACCCCATTGAAATTTATACTTAAACTTTTCTTCATTTATAAAATAAATATAGAATAAAATTACATTGTTAAACAATGTGGGACTTCAAAAGTCCAAGTAATAAATAAAAAATAAATGACTGTCATATAAATACTTAGTAAACACAGAGTTATAACACTTCATATCCAATATGAGATGGACATCCACTTCAAATGACATCCACAACACAAGCATAAATTTGGTGGGTAGGAGTGTAAAAGGAGGTTTTGGACTGGACTTACCTTTTATGTTTTAAGAATATCCTACTTGTCCAAATACTTGTTTTACATATGTAATTGGTCGAAAAGTATAAAATTATCTAAAAAAATTGACTCGGGGGCGCAGCCCCCGAATCTCCGCTAAATTATTTGTAGGATCAGAATTTTTTGACCCCACTCAATTGATAGTCTGGCTTCGCCACTGTGTGTGACAATATTTGGGACACCATCCTTTGGTTATCTTTCTTGTGGCTTAATAAGTCTTCACTTCCATGAATGAAATAATTATAAAATATGATTTCTTCTAAATTTGTAATTGAAAAAAAAATGAAAGAATACAAGAAAAAAGTAATTAATCTGCCATACATTTTATCTTTAGGTTAGTGTGGGCTCAAGTCGATTGCAGTGTAACGCAACAAATAATGAAGGGGGGCTAATATTTTGTTAACATTTATTTATATATTTATTTTGTCATTTTGCATTTCGAAAAGACATTTGGAAGTAAATAATAGTTCTACTTGAAAGGACTTTGGTAGTTAGGCACATACTGTTGCAATGTCGGCAATGTGCAAATTTATAAGCAATACAACTTCTTTTATGCATTAATGGCAATTATATTGCCTCAAAAAAAAGGGAAAGTATAGCACAAAACGTGAGTATGTCGGTTGCCAAATTTACAACTTTCTCTAAAAATAGAAATAAATTATGAATTTTTATTTTATTTTTCAACCTCTTTTAATATTTAATTTTTTTTGTTCATATGAAAAGAAATCATTGAACAAACTATTATGATGCATGTGAAAAGTTTATATACACACACCATAATAGTTAGTTGTCCTCCTATTTTCAACCATGACAACTAGCATCGACTAACTTTGCAATACGGACGGACACAAAGAAGAACACAGACAGCAGAAATGCGAACTATTGCATTGCATACGAATTTTGTAAAAATTATCTCTACAAACCATAATGCTACTTACATAGTAGATTTTTTTATAAATCGCGTCTATAATAAAAATGTATTAATTTCTACCCATCTTATAATCACTTTTGGTTATGAATCATTACTCTATATACGCAAAGAAGGAAAATTAGGCGGGAACTTTTTCGTTTTTGTTATTTTAGCTAAATAACAAAATGACCTAACAGATAGCGAGACACTTGCATATATAGGACATGTCCATATATATATATATATATATATATATATATATAAAGTACAAATACTCACATGCTTGGGGAATTTTTGCAGTAGTTTTTAGATAAGAAGTACCCCCTTGGCACACAAGATATGAGCTAGTATAGTAGCCCACTGCTTTCGGAAATCACTTTATGTGATTTTCCGGATCAGAAAAAAAGAAAACGAAAAGAGTAGTGTCAGTATATATATTGTTTTTTTTGGAGCCATAGTTTGACTTTCATGTTTGTGCCAGTGAAACATGTTTTGTACTATTGGTAACACTCTCGAAGTAGTGTAGTTCAATAGCATTTAACTTTAGCTTATAGGGATAAATATGAATCCAAAATTTCTAGATAATTTTCACATAGGTTAGACTAATTTAAATTTGGACTTGAAAAAAATAAATTCATAATAAGTGAGAAAAATTAGCTGCAAAAGTAAATCCATACATTTATAAAAAATAAAATTTAACCCGACTTCATTAGTCTGTCTAAGCCTTATTTGGCCACCTCAGGAACAACTGTTCATGGCCATTATGGAAAAATTCTTTACGAAGTAGATACATTAGTTACATTTATATACGAACAATCGCGATCTGGTGATATACAGTTTGGGAAGGGATTTTGATTGATCAAAAATCCTTTTCCAGCTTAAAAAATCTCTCTTTCCCGACTCGATTTTGTTTGTAACGTATCAAAATTCTTTCTTTCTGTTTAATTCTATCGTATTATACCTTATATCATCTTTGAAGAACCGATTGACAAACTCGCGGGTTTTTTTTTTTTTAGGTCATGGTTCAATATATAAGCAACTGAAAATCACAATTGAGAAGTATCATCTCACAAGTATGATTATAAGCACAAATTAATCAGTGAAGAAATCTTGTTGGTATGTTAATTAATTAATATATTACGTCCACTTGGAGTGATTAGATGAATAAAATCATGCCAATCATTTTTACTTTTTTGACTTTCAATCACATTTAAATACATATAAATTAATGTTTTTGCTCAATAATTTCCTAGGTAGGTGGTTTTATGAGCTCCATCCTCCTCCCATTGGTGTAGAATTGCAAAACGACAGTTGTGAACGCTCATTCATCAACCGTCCATATATATCTCTCTAGCACGCACAAAAATTGTCGGCAGAGACCAAGTGGAAAGCATTCCAACTTTCTAAGCCTCTTGATCTTTATTGGTGAAGACAAAGCTAATTATAAGAAATACAATTTAAAAATAATTTTATAATCTCAAATATATTAACTAAGAATTTAACAGTACTGGTGTAGTACGTACTAAAAGTAATACTAAAAATATAAGAATTCCAATTTCATGTATTATCAATATATACATAGTATATAAGCGGTGTCAGAAATAAAGTATTTATGTGGACTTTATTGTCCTTATTTTAATTACGTGTTATGATGCTAACACCGCTCGTGTATACACCGTCAACATATCAAAATTTAACTTCTGTTGTGGAATAATTCGGTGAGTTATATATCAGCAGAACAAAATAATGACAAATCAAAAATGTTACTGTTCTAAAAATATATCACTAAGACAGGCTGAAAAGTAAAATTTTATCTTTAATTTGGAAACATAAGCAGATTGACACTACTACTCCGGTGTTTGGTTAATTTCACAGAAATTATGTTGAAACATTCTGAGTACTTGCACACTGTAAATGATGATATAACAGTCAGAAACTAAAGATTTGTCTTTAAAATTATGTGGATAACATCCTAACTGCCAAAACTCATTAATCATGGGGACCATGGAGAAATTCATCTTTTAATTGTGACAATTAAATAGTGTATCTAGATGTACTTGATAATTGAACAATTGGATGAAATGAAGTCCCACATTTCAAATTAGCAACTTGCATTTAAAATATAGTATACTATCTCAATCCCAAAATGTGTTGAGAGTTTAGTTTACATTTATATCCAGTACAGTCGGCTGAACACAAAGTCAATCGAAATAAAACGTTTGGAGTGTCACAAGAGAGACTATCGGGTATTTGGATTTACGAAGGTGTATCCAATTAAAATTCACTTTCAAAATTAAGGTACTATATCTTACTATGTTTATGTTTAAGTTTTGTTCTTACATACTCTAGGGGTTTCCAATTTTACTTTTTTAAACAATTTATACTATAACATTTTAATCTTAAGGCCTAAAAATGGGTTAGGAGGGGAACTAAAGAGAAATTTAGGGGAAAAATTATGATTTTAGTATTGAATATGTAACCGTACACAGTAAATAAAAGATTTTACCACCAACTATCATATTTGAACGTGAAACAGATTCAATCATACACAATTATTGTGCGAACGATGTATATTACTGGTATACAATATTGTTGCACGGCTGATTAGTGTTAGTCAATACAGCAATTGTACCAATAGTTGGATCCAACCAATTTTAGTTGTTTTTATATATGTAAGTATATATGTATATATTGATGATCTCGATCGCTCGTCATCCAAGCATCACCATAATAACTTAAAGGAAGCAACCCCTAAAAGATGGAAGTCTAGAGAACTTTAATAGCAAACAAACTATGATGCCATAGTCCCTGCATTTACTTACTCTACTACACTACTAGTAGGAGTGTATTATTCTACTACTTTTTCCAATATTCATAATATCATTATCATTCAAAGTTTATTTGTCCCATTTGTAAAAGGGATGCCATACCCACCTCACATGGTTACCGTTATCACCCAACGTCGAGATATCAAAATCAGACTTGTTGTGCTTCTTCTTCTTCTTCTTCATAATACTAAGCAGACAGATAATTTAAAGGCCCACTTGGCACATGCAAATAAAGATTTCTCACCTGTACCTTTCATTTTCGTTTTCATATTTCCCTCAGCACTAAAATGTCTTTGGTCTTTAGCCAAACAAACTCACATGGTTCCATGGGATGCCAAGATCTTAGTTTGGGATTCTACATGTAGACTTGTTACTATGCGCTTAGATCAGCAAAATAAATTTTTAAGAAAATAAAACAAATTTTTTTTTTTTAAAAAAAGTACAAAACAAAGAAAAGTTAATATGCACTTCTGATGTGTGTGTGTGCACGCGCACTTTTTAGTTTCCCTTTAACATAAGCTAGAGTTTATTTTTCATTTCCAAAAAATATTAGGAAATAAATATGATATCTAACATTATAACATAGGCTATGTTTGTTTGCAATGATGCATGAATTTCAATTATTTATTTTTATTTTTACTAGTTTAATACTTTTAAATACTTTTTTTTATCTTAGAGCAAAGGTGATAGCTCAGTGGTGGATACCTCTTTTTCTATTATGTGGCATGCTTAAGAAAATTGAAAGGTATGTTTCCCTTATATTTCTCTCCTGACCCCTTTTCAAATCTCCCCTAGGCCTCTAGGATTGAAATATATCTCTAAATTTACTGCATTATAATTGTGTAAGTTCTAAAAATAAAAAAAACAACAAACACTTTCTTATCTTTGAATTAGTTCTAACATGACAGTCCGGGGTCTATATTTTAACTCATAAGGCAATTTAGTACCTTTCAAGGGGGTAATATTTAATCTCACATTTCCTATTTGGATTATATAATTCTTCATAAATGACTTAAAAAAGTTTTTAAAAAAAAATAGTATATGAGAAATGAGAATATCATTTTAGGACTAATTTTCTGCTGGTTTCCACCCTAAACTTGTGCATTGTGTTAATAAATTTTTACTTGTCAAAAAAGCATATGCTGCTGTAGTAAAAGAGATGAAGGCCTCTAGCACTATCATGCAAAAGCATTTAAGCAAGCACCTAAAATCTCATTTGAAGCAGGATTTATTTTTGCTAGTAAACACACAAGAAGGATTTATTTTTTATTTTATTTTTTACTAAAAAACAAAAAAAAAGGAGAAAGAGAGAGGATAAGATGAAAAGTACAGCAATATCAATATTAGAACAAAGTTTTGAAATAAAAAATATATCAGTTTGAAATGGGAATTACAAAGTTGACTCCTAAGAACAGCCCAGAAATATGTGGCCAGCTTTCTCAGCTATTACCAGAGGATTATACAGTCGCATAGCAATGGAACATTAATTTGACAAACAGATGTTATACAAAGAGTAATTGAAGAATATGTTGATTCAATATTTAAAGAAAGAATGTGTTGATTCAACAATTTAACTTAACTCATCTTCATAAAAACAGCAATGGACAATGCGTTTTTAGGTGCTAGTTGGGATTTTACATACATCTGATCCATATGGTAAAGATTGATGTTGTGCCACGCTCTCCTGCTTCTCACTTTTGTTATCAACAGGATCTGGAAATTTCTTCAGGGCCTATAGAAACAACAAGATCGATGAAGATAATTTTACCCTAAACCAATAATCTTGTTAAGTCAGTTAAATTTGATAGAAATGCAAAATTGTCCCCTCGTGTCGACACTGAATTGTAATATAGACGTTAATGTTTCAATTTTGCAATTTCATAGCTAATATTATCATTTTTTTGCAAAACTAACTAATTTTGGTCAAAATAAGTCAAATCATATGCATATCATGTGGTGTTTAAGGGGTAAAATAATCGGTTTGTACAATGAATATATTCCTTCCAAAAAGAGGGGTAAAACAGTCCGTATAAATTGACTATTTTACCCTATGAATACCCACAAGATATGCACATGATTGACTTATTTTGACCAAAATTGAACAGAGGAGACAGTTTTGCAAAAAATTACAACATTGACTATTATATTGCAAAAATTGAAACATTAGCATCTATACTGCAATTCAGTACCAACATGGCAAGACAATTTTACAATTTGCCCTAATTGTGACCGTCATTTACCTCATATATGTACCAAGAAGCAAAAGCATCTGTTGCGGCATACTGTAGTTGTGCCTTTGATAAAACAGCAACCTCCCAGTTCCCCATTCTAATATGGGATGGCTTTGGAAGCTACAAACAGAATTTCAGTTAAACATTCTGGTAAAGCATAGGGCGTAAACTAGAATGAAAATGGTCCAAAAGAGATGCTGCCATTATTCAATTAAGCATAATTTAAAACAGTAAAAAATCAAATCATTTTAAGCTTATTGGAAAGTATATTATTTTAAGATTCTAGGAAATTATTTGTTTTCCAAATTGTCACATGAACCAACACCAAATCCCAAAAATATACTTGCCTAGAAAAAACAAGAAACGAAAAAAATAAAAATAAAGATACCCAATCACAACATCCACAATGGTGGGTGATCAAAACCCAGCATTACAAAACTTCTTTGACACATATAGTCATTAATTATCTTCATTCTGCTCTGGACTGAAATATCAAATATAACTTAATGAGAAAAACACATCACGATGAATACTGTAATGTATTGGTCATATCAACTAAAGAATATAGAACACTTTTGTTTCTGCCGGATTTCATCCGGGTTTGTCCCAGGTTGTTCGGGTCATAACTGACAAGTCTCTTACTCTCGCCTCAATTATCAATGGCTAATGAAGAGTGAATTCGCCAATCAGTTACTTTTTCCTTTCGTATATATTCAAAGCAAACTTAGAAACAAATACTTATTGATTTGTACAATCAGTTACTTTCTCCTTCCATAGATCAATTTAAGAAAGCAAAAATCGGAGGGGCACTAACCCATATCTGAGATCTATTACAATTTCAGATAAAACCAGAAATTAATAAGAATATCAAACAACGGTTCTCTTAATCCTCTTCTCTAAAAAGCTTCTTTCACTTCTTAAATTTTACAGGTGAAAGTCATATATATGGGTCTATGAATTTATATAATATATATACACATATGTATTTTTCTATATATACATCTCCATCCTATCTCGCTAACTTCATTTTCTCATTTTATATGTAATTGTGATATAGTTGGAGGCTTCAATTGCCGAATGAAGGAAATTACAATTGTAGCTTGATTGCAAGTTATCACTTGCAAACTATTATTTCTCTCTCATACCTTACATAAATATCTATAATTTTTTTGTGAAATTCAATGTTTCAATGGGTTCAATTTGGGAGACTTTGATCAAGTTTTTTCTTAAATATTTTAGATCCTTTTCGATATTTATTACCCTTTTTTTGTTGTTGTTGAGACATCAGAATAGCATGAGGCTATTTTGATCTAAAACAAGGTATCTCTACATTGTTTTTCATTATTTTTCGTAGTATTTTCAATGTTTGAACCTATTTTTTGGGTTGATTGTTACTCCTCCGTTTCACAAAAGGTCCTAGTCCTATTGTTTCACAAAAGGTCTACTTCTATAGTTACAGTAGTATAAAATGACATAACATTCTCATGTTACCATATATATATGTATATGTACAAATTGTAAACAAAGAAATTGACTTTAGTTTAATTTTTGTTTTAACAAGCATAAACTACTTCGGGGTTTAATTGGATTGAATCAATGTCCTTTAAACGTTTAAAGTTTTTGTAACATTTATATAGTGGAAGCTTCCTTAAACAATAGCATGAAAGGAGCTCTTAGGGATCCAAAAATTATAGACTAGATATACCCGTGCTTCACACAGGTTAGAATACTAGTGTTTATAATGATCCCTCAAATATGTCCAAAGATCTCGAAATGACCTTCCAGTTCCGGGGAGAGTCTTGTGCTATAAATGCACAACCAGGTAAAGAGTAGGTGTTGAGCTAATAACGAATTAATAACCCCTAAAGAAACTATAGAGTAAGGCCTAATTGAGAATGAAAAGAATCATTGATTGTGTCATAAAGACCTTTACTACAAATTGTCAATATCCCACTAAAGCCAAAAAGTTTAAAGTTTAAACAGCACATATTAACTGAAGTTTCCACATATAAACTTCAATGGATAAAACAATCTTATGTCAAGTTGAAGCAAGGATAGAAGTTCTCCAAAGATTTAAAACAATAATGAGAAAGATATCTCAGCTTAGACACCAATAAGTGAATCTGCATAACATCTAGTAACAAAAAACCACCTCTAAAACTGCAACAGCGTGAAAGAACAGGATTGGGATGAAAAGTAGAGAGCATTAATATGATGGATCAACATATTATTCATTTCAGAAGACCCAATAATTGTGTTATATAATCAAGGAAAGACCAGCAAGAGCTTTTAATAAGATCAAGAAATTACACAATAGATAAGAGAAAGAAGGGAAAATGTACTAACAAATGACATGATCAAATATTTTAAAGGCGTACATTTCATCAAAAGCAAACGCCTTCAGATCAAAGATAGTATAGAGATTCTACTGAATCAGAAATTGGGATATAAATAATATACAAAATCCCCAAAAGCAAAAAAACTCAGAAGCAGTAACTGCCTGGAAGTGGAAAACAAACTCTCCCACAAGGAAAAGCCATTTCCGAAGTCCTCCAGTAAACCCAGACTCATGAAGGTCATGTCGAAGTCCTAATAAAAGGGACTAAAAATATAATCAACAAAACTGTGGTCATTGAGATAAACTTAAGTGATAGGTCCCTTGGTCTGAAAGGAAGATAAGTATACGCTTCATTATTCACTTGTAAAAGTCAATTTGAGCAAGAAGAAAGATCACCAAAATTGATTTTAAAAAAACGGCAAAATTAACATTCATCCCACTATAGTTGACACGTTTTGTGCATTAAACCGCTAAACTTTTAATTTTTACAATTACCCAACTCAACTAATTAAAAGTATAAAATTAGGTCATTCTGTTAAATTAATCTAACGGACGTTTATTATTTACCTACATAGCTGTGTGAAAAATAAGAAAACTAAAATAGAAATTATGTGACCAATGAGAGTGATTAAAGTTGCCACCTCATTTTCTTCTATAAATTTCCTTTTTCAATTGTTTATCTTCTTCCTTCCATTAACTTATTTAAACTTTATTTAACTTTTACTTAGATTTAGCTTATATCAGATTTGGACTCCCATCTATGGCTGCTCGATTTCAACACGCAGCTCACAGGTACGGAAGAAAGAGGCGGCCATAGAATTGGATCTAATCACAAGAAGAAAGTAACCCTAACAAAAGCCCTAATTTTTGTAGACGAAATTAGCACCAATGAAGAACCCAAGGTTTTAATACTTGAACAGAAGAACCCTAGGTTTTTATACTTCTTGTAAACCCAAAATACAAACCCAATTCATATTTACTTCTCTACAAAATCTAAACTCATATATGAAATTTTGTGTATTTGGTGATGAAGTCTGGGTGTGTGTGTGTGTGTCAAACTTGTATTTTCGTATTTTTGCTTTATGAAACTTTGAACAACAATGGTTATGGTTGTTGGATGGGCCAGATCAATTTTTACAAAGATCATAACTTTTTATAATCCCCAAATCAAGTGCAAAATATTGTTAAATTGATATAGCGATCTCATTTTTCTTTATTAGTCTGGAGATTTTGAGATCCTGTTTTGTGGTGGATTGGAGATTAGATGGAGGAAATTAAATGGTGAAGAAGAAAAGAAGAAAGATGATTAATAATAATAAAGAAAGATGATTAATAAAATCTAGAGAGAGAAGGAAAGAAATAATAATAATAAACTCATGTCAATATTTAAAATTCTTTTTTCTTACTATTTTTGCTACACAATTTTTATTTTTATTTTTTTATTTTTTCTTCACACAGCCATGTAGGTAAATCATAACGTCTATTTGTTTAATTTGCCAGAATGACTCAATTTTATATTTTTAAATAGTTTAGTTGGGTAATTGTAAAAATTAAAAGTTTAATGGGTTAATGCACAAAATGTGCCAACTACAGTGAGATAAATCTTACTTTTGCCACACAAAAAATAAAAAAATAAAAATAAAAAAATCTGATCTTGTGCTCCAACCAAATATTTCTGTATTAGTGGATTTACTAATCAAAGCTCAAAGAATGAAGAAGAATAACCACAAAACAGTTAAAAACTCATAAAGAAAGTTTTCTTAGAGCTACCCCGACTGGAGTTCAATAAAACTTCCCTATCCGTCACATGACATGCAGACTATGAAAAGTGCTATCATGGCAGTAAATTACAACAAGTATAGCAGCCAAAAATACTGGAAGAAGTCTAAGAATAACAGCCTCAAAAATGTACAAAAGGAAAATTAAATATAGCCTACTCGCTAAAAAAACATACTACATAGCCTGAAGCAATCACTACAAGATAATCACCCATTTCTTGAGGGGCACATCATTGTTTTCAGAAACAAGGTTAAACATAAGAAATAAGAAATACTGAGATACCATGACCAAACCAAAACTAACCTTTTTGCATATAAGCATTTCAGTTAACGACCCTAAACTCCACCTCTTCGGATCTCCACCAAGCTTTTGATTGGCTAGCATAGACAGATCTTCCAAAGCTTCTACAGATACTTTATGATCATGGAAAACCTTAATAGCATCATTTGCAATGGAAACTCCAACCTACACATGTGCTAAGCAGTATAAAACACATTTACAAGTATATGCAGAATCAGACATTTAAAATACTCCATCCAGAAAACTTAGAAGCTTCATAGTTTATGGATCCAACTAACCTTCACAGACGTAGGATCCTCAAGAAGAGATCGCAACTTCTGGGGAATTCCAGTGTGAATAATATGCATCACATGACAATGACTTTTGTCCCCACATATCTGCATAACTGCAGCCTTTCCAGGCAGAACACCTGCAGAGTTCAGCTTTCGTCAGTCATGTTTTAGCGATAGAAATTTAATTCAATCCATAAGTGCTCCAAACGCAAATTCAAACTCACTTATTAATTGGATCTTAAACTACAAGAAGTCAAGAAACAGTGTTTATTTGAAGCAAACAACTTGATGAAAAGGAGATGCAAGCATGGTGAATTCCAGTTGAGAGTCTAGTGTAAACAAGACCCTCAGTCCCTCATAGAAGGCCCTACAATGAAGACTAAGGCCAAGTTTGAAGGGCGGATAACGTTCTCAGAATTTTGCAGTGTTTGGTGCATGTCATGAAAAGGGTCAACTGAGTACGTTTCCGATCAACGAAAATCCCTTTGCTATTCCTTCAATATTCGGAAAACGACTTAAGGATTTGAAAAATGTAAGTCAATTACCGGAGTGTACCCAAATGTTGTCTCTCTCTTACTTCAATAGCACTCTTTCTCTTTTCTCATTTCTTTTTCTTGATCATCTATATTTTTTGATTTCATAAAATACATATATATATATATATAATTTTTTTATTTTGCATATTAAATAATATATTATTTCTAGATTTCATCTCTGTTATTTCTCAGAGGCACAAAAGAAATCTAGAAGAGGGGGGTTGAATATATCTTTTAAAACTTTTTAGTTTATTAAAGTAGTATTACCAAGTAGATCATTTAATCGCGATTAATCTTGCACAGCGGAATATAAGTTTGAAAACTCCCCTTAAAGATTTGTTGAGATCTGAGTTCTGAATTTAGTTCATGTTGAAGTCTACCATTCATCACATGCATTCAAACACATTAAACAAATGACAGAATGTAAAAGACATAAAGTAAACAACACATGAGAGTTTAAAGTGGTTCGGAGACTAAACAACTCCTACTCCACTCTTCTACTTCAACAAGTAGGAAATCCACTATAAATTTGGTCACACAGACCAGGACACTCTTGCCCTCTTCAAACCCAGCAGACTTGAATATTTAGTCCCTCGGACAAGGACACTCTTGCCCTCTTCAAACCCAGCAGACTTGGATATTTAGTCCCTCATACAAGGACATTCTTGCCCTCTTCAAGCCTAGCAAACTTGGAACTTCCTTAGTACACTAAGTACTCTTCAAGTCAATCAGAATTGGAATTTGGTTTGCTGTTGATGGAGGTTGGAGGTGCTATTGAGATGTCATTTAAGCTCCGTTGTCTTCAGGTACTCAATAACTTGATATGATCATCCTTGAGATGTGATTGAGTGGTGCAGTGATGCTCAGCTTCTTTAGGTACTCAATATCTCCTTGTGATCACTAAGATTGGCAATTCAGCTCTTTCTTATCCTTAGTACTTGACAGTTGCTCATGATGGACTCCTGAGATGACACTGAAGCTTCTTCCTTTTTGGTACTCAGTAGCTTCTCATGATTGATGTCAAGTTAGCATTTATGCTCCTCTTCTTTTTGTGCTTAGCTGCTCTGAACACTTCTCTTGTAGTAGAGTTGATCTTCTCTACTTCTTTTTCCTTTCAGCTCTTTGTGTTCTTGGTGGATTGTAGAGTGTACTTCTGCATGTTCTTTCTTGATCTTTTACTCTACGATTTTCTGTGTCTGTCTGCCATCTCTCCAACAACCTTTTTATGTTTGAAAATTGGTGCTCTTATATAGTTGGTTAATAATTTTTCTGTTGGAAAGTGTCCATTGGAAGCATTTAATGTGCAGATTCTTTGATATCCTTGATGTTGACTTTCTGGAGCTGTTGTGTCAGCGTACTCTTTTTGGCCCATGACCTGTCACATCAACTTGCAGCTTTTCTTGCTCATTTGACAGGTCGCTTTTGGCAAACTAGCCGGTAGACACATATTTACTTTCCATCAAGGATATATGACTGGACACCTTGGAATCTTCTGATTTGCAACATTCCTCTATCAGATCCCTTGTCAGACCTGACTTTACTCTACAATCTTGTTGTCTCAGTAGAATAGTAAAAATCGTAGAGTTGAGCTCTACGATTTGCTCAATTGTCTGCTCTATGAATGAGTGCATGAAGAACCTTGGGCAGACTTGGCAGCTCTACGTTGTTGAAGACAGCTTTACGATGTTGTTGTTTCTTTGAAGCTTTACGAAGTAAGCTGCTGCTCTACGCTCTCCGAGTGACTCTGCAAATTGACTTATCCTTTACGACCAGGCATAGCACCTTCGAATTGACCGTCACTTGCTCATTCTTCCATTGTCTTTATGATTCATAAGTGAGCTTGTTGTCGTCTTTTCATCTTCATGGTCAACTTTACAATTTTATAGTCTTTCCTTTGTTCTGATTGTTTTTCGGTTGCTCTACGATTTTGATCAGTTGTTTGAATCATTGGCATTCTGAACGATCCTTGAGTTTCTTCAGTGATTATTTGAACTACTCTATGTTCAAAGACTATATCCTTCTATTGTCTTATGACCAAATTTGCACTTTAAGAACTGAGGTGATCTTTATGTTAGAAATATAAACTCTACGATGTACTTTTCTTTGTTTGCAAAGGGAGACTTTGCTAACTTCTATCTTTTCAACCATCTTAGTTATTTTATGATTTTGCAAGTAGCTTTACGATCTTGTTTGTACTGAACGATTTCAAAGTTGCTTTATGATTTGACTTCTACTTTGCGATTTCCTGAAGCACTCTATGTTCAATCTTCGCTTGGTGAGCTTTTGCTTGGCTTTGCGATCAGTTCACTTTACGAGTTTGTTTCTAAGAATGGAAGTGATCTTTACGATAGGTGTAAAAACTCTGCGATCTATCTAATACATTATCATCATACGTTTACTCTGTGATCCAGCTTGACATTACGAACTGGCAGAGTGATTTTACGAACATAAGATTCCTAATAACTACACATCAGATTTATTTAGTAAGATCAACCTAACATTCTTGATTTTTTTAGTCTAAGTCCTTGTACACATAATTTTTTGAAGGACTTTACAAAACTTGCTATGCAAGTATACATTGGTCATTCAATCTTTAAATGTCTAGATTACTTTGCTTACAACATTTACAATACGAACATGCAGAGTAACTCTATGATAAGATCATCCTAACATTCTTGATCTTTATACTCTAAGTCCTTGTACATGTATTTCTTTTATAAGGACTTTACAACATTCAGAATCACTAGAACTTTTAGTTTTATAATTCTCATTAATGTATCAGTGAGATGTCATCAAACAATATTCATCAAAAGTAATTATGCAACTCACAACATTCATCAATGAATCATTTTACTAACAAGTCATATTTGTCACATAAACATATAATCACACAATCAGATAATTCACATAAATTGATTATGATCACATATAAGCACATAATCACCTTAGCACACAAGCACATAGTCACGTCAGCATATAAACACACAATCATTTAGACAATTAAGCACATAAGCACTTAGTCATATTAACACATAATCACATAGACATAATTTCATTTAAACAATCAAACGATCATCATCAAATCAAACAACCTCCAACAATCTCTTTTTATCATGCATGAATACTACAACTTATTTTTTTTAATTATGAATACTATTTTAAATAATATATACTACTATAAATTGACTCTAAAATAATTTAATTGTTTAGTTAATGACATTATCATAGATAGTATTTCTAGACTAATAATATGAATTTTTACCCTAAAATTTATGAAAAAATTTCTTAGCTTTGTTTCTGGTGGCTTGTTTTTTAGTTGTGGCAATATCATTGAAATTCATAAATTTTCTTGAAAAACAATATGCATAAACATGAATTTTCTAATTGAGATTGAAGATTAGTGTTGATTGATTGGAAATTTTGCTAAAACATGGTAAGGTCTATTTTTCCTGCAAACTTGAACATGATGGGCCTTTCTCATTCTCTATTCTAATTCGCACCTATTATTTTTTCAACAGAAATATTTAGAACTATTATGACTGGCATTGCTTGTTATTAGGATATAAAACTAACCTACTTCTCAACACACGGAATAACAGGGATAAACACTAATTTAGACTAGGGTTGGGATAACCATCCAAATTCCAGTCCTCATCCAATCAAAGGTCATTATTATATTTCAGTGGCTTTCATATATTCGTAATTTGTATTAGGGGTTGTTTGTTTACATATGAATGAGTATGAATTAATCTGAATCTGACCGAATAAGTGATTCAGTTTTATAATTTTTAAACTTTGAATGTGTCTGAATGATTCATACAGAAAATTATGGTTGAATCAGTAAAAAGTAGTGTTGAATGATCTTTTTACCTACCTACCTACCTTCATAAACAATTAAAAATTACATTTAATATCCATCTTTTTTTTACTATAGTAAACAAATTTTGTTGTTTACAAATTATTTTTTTGATTTTTTTTCTTTAACAAATTGGTCAATAACCAATTTAATAATATTGTTATAGTCTTTTGTTTTGGTTTTATGGACTAATAGAATGTTATTAAAAAAAATTAGTGTTTATTCCTAAAATTATATTACTAATAATATACTCCATCAAAGATTGTTCACAAGTTTATATTTAATTTTTATTTTTTATTTATAATTACATAATAAATTTGTTCATAATAGTCCAGAAGGTTAAAATAGAGAAATACACGTATTCAGATGTTTTTGATAGACAGTTATCAAATACATTATTTCATTCTGTATTCAGAACTTCTACTCATTGTTCGAAAAAACGTTTGAGGCGCGCGCCTTAAGGCGCGCCTCGTAGCGAGGCGGGAGAAAGGAGGGGCGAGGCTACCGCATTAGACCAAGAAGGAGAGGCTTGCGCCTTTTTTTGCCGAGGCTTACGCCTCAGTGCGAATCGCCTCGAGGCGCATCAAGGCTTGGGCCTTGGTTTGAGAAGAAGAAGAGACGCGAGAGTTGGTTTGAGAAGAAGAAGAAGGCGTGTCGAGGCGAGGCTTCGTGCGACTGTGAGGGTCGTGCGACTAGAGGAGAGGAGGAAGAAGAAGAGAAGGGAGAGGAAGAAGAAGAAGAGAAGGGAGAGGAAGAAGAAGAAGAGAAGGGAGAGGAGGAAGAAAGAAGAGATGCGAGAGGAGAGAGAGTTTCTGGATAATCTGAGATCTGATCTCAGATCTGTATAATAAAATATCTAATGGAAAATTACAGTTAGGTACCCCATAGTTTTTATAGTTTTTTAATTTAGTCCCCCATGTTTTCTAAAAGTTCAAAATAACCCTTGAAAAAATTACATATAAGTCCCTGTAGTTTTGTTTTCTTCTATTTCAGCCCCTGAAGTTTCAGTTCTGCCCCTGTTTCTTCAAATTAAGTTAATAAATTAATTTGTAAATCAAAATCTTTTTGTAGATATGATTAATAATTTTTTTGAGGGAACTTTTAGTTCTTCAAATCGAGGCTTCCGCCTCGCTCCACCTCGAAGCTTACGCCTCGCCTCGTCCGGAGAAAAACGCTTCGTACCGCTTTTAGCTTTTTCGAACCTTGCTTCTACTTCATTCATCTCATTTAGATTCTCTTATATATTCAGAACTTTTCATTCAGTTTTATCAAACAGCACCCTAGTTCGATCCGCCTAGTCTACCATCTAAACAATGTAGATTTTTAGATCCCAAAGTCTACTGAGGCATGAAGGGAGAGGAACAAATAATTCTATAGTAGAGCAGACAAAACTAAGCATTATCTCTCCGGATCATGTCATGGAAGACGGAAACACTATGATATTAATTTGCATGGACATTGCATGTTGTCCGACTAGCTCCAAAGAAGCATTTGCAAGTGTACTATTTGGGAATCGTTCTAGTTAGATGAAAGACATTGCAAGTTCTCACAACATTACTTCACTGAAATCAAAAGTACATGTAAAACTGAATGACATAAAGAGTAAAAGGTTTAGACTATTTAAGTTGGGGTGAAATTTCTCAAACAAAACAAACTGTGATGTTCTTAACAGAAGTTTTTCCACAAAATCTATTTTGCTAAACACGCACAAACAAAACAAAAGGGAGACAAAGGTCAAAATAAGAAAATTATTATTAAACCGTCCAACAATCTCCATTCATAAGCTAATCCCAAAATGATCTTATTCTAGCCTTAGTTGAGGTGAGTTGTAACATATCCCTGAACAGTTGCATAATAATGATAAATTTCAGGTATTTTTTGAACGGTGAACTGAAGAAGCAAAAGAATAGATTAAGAGAGGAAAACATTAAGATTTGTATATGCGCCAACTTTGAGTGATGAGACAGATGTCACTATAGAGTATAGAAAAAGTTAAATAGTGATAAGAAGTTCGGTTCATAACATACCTCTTTTAAATGTAGGTTTCCACTCAATGTCAAATCCTAGAACAGTGTGACCTGCTCCTCTTTTCTTAGCTTCAACAAACTTTAGAAGCTCCTCTGAAGCTTTCTCCACCTCAGAAACGGTTCTGCTATACACAATTTTACCTCCAAAAGTCATTTGCGGGTATCGCATCATTGACTTGGCTGATACAGAAATAAGAGAATATCATAACTGGCTACTTTCTTTCTAACACTTGCAATACTTAACTATTGTGAAATGTAGTTACCACCACTATTTGACTAAGTTTTGGAACTAAATCATTTTGGCTCTACCAACAGTACATACCCCTTTTATAGTGCATATTAATATATTTATAGACCTAATGCCCCTTATTAATTCTTATTCATACTGTAAATTTTTTATTCAAAAGTTTCAGCCCTTGTTCTTAAATTGTACACTCTATCATTCAAGTCAATTGATTGGTTTATGATAAGAATACTGCTAATGTCCACCAAATTTATGCACCAAATAAGTACCGAATGCAACTTTTTCCTATACAAATGAAAAAATTTCTACCGAGAAAAGTTGCATTTGTCATTTTATATAGAAAGAATTGCATGTTGCATTCGGTGCACAAATTCACTGGACATAGCATTTTTGCTTTGATAAACTATGGCAAAGACAACTTCTTCATATTCAAGAAAAACAACGAAAATGCATGTTGAATGTGATCAGTCCAGGTTTTCTTCTTTATATACATATTGGAGTACATAAATTGACCTAATGTAAAATAATTTTTTCACACTAGCACTGTTCTATTATATCCTACAAGGCAATAAGGCAACCTAGTTTTGGTGTCACGTTGCAATATACAAACTTTCTTCTTCTTTTTTAACTCACTAAAAAAACAATATCAGAATAAGGGAAATCTTCAGGATATCTAAATATTTAATCAACAAATTTAAAACTAGTAACCACGACAAAATTCCAAAATTATCACATATTTTAGGACATGTCACTCCATTAACTGAAATTAATACATTGAAAATTGTCACCACTACCAAATAAACAACAAAAAAGTTTCAAATTTAAAGAAAGCTTTACCTTGATGAGTAGATAAACAAATTTTGTTCAACCAATTTCTAGGGCAAGGTGATAAGGAAAAAGGGCTTGAGCTGTTTCCAGTAAATGGGTTTTGTTGTTGAGACCCGGAGAGTGAGTCGGGTAATCGCCGGCGTGTTTTGGGCCGCTGTTCGGCGCAGTCGCCGGTTGAATTGCCGGTGTCGGGACTCTTGATAGAAGAAGATGATGATGCGGATTGAAATGCCGCATCAATGGCTTGGAGTTCTTGATCTGTAAAGGGTTGGTCCCAATCTGAGGGTATTGTAGAGGGTTGAGTTTCCATTAGAATTTCATTTGAGGAAGAGGGGAGATGGCGGGGTTATTGGAAGGGACTACATTTATATGTTGGTGATTGCCTAATTGGTGTAGAAGGATAGGAGGGAAATTGGAATAAATTTTTAGCTTGTTAGAATTTGAAAACGATATTATAAATAAAAATCATTTTTTTTTGTTATTTTATTTTCCTTTGACAATTTAATATTGAGGAAAAATTGTTTACGATTTAGATATTTATAAGTAGACAAAATTCATTACGATTATTATTTTATTTTTAAAAAAAAGGAAAAGAAAAGCAAACAAAAGCACAGAGTATTTTTAGATTTTGAATTTAATTTAGGTGATATAAGGCATCAGATATATTATGTCCGAATTAGTGAAACTTTAATCTTTCTTATAAGAATGTGAAATGAGTATCACTCAAAATAAATAGCAAATCTAAATTAAACAGTTAGATTTTTATCGATAAGAAAATTAATACAAAAAAAATGAAAATTAAACAATTTGAATCTTTCTGGCCACCCATCAAGAACAAGAAATATTTGTTCTTTATTTTTTACGCTATCCATTCTAAAATTAAAAATATATTCGTCAAATGATGATTTTTAAGAAAATATTTATTGTTTCCCAAAACACAGACGAAAATGTGGTACTTCTAACATTGTAATACTCAGTCTACTGAATTACAAGGGAAATGCACAATGAGAATTTTCTTTTCATTTATTCAGATCGCAAAAATTTCTTTTCAGCAAATGTTACCTCAAAGGGAGAATAATACAACACTATATAATACAATTTCATTAATAAATGCAAATCAAAACTTGATGAATTTCACCAAGAACAGAATACAAGAAAGCTGAACACATCATGTTGTTTTGAAGTGTTACTCAAGCTCCCATGATATGAAACCACCTATAAATCCTATTAAAACAAAATTCCTCTAATACCCTACAAGCTAAAACCCATTGATTAATATATGAACCTTATTTCTCTCCCAAGAAAACAATTAATGAATTAATGAATGAAGTTGAAGAAAGATTTTGTGATTCTAACGCAATAAGCAAAAAATGTCAGTGACGAATGATTTTGACTTAATCCTTGTACTTCATGTCAGACATAGAGAATCCGGGCATGTCAAATGAGGATGAGAACTTCTCGACATCAGCCTTGAGTTCCTCAATGTCCTTGTTGTTCACAAGACCCTTGTTGAAGTCCTTCAACAGCTTCCCGTGTTCCTTTTGGATATTCAAGGTGATAGTGACAGCACGGTGGAGGAATTCTGCAATCTGCTCAAAGTCCTTCTCAACCAAACCCCTTGAAGTCATAGCCGGAGTACCTGTAAACAAAAATTCTATCACTCACGCATGATCAAGAGGAGGGTGGTTTACTAAAACCAAAACCATGATCTGAAACTATTTGTAAATGAGGTTTATTTTCAGCAGTAGCAAGTAGACGTATGGGGGAGAGAGACCCCCGCCAAGAGGAAGACTTGGTCGACACTATCAGGCAAATTGAAGGACATTGTTTGCCACACAAAACAAAACAACAAGAAGTGAAACAATAAAGTAGATTGGTAACCAGACTAAAAGTAAACTTATATTGGTTCCCAGACCAAATAAAATGTGTTGGTTAAGCAAGTGAAGAAATTGATATTTGTCCAATTCTTCTCCCAGGTTGATCAAGTGTTATTGGTATGCTGTATGCAGTGTTTAATTCAGAGAAAGAACAATGAGAATTTCATCAACATATTTGCTTCTTTTATGTATTATAATTTTAATTTATTAACTACATCATAAAGCTATTGTTTGCTGCATATGCCTCATTTTCTGCAAAGCATGGACCACATTCTTTGGACAAGTTATATAGGCTTTTCTATCAACTAAATTATCTACAGAAGTCAAGCAGTGGAAGTGAAAGGTTTTGAAAGAGAAGATAGAATTCCCACTTTCCCCCTGCCACTATCCTCCCAAAACAAGAAATTACACTCTAGAAAGGTACAATACAATCTTCCCTACACCCTCAGATAAACTCAAACAGGCAAAAATCTTTACCAACAAAAAATAGGTTAAGAGTGGAGAAACTACTATTCAATGCATAAATTCTTACCAATCCGCACCCCTCCAGGGGCCAATGCACTGCTGTCACCGAATACAGCATTCTTGTTCACAGTGATGTGGCATAGATCACAAAGCTTCTCAACCTTGTTGCCTGTAATAACAGCAACGAATGAATAAGATTGGAAAATGAAAATAAGTATATTAACATCACATTTCCAAGAAAATATGTGAACTTGATCTCTATACCAGTCAACCCAAGAGAGCGAAGATCCCAAAGAACAAGGTGATTCTCAGTGCCATTAGTGACAATATTGTAGTTTTTGCTCATCAAGTAGTTTCCAACAGCAACTGCATTGGCCCTAACTTGCTTAGCGTACGCCTTGAAAGCAGGAGATGCTGCCTGTTTTAGAGCCACGGCTAAGGCACCAATCTGGTGATTGTGAGGACCACCCTGGAGGGATGGGAAAACAGCAAAGTTGATCTTGTCTTCAAAATCATAAACTGCATCTTCTGGCTGTCCCTTCTTAGCTGGTTTAGGTCCCTTCCTGTAGAATATCATACCAGCCCTAGGACCCCTCAGGCTCTTGTGGGTTGTGGTTGTAACTATGTCACAGTACTCAAAGGGATCTGCAGCTTCCTGCACCGAGAGAATAAATAATGATAATCCCCAAATCAACAAAATCTAGCCTTGATTTTTAACCAAATCAGTTAATACAGGGTGTCTCTGCATCTGGTGCCCTAAAGCCGTCTGGTTTGGGAGTCACCGGCCTAACACTCGCTACATGGGTAACTCAAGCCTAAGAAAACGAATCTTGCGCAAGGTCAAGCAAAGAATAAATGGTGCAGACCACCCGCTTGTCTCGAACCGTGGCCTTTGTTACTCGAGTAAATAAACCCGAAGGGGTGTCTACACACCTAATGCCCCAAAACCGTCTGGTTCGGGAGTCATTGGTCTAAAACTCGTTAAAGTTTAAAAGGTTAACAATAATTTTGGTTATTTGCATAAGAACAGTAGTGAGGCTGGTCTACTTTGATGTGGCTCTATTTGTATAAAATAATAAAAGGTAATGACCCACAGGAATATATCTACACAATTTGCTAAAAGCCAATCTCAACTTTATTGCAGTTGGATATAAATGAGTAAGTTAGTTAGATCAGATTCACTAAAATAAATTCAATAAAAGTGGATCTTTGCCGAGTGCCGACAAAGCCAAGCTTCTCTAACTTATACAATGGTCTATATTTCAAATCAACAATAACTTTAACACTTAATTATGGTTCCAATCTTAAATCATTTACGATAATTTTAATAGACTTCTACCATAAGCACATTAAATTAGAAACTAAATTTCTGATGCTCCCATTTAGTAAAATAGAAAACAATTACGGATTTCTCCTAAACCGGTGTCTTTAACTACAACATCTGGAGTAAAAAAAAATTAGAGACAAGGAGAACATATTTTTAAGATGCCAATGCAGATCTGCAAAATCTATTCATATTACACCAGCATTACCTAAGCCAATACATGCAGAAAACTCCAAGATCCAAACTAACAACTTAGCCTATTTCTGTTCTAAACAAGCAAAGTTGAATTCCTACAGCAACTAATCAAACACAATGACACGCAAAGTGGTGACCAAATTAAACAAAAATCTTTAAAGCCTAAATATATCTCACCTTTCATGCCATATAGATCCTGATCCAAACTAACATTCACTCTCATTAACCAAATAAAAAAAATCACCAAAAAATTAATATTTGCAGGCAATCATATTATAGAATTTATATAGGGATCAATGGTAGTGTGCCCAAATTAAACATAAAATTTTCAAAAGCCAAATTTAGACATCCACTTTTCCAAACTCAGCACATTTTCACTCAATTAACCAACAGGAAATAGTGTAATTATACCTGAGCAGCAACAAGGCCACTGATATGAGCCATATCACAAAGCAAGAGTGCCCCACATTTATCTGCAACCTCCCTAAACCTCTTATAATCCCAATCCCTAGGATACGAACTTCCACCACAAATAATCATCTTAGGCCTAAAATCCAATGCCTTCTCTTCCAACTTATCATAATCAATATACCCAGTTGAGAAATTAACCTTATACGGCAAACTCTCAAAATAAATCGAAGTCGCCGAAATCTTCTTCCCACCGGAAGTATAATACCCATGAGTCAAATGCCCACCAGACGGCAAATCGAGCCCCATAATCCGGTCATGTGGGTTGAGCACGGCGGTGTAGGCGGCGAAATTTGCGGGGCTGCCAGAGTAAGGCTGAACATTGACACCCCATTTAGTGGGGTCGAGACGGTAGGCTTGGAGGGCGCGGGAACGGCAGAGGTTTTCGATCAAGTCGATGAATTCGTTGCCGCCGTAGTAACGGTTGCCGGGCATTCCCTCGGAGTATTTGTTGGTTAAGGGGCTGCCGAGGGCCTCCATGACGGCGAAGGAGGTGAAGTTTTCCGACGCGATGAGCTCGATTCCTTTGCATTGGCGGCGTTTTTCCTTTTCGATGAGATCGTGGATTTCGGGATCCATTGTTATGAGGGGGGTGTTGCCCCATGTATTGACGGGATCCATGGCGGATTGAATACAGAGACGGAGAGAGAGAAAGAAAAGGAGGGAAAGAGAAACGGTAGTGGAGTTTTTTCGGGTTGAGGTATGGGAGTTTAAAAGAGATATAATTTATTGAATTACGAATGTGTCCTCCTCGTGATTTGGTTTGTTTGGTGGTGGGGAGGGAAGAGTGGGAATGGAAGAGGTGGGTGGTTCTCAAGTTTTTGATTGATTCTTTGAAAGTAGGAACTCAAGAGGTTAAAACTTTTGTTTTTTTACCAAAAAAATAAGTTACATTTTTGTAATTTAATTTTAGGGATACGCTTTATCGCAAGGACACAAGAATAATTTTGATTTTTTTCTAAAAAATAAACTCAAACGTCTAACCTTAAAAAGCGATAAACTTTAATTTTTTTGTTTATAGATAGACTCGAAACTTATAACCTGATTACAGATAAACTTAATTTTTTTTATTGAGAGATAAACTTGAATATATGACCTTGTAAATGAATAAACTCAAATTTATAATTTTGCATAGTAAAAAAGAGATGTCTTATCACTAGGCCAGTGGCGGAACTAGGGGGGTCCGGGGGGGGGGGGGGGGGGCAAACGACCCTAGTACCTCCGCTAGTGGTCGCTGCCTTGATGCCTTCCCGCTGTCGCCTGCCGCTCAACCGCCCCACTGGTGCCTTCAGCCTTCTTCTTCGGCGCAACAACTGCAACACGGCAATAGGTAAGGTTTTTTTTTTAACTTACATGAAACGATGTTGTTTCATGTGAGGTTAAAAAAAAAATCTTTAACCTACTACAGGCTACAGCCTCCGCCTCTCCTCTGCAGCTCTGCTAGACGCCTAGACTGCTCCATTTGTCTCTCCACGTTTCTCCCTTTCTCTCTTTCTCTCTCCAGGTTTCTCCCTTTCGACGGTCTGGCGGGCCAGCGGCGGCGGTGGACGACAGCAGACTTCTCCTTTTCTTTCTCCAAGTTTCTTAATTCTTCATTTCTTTGTGCTTAATTTTGTCATTAAATTAGATATTTAGAATTTGTTACTTATGCCATGAATTAGAGAATAGAGATTATGTTAATTGTTATTTTCATTGAATATTTGAATTAATATTGTATATTTATCAATTTATGGTATATTTATGATATATTGTTTGTGAAATAATTGAAATTATTGAATAAGGTTAGTTGATGTTTTGATGAAATTATGATGAAATGTTTGAATAATTGAATTGATGAATGATGAAATTATTATGAAATGTTTAAATTGATGAAATTATTGATTAGCAATTGATATTTTTATTTATTCTAGATTATGGATAAATACTTGATTAAGCGATCAAGAACTGCTGATTCTTCTAATAATCAATTACCAAGTTCCAAAGCAAGTGGTGGTATAAATAATTCACGTGTGGAGTTCAATCTGAATGATATTGTTAGTGATCCGGAGTTACGTAAATAAATTGAAGGCTTTGATATTGTGATTAGAGATCAAGTTCGAAGGGAGTATTTGACTAGAGGTCCATGTCAACCAATTGCCCATAATTATCCCCAAAAATATTTTTCTAATGTGAAGGGAAGCTTTCGGCCCGCTTAGTTTAGAAATTTTGAATGGTTGGAGTATAGCATTTCAAAGGATGCAGCCTTTTGCTTTTGCTGCTATCTATTTAGCAATTCAAACAGAGTAGACGCTTTTACAAAAAAAGGGTTCAACAACTAGAAAAAAGCAAATGAAAAATTTCATGAACATGTGGGTGCTTCGAATTCATAATAATGCTAGAATACAACTTTAAGGTTTTCAAAATCAAAGGCAGAGTGTGTCACATATACTACTAGCACAAGAGCAAAAGATGGAGGTTGCTTATCGCACCCGTTTAACAGCGGCTTTGGATGTCACACGCCTTCTTTTGAAGCAAGGTTTGCCTTTTCGTGGACATGATGAGTCATCGACTTCATCAAATAAAGGAAATTTTCGTGAGTTTTTTGAATGGTACAGCCGACAAAATGAAGAGGTAGGCAAGGTAGTTAATAAGAATGCTCCTAGAAACAATCAAATGACTTCTCCAAAAATTCAAAAAGAACTAGCAAGTGCTTGTGCTGTGGAAACTATACTTGCCATCATCAATGATATTGGGGACAACATCTTTTCTATTATGGTTGATTAGTCTCGAGATGTTTCAATAAAGGAGCAAATGGGAGTTGTTTTGAGATATGTAAACAACCATGGAGAGGTGATTGAAAGGTTTCTTGGTGTGGTATGTGACGTCCCCAAAATAGGTTCACACAACCCATTTCGAGTCGCCAATAACATTCTACAAAAATACAAATACAAATACGAATTTTCCCATTTACAACTAATATTTGTCGTGCAAAATACGACCACACACATAATGTGACTTTCCATACAAATATCGTACTGTATGGTACCACAGTATCCAAACTAAAATTATTACAATGCCGTAAAAAGACGACAACACATGTTTTAAGTCTCCAGTACAATTATTATTAAACTATGTCATAACTTGATGAGGACAACCACTAACTCGGACCATCACTCCACTCCCCGGCTAGTCCCAGCTACATTTTCCTTTCCTGAGAAGAACAATGGGACAAAACTGAAAAGGGTGAGCTCAAATAGCCCAGTAAGAAATATCATGACTAAGATAATGAAGAATAAAAATTATCTTTAGTCTTCAACAGAATTAAATCAGAGATTTAAAGATATTTTAATTGTTCAACAACAACAATTGCAGCGGAACAAACAATCCATTAGAAGAGTCAAGTAGATTATAATATCTACCATCTTCTATAAATTAAAGGATCATCACCAATATTTTATCCCTGTAACACCAATCAACAATTCCTGTTTATGAACATCCAAATCAACAGTTTATATTCAACAGCCTCTCTTTGCACTACGTGCCAAAGATATTTATTTGTAACATCACCGGTCATGATCATGTCAAACGCCAGTTCATCTTTGCATTACGGGCCAAAGATGACTTTCACCATACGCCTTTGTTTGTAATACAAAAAGTCATGATTATACCAATACACAGTTTGATCAAAATCATGTCACGCTAGTTCATCTTTGCACTACGAGCCAAAGAGAACTAATACCACAATTTAAGTATGAGGATGAGGATGATGACAATGACACAATGAGATTAAGGATAAGAAAAACTCTATAATTTAATCAGTATCAAAGATTGACCAAATTGCCAACACGATGACTAAATTGTGAAGTCAAATTCAAGAATGATATTCAAGAAATTATTCCATGCTTCAACTATAACGTATAAAATGAAATAGAAAGATTCAAGTGAAAAGATATTAGATGAAGCACAAACTATTAAGGATATTTTACTAATTTTTAGGGATTTTCTCCATTTAAAAATAAAGTTTTGGAAACAAACAAAGATTTCTTATCATAAATGGAGAAATGTGAAAGAAAAAGATATCCCTTAAAGAGTACAAAAGAAATGATACGTTATACGAGTATAACAGAATATATGAAACTGCAAATGGATTTTCACCCGTCATGCGATAATTCGCGTAGACAGGTTATTTTTACAAAAGATTAATATGTAATGAATACAAAGGGTTATTCACCAGGCATGCGTCAATCCGCACGGACAGGTTATACCCATAGATTAATAAAGAATGAATACAAAGGGTTATTCACCAGGTACGACACTCGTACATACAGGTTATTCCCACAGAGTAATAAGGAATGAATACAGAAGGGTATTCACCAGGTACGACACTCGTACATGTAGGTTATTCCCACAGAATAATAAGAAATGAATACAAAAGGATATTCACCAGGCATGCGTCATACCGCACGGACAGGTTATCACCACAAATTAATACAGAATGAATAACAACCTTTATGAGTATAATATCACTTACGAACATGAAAGCAAATGATATTATATATGAGTATGAAAGAAATGATATTCCCTACCTTAGTTAACAAGTGACTAGATGTTACTTTCTATGAAGTTTACTAACTTCAGATAATACTAGTATTCTCACAAATACTCACAATAGCCTAGCACACTAAGAGAACTTAAAAAATTTAGAGAGAGAGAGAGAGGAAGTATAAGCAATGAAGGTGTGAAAATTTCTTAAGCAAACCCTCCCTATTTATAGGAAAATCAAGGTGAGGGCATTATAGTCTTTTTCCTAAATTTTCTTGGTTTATTACTCTTATACCCTTGGCATAATCTTTTAATATCATCCATCCATTTTTTCTTCCATTTATATCATCCATCCATTTTTTCTTCCATTTATATCATCCATCCATTTTTTTCTTCCATTATCAAAAGATAATTCCATTATCAAAAAAGATAAAACCATTATAAAAATAACTCCATTATCACAATAAATCCATTTTTCTGTATTATTGTGTTAAATGTATTAATATCACAGATAGCATATACTTGCAATACTGATAACCAGATTATTCCGAGGAAAGAGGGGGCCTTCCATAAAAATGGCGCGCAATTAAATAACTCCTTTCCTTGACAGAATTTCTAGACATTGTCGATAATGCTAAAATATCCTATCAAATGATATAAGTTACAGTGTCGTGACAAATAGTAAAATATATTATGCAGATGCTATTTAACAATTATTGAATCAAAATACTGTGCAATTGCTACTTTATCAATTATTGAATCAATAATATAAAACACTGTGTAACATCGTGAGCTACTGTGGAATACCGTGTGCTACTGTGGAATAACGCGTTTTACTGTTCTTTTTATCACCGGGTATTTTAACAGTTATCGGTTAAAGTTTTGCCGCCAATTTCTATCACTTTCTATATCCGACAGTTAACCCGTTGTGGGGCCCACTATCGTTGACAATATTGCCATTTCGGCGCCGTCGTACGGTACCGAATATAATATTCCCCGACAGAAAGAATATTCCCCGACAGAAAGAATATTCCCCGACATACTATTTATCAGATAATTTGCATATAACCTTAACTATTATTTATAACAATTAAGCACTTCACTATTTAGAAAAATAACCATAAAGAAAATAATAAACTTTTATTTCATAAATTTGGGGTCTTACATGGTACATATGTCTGACACTTCATCTATTTCTTTGAAGAATGCTATTGATGAATTGTTTGCAAAACATAAATTGTCATTATCGAGATTAAGAGGTCAAGGATATGATGGGGCTTCAAATATGCGAGGCGAGTTCAATGGATTGAAGGCTTTTATTCTAAAAGAAAATTCATATGCAAGGTATGTCCATTATTTTTCTCACCAACTCCAATTAGTTGTTGTTGTTATTGCCAAGAGCAGTCGTATTGTGAGTGATTTTTTTCAATATGTTACTATGATTATGAATGTGGCCGGAACATCATGTAAACAGAAAGATAAACTTAGACAGCTTGAACATGATAGGATCGTAGAGTGTTTGGAAAAGGAATAGATAGTTAGTGGTAAAGGAAAAAATCAAGAAACGAGTTTAAGACGACCTATACTCGTTGGGGGTCACATTACATAACTATAATCCGTCTTATGTCTATGTGGACTTCCGTATTACAAGTGCTTGAAAATGTGCATGATGATGGTGCTTCTGATGATAATAACGGTATAGCTATAAGTTTGATTGATAAGATGGAGAATTATTAATTTGTATATGTGATGCATTTGATGAAATATTTATTGGGAATCACAAATGATTTGTCACTTGCCTTACAACAAAAAGATTAAAACATTGTACATGTTGTGAGACTGATTGGGGTAATGAAAGATCGACTACAAGATTTTAGGGAGGCGGAATGGGAGAATTTTTTGAAGGAAGTTAATATTTTTTGCGAGAAGAACATGATCCCAATAATTAATATGGAAGACAACATGAGATCTCGCGGTCGTAGCAGGTGCAATAGACAAATTATTACTAATTTTTATCATTATCGTGTTGAGATTTTTTGTGAGGTATAAGTATAATCTCTATAAATCTTTTTTTATTAATTCCTATCCAAGAATTTATCTTTTTTTGTTGATTTTTCATTATTACAATGTAGGTTGTTGATTCAATTGTTCAAGAGATGAACAATCGTTTTTCAGAAGCAAGCACAGAGTTACTTTTATGCATATCATATCTTGATCCAAGTGATTCGTTTTCTAAATTTGACAAAAATAAGTTACTCCGCCTTGCTGAGCTTTATCCAGAAGATTTCTCAGTGACTGGTCGCATGATGCTTGGGGATCAACTTGTTAATTACATTTATGATATGCGATGCGATAATCACTTTTTTGGGATCGAAGGTTTGGGAAGTCTTGTTAATAAGCTGATTGAAACAAGAAGAAACATGACTTTTACATTGGTATATCAATTGATCGAGTTGGCTTTGATTTTACCAGTTGCGACTGCTACTGTTGAAAAAGTATTCTCTGTGATGAAAATTGTCAAGACTGACTTGCGTAATAAAATAGGAGACGAGTGAATGAATGACAGTCTGGTAGTTTATATTGAGAAATATATTTTTTCAACAATTGAAAACGAACAAATTTTGAAACTTTTTCAAGCTATGCAGAGTCACAGAATACAGTTGCCTCTCAGCCGTATAGCTGAAAGAAGCAGTTCAAGCGTCAATAAATAATTTTTTTTTACTATGAGATTTTGACCCCCCTTGAATATGGTCCTGATTCCGCCACTGCACTAGGCTATCACACCAACACGGAGAATAAAAAGTATATAAATGAAAGAAAAATGATATACATGTCGACAAATATTTGACGAAATTAGATTGCGATTAATGTGAAAGTGTATGCGATAAAATATAATAAATTAAAGTGGAACTCTTCTTAATTCCTATCTATCTCATGTATGCACATATGTCGCAATCATGTATGCACATATGTCGCAATCATAATGCTAAAAACTTTGACAATATATAAGAGGACTTAAATGAAAAGGTAACAGAAATGAATGAGACTTATATTACTTGTATTAACTAAAGTGAAATAAATTTATACTCCCTCCGTCTCAAACTAAAAGCCTCATTTTAATTTTTTTTGTCGGTTGATCATTTTTAAAACTATATTTTTGTACAATTTGTTGATAAAATTTAGATTAACAGATTATAATCCTAAGAAATTAGATACAATTTACTACCAACTCCACTTTTTAAAATTTTAAAATCATATTTATATATGCTTAATTATTAATTTAAAAGATTATAATCAAAAGAAAATATATACAATTCACTATTAATCTCAATTTTTATAATTTTAAAAATATATTTATATATGTTTAATTATTAATTCAAAAATAATCAATTTAATTTATAAAAATAAAAATTCGGACATTTACTTTAGGACAAAGGGAGCACAAGCTGCACAATTTATGTCGATAAAGAGGTGCGAATCAAACTTCGGTGTCAATCCTACTAGTCAAATTCTAAAATTTTTATTTGATTAAAAACAAAAACTAGCAGTCATCATCAAAAAATGACTCCCTTCTTTCCAAAATATTAACATATTTTATATATATTTCAAATATATGATATATTTAGATTCATAACCGATACTCCCTCCATCTCAAATTAAAAGTTTTGTTTTAATTTTTTAAATCAAATTGATCATTTTTAAAGTTAATAATTAAATATATATAAATATATTTTTAAAATTATAAAAATTGGGATCAGTGTGATTATAATCTTTTCTTTTATATTTCATATAAAAATGGTATAAAATTTTGATTTAAAAATAATCAATTTAATTTTAAAAAAATAAAAGTACGCAATTAATTTAAGAGAGATTTATATGACCGGAGAATAAGTATACTTGTCTTTTCTGGGGTGGAGGTTGCGTGTCTTTGGGGAAGGAGTTGGTGGGATGGGTGGGGAAGAGTGCACAAGTTTCTCTCTCTCTCTCTCTCTCTCTCTCTCTCTCTCTCTATATATATATATATATATATATATGGATGGAGTCGTCCATAATTAAAGTTAGGTGACAGCCTTATTCATGTAACACAAATTTTATTATTTATTTTTATTATCTAAAAATTATAATTATTTTAATTCGTATAACTGTTATGCAGATGGTAAATCTTATCAATGGAATATCTCATTCGTGCAATATTTGTGCAAATAGATAATCTTAGGCGGTGTTTGATAAATCTGAATGAAATATTTTTGAATATTTAAGTAATCTGAATAAACTGAATGAAGCAGAATTCTGAATACTGAATAAAAAAAGTTATTTGATAATTGACATGTCTGAAATATCTGAATAACATATTTTTATTATTTTATCCCTCTGAAAAAATTTAAAATTTTTGTAAATTTATTTAATATTACTTAATATAATAGTTAATATTGTAAAAAAAATTAAATATAAAATATTTCATTCAGTAGTCATTCAGTCTATTCAGCAAAAAAAATTACACTTAACTAGACGATTTTTATTCAAAACAAACGCACTGAATGACTTACCGATTCAGCCATTCAACTTTATTCAGCTCTAAACAAATACCTCTTTAGATCATTCGATCTTCTTTTAAACCGTCATAGATGAGTTTGATATATATCTATATATCAAATACAAAATTACTGATTAATTGTTTTTTTATGAACCAATCGAAATTCTTCCAATTTATAGTAAATGTCGTCAAAGACCTTTTTTTAGTCAAAAGTCTCGACAAAATAAAAGGGTGTTTGTTCATCCTAACAAGGTCAATCGTATATTCACCAACAAGTGATACATCCATTTTTTTGAATAATTAAACAAGTAATAATGTTAGGGATATTAATTATACACAAAAAAAATTATATATATACAGTATTATAAAAAAGAAAAATTAGGGAGCGTGACCTAAAAATTAAATGTTTTACACATTTTTATTATTAAACAATACATGAACCATATTTTGAGTGCACAACTATTTATGTAAAGTTGGTACACATAGTATTATCCTAATTAAATTAAAGAGAAGAAGAAGTTGAGTCATTTGTCCGAAAAATATGAGTCCTTTGTCAATTTTGGTTGGAATTGAGACGTTGTGCAATAGGAGACGTTAGGTTTAGAAAAATTGACATTTGTTGGTTGTTGATGCCTGATGGAGTAATATGGTCATTCCAAGCTCACCAACCCCCCCCGGATGATGACACTTTCCTTCACCTCTCCACCACTTCCTAATCCTAATTTCGAGGTGGGAAAATAATTTAAATATATGTCAATTAATTTTATGTTAAAAATATATTATGACTAATATAAAATTATGAACGATAAAATAGAACTATAATATTGGATTTTTTAAGGTAAATGGCGCTAAAAACTAACGAACTTTCACTTATTTTCTGTTTTAAAAAATCAAGTACAGATTTTTACACATATACACTAAAGTCAAGAGAGAGAATTTATTTTTCACCTAAAAACTAATAATCGTGACTTAACTGTTAAAACTTTAATATGTGGTATTTTATTTTATTTTTTTACTGCAACAAAATGACATGGCACAACTTACTTGGATTTTTAATTCCACGTCATTATTTCCACGGAATTAGTGAACAACTGATGCACATATAATTATTCAAATGATAAAAATAATATATGTATAAAGTTATTTATTTGAGAACCAAAACAGACCATCACTCAATTTTCTCTCTCCTTGGTTCCATGTAAGGGTAAGCATGGTGAAGTTCCAAGCAAAAATTGCACATAAAATCACTTTGATGCGATTGTTTAAATTAGAAATCGTAACATAAAACCGCTTAGATTAGTGCGGTTTTTAAGAATGCAGTACGCTTTTAAATTGTGCGACTTCGGCTCGAAAACCAATTAAAAACATATAGTAAACAAATCATACTTCTCAAATTCCAAATAAATTTCAAACATTGTTAGCTTGCTACTACAAATAATATCCGACTACAAAAAGTTAAATTCTTGATAACCAATCACAAATCTATTCAAAACTTTTAATTCCTTAAATTGAAATATGCATACATTACTACAATACAACCATTGTTTCAAACTTAAAGTCTTAAGCCATGCAAAATTACATATTCCAAAATTAAATTTACAATCATATATACTTAAATAGAACTTACAAACTCTAAAACATATACCAAAATATGAGAAATATTAAAGACTTAGAACTATAAACGGGTACGGTTCCTTGAGAGGTGCGGTTACTATAGAAAAAATCACAATATGTTATCGAAACTATTGGTATGGTTTCTTTGGTGCGATTTTTACGATTTTAAGTGCAATTTCGATTACGAAATCAGTTCTTGTTCTCTCCTAGTTCCACGACCCTCCTAACCAGACACTCCCACTGCCTTACACCATTGACCTCTGCCCTAAGGGCAGTCATCCACACCACCCTTCTACCCGCATTCTCTCATCCATAACCTTCGCTGCCAATGTCATACGCCCTGGCCCTACTTCCATTACTTCTTCGGCAGAGTTTGTGATCTCCGAGGTCGATGATCTCATGACATTCAACCCTCGCCTGCTGTGTCGTGGCTCCCTCTCACTTATAGTATTATAGATCTTTGAAATTTTAGAGATCTCATCATAATTGACCATTTTGGGTTTCTTTTTGAAATGAGAATCATGTATTTCTTCTTCTTCTTCTTAAATATTAGCTAGCAATGGTGTGGTCTTTTTAGGTTCTTCTAAGATCTTTGGAATGGTGGATTTTATTTTGGAGTCTCGGAGATAAATCTTTTACCGTATCTTTTAATGGGTGTGGTGGTAGTGATGCTGGTGGTAGTGGTGCTTGAGTAAATTTAGTGGAAGGAAGTGGATGTGTGGATTTGTTTGAGCTGACACATCAACCCATTTGAACTACGTACAATGAAATAATGAACTAGTTGGTTATAGGCACGGATAAAGCTATTACTAGACCGGAGGGGGCTGCGGCCTCCGGGGTTTGAAAATTTTATAAGGCTCACTTGTTCATTTATTATGTATTCTATTATTTGAGACCCTGACCTAATAGGTGTAGGTTAATTTTTATTTATTTATGTTCACTATTTCAGTACACAGTTTAAAGGTTAGCAGTCCCCAAATCCCACTATTTCATACTCTCAATGCTCTGTGGTCATCTCTGCGATTTCATTTTTAAATCAAAATTAAGTAAGCTATCTATCTCTTTCTCTCTCTCTCTCACTCACACAATTAATTACACAAACACACAATGCTTAGATTTTGGCCAGCTATTGGTCATTTTTTTGTCCGCCCAAGAAAGGGGCAGACCCATTTGGCCATCTGTACCTCCATCAATCACTTTTTGCATCTTTTGTTGTTCTTCAATGATCTTCTGCAAGTAATTTCCCTGAGTTTCTATTCTCATCTGTACTAACTGTCTTTGCAATACCGACAAAGCTTTGATATGTTCTAAAAGACTTTTTTTTGCTATGTTTTGTTGTCTTTGTCAAAGCAAATTCTATCTTTGTTTTAGTAAAAATATGTTTTGTAATGATGGAACTTTACTTTTTAATGATGAATATATATTATGTTGTTAAAAAAATTCTTGTCCCCACCCCCAAAGATCAAATCCCGACTTCGTCCCTGATTATAGGTTTTGGAGTTTCATTAGCGGCGGTGGTTGATGTCGGAGCTTGGGTGGTGGTTTTGGGAGGGGACAAGACAGAGGTTTGGAGTTTTTTTTAGTATAGTGTGTTGGGAATAATTAATTAGTCAAAAATAATTTTACCATAATCCATGTCATTATTTATTGGTTAAAAATTAATTTAAAAAGCCATCTCAGATTAAACTGACGGTCAACGTCTGTTAAAAAAAATGAAAATAAATTTTCTTTCTTAACTTTAATATTTAATTGGAAAATTTTAAACTTGATTGTTTAAAACAGAAAATAAGTTTAAGTTCTTAGTTTTTAGCGTTATTTACTCTTCTTTTTTATACTTTTAAATACTCTCTCTATCTTGTAAAGACAACCTTACTTTGATTTTTCTGGTCAAATTGACCAATTTTAGAATTGATAATTAAACAAATTTATTTATATTTTTGAACTTTCAAAAATTGGATGTTGTAGTAAATTAAATTTAATTTCTTATGATTTTAATTTAATTTAGCTATAATTAAAAGAAAATGAGATATATTTTAATTTTAAAATTAGTCAATTTAATTTTAAAATTCAAATTAAATTTATCTTTGAAGAACGAATGGAATATCATGTATTAGTATTATAATAGTATAAATTTATAGCAACACTCTTTTGAGGTGTGGGGATGGTAGTTACATGTTGAATCAATAACAATCACGTGAATATGTAATTTGCAAATATTAACCTAAAGTTTTCATGTTTCCTTTTTCATATATATTATACATTAAATAGTAACATTATTAAGGAGTGACCAAGTAGTGGACTACCATGATTAGTGAATAAACTATATATATATATATATGTATAGGGTTAAGATCAGGTCCGGACTCTCGGACCTGATAAAATCCGGACCCGAATTTTTTTTTTTTTTTTTTTTGCAAAACAGTTAATAAAAAATATATAATGATTTTTGGTATTGAAAAAAATTATTAAAACAGTATTTTGGGTTTGATTTGGATACATATAACAAACAGTGTTATACAGTCGGTATAACACTATTTGTTATATGTATCCAAATCAAACTCAAAACACTGTTTTAATAATTTTTTTCAATACCAAAAATTATTATATATTTTTTATTAACTGTTTTGCAAAAAAAAAAAGAAATTCCGGGTCCGGATTTTGGTCAGGTCCGGGAGTCCGGACCTGATCCTCAGTATATATGTATATATATATATATGTATATATATATGGGTTCAGTTCTCCACCGAATCTAAAAAATGGATCGGTTATATTGACGGACAGAACCGTCGCAATAGTATAAATCGTCGTCATATGTCTATGACGACGGTTAGCTATGGCGACAGAACCGTCACTATAACCCTATGACGACGGTTTATGCTATAGCGACGGTTCTGTCCGTCGCTATAGTCGGTCTGTTTTTTGGATCCTTTGGAGAACGGTTATATATTCTGTCACTATAGTCGGTCAGTTTATTGGGTCCTTTGGAGAACGGTTCTCTGTATGTATTTATATGTCCGGACCTGATCAAAATCCGGACCCAATTTTTTTTTTTTTTTTCGTTTTTTTTCAAAACAACTAATAAAAAATGTATAGTTATTTTTGATGCTGAAAAAATTTGTTAATGCAATATTTTGGGTATGATTTGAATACATATAACAAAAAGTATTGCACCGACTGTATAACACTCTTTGTTATATGTATCCAAATCATACCCAAAATATTGTATTAACAAATTTTTTTAGTACCAAAAATAACTATACATTTTTTATTAGTTGTTTTGAAAAAAAATCAAAAAATAAAATAAAATTGGGGTCCGAATTTTATCAGGTCCGGACTCCCGGACCTGATCCGGCCTCTCTATATATATATATATAGATATAGATATAGATATAGATATAGACTATGTTTGGCAACCCCTGCCACCAAACACGCACCAACCCACTCGGACCAAATCCTTGATGTAACGTTATGCGAATTATAATTTTTTTCCCCTCTTTTATTTATCTATTCTTTTGGGATGGGGAGGGATCTCATGCGATGTTGACAATCATATGACTACATGTACCTTTTCTTTAGGAGGGGTCGGCAACAAAGTGTCGGTTAGATTTTTAAGATAAATAGATCTGCATCCCCACAAATAATTTTTTTTCTCTTAATTAAATTACAAAAATTTTAAAAACAAATTGTGGTGCAATATATTTTAAAATAATGGTTTTGGTACTTTATAATATTTTAACTAGTTTATAACATTAATTGTTGTATTAACTTATATTAAATATATTCACATCAAATTTGAATTTTAGAATATAACACATCAAATTTAAATGTTTGAGAAGCAACATTATGCAATTTTGTTCCGTGAAAATTGAAGATTTGTTCTTGGTTTTTGCTATTTTCATGCTTTAAAATTCGAGAACAAAAGTTTCAAAAAAGGGAGGCTTATGCAATGCAAACTATCCAAGAACATAAGAAGTTTTCATTTATTTTAGTATTTATGGAGATTTAATCTATGTTTTTTAATTATTTAAAAAAATTCAGTAATTTAATAAATTCTAGGTATGTTTTGGTTTCGCTTTCTAATTTATTTTAAGATATTTTTTCTTGAGTAGATGCAATAAATTTTATAATTATAAATATGTTATCTTAAGATTTACTTGAGACAATAAATCTTTGACAATTATTATTAATTTTTCGTTGAGATTTCTCTCTTTATACTGGGAATTCAAAATTTTATCTATGTTTGTGTCAGAATGTTATACTAACTAATTTATTACCTTTGGGTTAATAAATTAAACTAATCATTATATTTTTCTGTGTTATTATTAAAACTACAACTTTTAAATAAAATTTTATTTTTTTCAAATATATCCATAACAATAGTTAATATATATATATATATACACACACACTAAGACAAAACTCATTTTTTTGGTCTTCATTTTTGGTATAGGCATAAAATTTAATTATTACTAAAACACTTTTTAAAGTTTTCCTAATTTTATTTTATTAAATACTATTAAAACACTTTTTAAACCTAAAATTAGATACATATATAATAAGACAAAACTCATTTTTTTGGTCTTCATTTTTGGTATAGGCTTATAATTTAATTACTACTAAAATACTTTTTAAAGTTTCCTTAATTGTATTTTATTAAATACTATTAAAACTCTTTTTAAACATATACTTTAACTAGAACCAAAACTCTATTATGATCCTAAAAACTTTAGAATAACTTATTATTTTACAAAAATTCTATTTCTTACGGGAGTTCTTTAGTTAATTAGTCATACAAATTACGTTTAGGATTTTACTTTTTAAGTTATCACTCAACTTTGAACTCTAAATAATTATTTATTAAGAATATAGAAAAAAAATATTATGAATAAATATTTACTTATTACTTTACAAAAATTTAATTTTTTATAAGAGTCATTTAGCTACTTAATCTTACAAAAAAATTCTAACTTTTAGATTTCTAGTCTATAAAACACTTTTTAAACTTATAATTTAACTAAAATTAAAACTCTTTTTATGATCCTAAAAATTTTAAAGTAACTTATTATTTTATAAAAAATCTATTTCTTACAGGAGTCTTTTAGTTAATTAGTCATACAAATTATGTCTAGGATTTTATTTTTTTAAGTTTTCACTCAACTTTAGACTCTAAATAACTATATATTAAGAATATAGAAAAAAATATTATGAGTAAATATTTACTTATTATTTTACAAAATTTTAATTCTTTATAAGAGTTATTTAGTTACTTAATCTTACAAAAAATTCTAACATTTAGATTTCTAGCAAACTTTGAACTCTAAATAACTACACAATGAAATTATTAAAAAATATTATAAGTAAATAATAATTTATATTAATAAATATATTATATATTACAAAATATATTAACGATTATACTTCAGCTACCAATTCTATTTCGTATAGGAGATCTTTTATTAATTAATACTATAAAATCAATGTTAACTTAGTGATTAAAATTTAGTTAACTAATTTTAAAATTAAAAATCATAATGGTAACTCATTATTTTACAACAGTTCTATTCCTAAATAACTATACATTAAAAATATTTAATCTCTGAATTTTATAAGTTTAAAAATATAAATAAAAGTGCATTATTTTTAATTCTAAAATTGATTGATTTAACTATAAAAGTCAAACTAAGTCAGTTTTTTAGGGACGAATATAGTAATAGTATAAAAACTTAATATATATATATATATATATATATATATATATATATAAATTAATGCATGATTAAACTTTAGTTTCCAATTTTGTCATAATAGTAACTTAGTATTTTACAGCAACTTTATTCTTTGTAAGATTCATTTAGTTGATTAGTCGTACAATTTTGTCTTTTGAGCAAAGTTTATAGAGGTTCTAATAGCAATAGTAAGTTCATTTATAAAATTTTATAAAATATTTTATAATTATTATATATAAAATAAATAAAAATTATGTTATTTAAAAAATTAACCCGTGCGGCATTTAGCTAGTTATAATAAAGTGGAGATGATATTATTCAATCAACCAACCTATAACATGCTATTATAGGTAAGGCATGTTTGGAGTTTTCGTTCGGTTCATACTTCCTTCGTTTACAAAAGAAAAAAAGTTCTCTTATTAATAAAGCAGGAGCAAAAATTGACAATTATTTTGGAGGTTTATAAAAAATTGAAGCCTTTTTATTTTTCTATTTTACCTTTTAAACTTTATTTTCATTGGTTTTTCACCTTTCTCTCTAATATCCTATCATTTAGGATCACATATTCTCATTAACATACACACACTTACGCTCTGTTTCTGAGTTTTGGACGAAAAAAAAAGAATAGAAAACTTAAATTAGAACAGAAAAGAAAAGAATAGAAAACTTGAAATTTTTCTTTGTGTTGTTTCTGAGTTTTTAATAGAAAAGAATAGAAAATTTAAAAATTTTCTTTTCTTGCGTTTTTGAGTTCCAATGAAAAGAAAAGAAAAATATCACTTTTATAAATTTACCCTTCTATTAATTATAACTATTGAACCATGAATAAAAATATGTAAGATAAATTTAACCAAAGAAAAAAAATTCCATAATCAAACACAAATATCCAAATAAATGTTAAACAAAAACTACTTCTACAAAGTCATTGTCATACCATATCCAAAAGTCATCAAACATAATCTGTATTAAATGGGAAAAGAAGATACACACCTTTGCTCCATAAAAAGAATTTAATTTAATTTCTTTTTCTTTGTTTCGAGAGAAAAAGAGTTTTATTTATTTTTATAGAAATATAAAATAACAATTCATTCACGTTTATCAACGAACATAAAATTAAAAAATATATATTATTAAATTTTCTAAATTATGAAAATAAGACTTTTTTATATAAAAAAATGGAAGAGATACTATTAACTAAAGCTAAAAGAGAAAACATGTGCTTTACTTGCTTAAACATCGATCAATAACAATTTACAATTTAAAATTTGACTAATAAATTTTGGAGTCTAGAGATCGAAGAAAATATCTGAGTTGATTGAACAAGACTTTAAAGTCTTCATGCTAGCAAGGAATAAATTGCAGCTATTTTATTGGAAAAATCTGGAAGAAATGATTCTTTAGTATCTTATTTGACAATTAACAAATAAAATAAAAAGAGTTTACTATTTTAGAATTAGTATGTAACAGGCCTAAAATAATATTCTCTGAAGAATCTCATTTACTAGGAAAAAAAATTTCAATAAAATCTCATATCTTTTCATAGTAGTAGTCTGCCAATTTTTTTTAATGAAGATTCACTAATGAAGAAAATTAAAATCTATATTTCACTGCTGTGAAGAACCCTTACATAGTTGCATGTAAAGTACTTAGTTCTTTACTATAAAAGATAAAGGTAATTGATCCACTAATGAATCTGATTTGCTTCTACAGGGGAGAGAGAGAGAGAGAAAGAAAGACGTTAGGTTTAGTAGATAAAAATAAATTGGGGACATGAGTTGTAATTTAAAATTTATTATATTGAAAGTTGAGGATAATATGAGAATTATAAAAATATTATTTATTCAAATTTCTTTTTCGTCCAAATCATGCCAATTTTGGACGAAAAGCTTTGGCAGGAAAAGTGGCCAAGTTTTCTATCCATTTTTTTTCTTTTCCGTTTATTAAAAAACTCAGAAACATAGGAATTGAAAAAAAAAACTTAAATTTTCCGTCCATTTCTTTTCTTTTCTGGCCATTTTAAAACTCAGAAACAGAGCGTTAGTGTGCGACATGTAAACTACTCCCCTTTATCCTTCAAACTTGGACTTAATTTGACTTAATGTATTTTGAATTTTTCTAAAATTTAAAATTGATGTGGTTTTCTAATTTTTAAAATAATAAAATTTATAAGTAATAACAATATTTAGATAATTTAATATTTTCATAATTGTACTGTTCGAATCTAAATTAAACTATATCAATTCTTATTTTAAAAGTATTTTAAACTAACTTCATGAAGTCAATATTGATATTATAATTTGAATGAGTACTACTTTTATAATCATTTCATCGCTAGGGCTGAGCAAAGAACCGAAATCGACCCCGAAATCACACAAAAAATCGACCAAACTGCACCAATTGAGTCGCACTAACAGTGCTAGCGTATGTGGCGGTTTTAGAATTGCTAAAAAACTGCATATGCAGTTTGAGTGCGATTTTGGGAGTCTCCCGCACTGCACCGCTCTTATATATATACTATATATATTTTTTAGAAGTTATATAAGTAAATTGCTAAAAATATATTAGACAACTTTAATTATGTTATGCACTTTTAAACTTTTTGTTTGTGGCTAGAAATATTTCTAATTGAATTACAATGGTTTGAACAATGTTAAAACATTTATGAGTAACATATTTTAAACCTAAAAGTTGTTGCTTAATTTGTTAATATCATGTATAGTTTTTTATATATAAAGATGAATGTGATGTATTAAATATTATTCTTAACTATGCCAATTAATTTTAGAACTAAAATTGAACCAAATTAAACCACATCACAAATTTTAAAATCGCACGACATTAATCACAAACGATGTCGCATGTAATTTTAAAATTATCAAATTGCACCTAAATGATTTTATCTACAATTTGAACTTTCAACCGTAAATCGACCATGTTCTACGCACTTCGCTATTAAACTATTCAACAGAATAAACACAGAAAAAAATACATATATGATATATCCTTGAAATTTACAAAGTTTACAAATTCGTGAGATAGAAATAACATTTATTATTCCCTCCGTCCCAAATTAATTGCATTTCTAGGAATTTTTAAAGTCAAATTGACTATTTTTAAAACTAATCTTTTTACTATTTTTGCTAACATATAAGTGAAGATATTATAACCAAAAGAAAGTATATACAATTTATTACTAATTTCAATTTTTATAATTTTAAAAATATATTTATATATGCTTAATTATTAATTTTAAAAATAGTCAATTTGACTTAAAAAAGTCCTAGAAAAGCAATTAATTTGGGACGGAGGGAGTATATGTTTGTGTGTCACGTGACTTATCATGTGGCCGCCGTCTCTACCCAAACATGAGCTTACTTTGCTCATAATGTGAAGTGTGAACATGATCCAGATCTTGGACCACCTTCTCTTTCCCTTTACCCTACCAAGTAATATCAATACAAAAGCATTAACCAATAAAAGTATAAACAGTCTATTTTACCAAATTTATTAATATACGAGACTAATAAGAATTATAGAAAAGTCTCACTTATTACATATATTTTTAATAAAATTATTATTAATACTTATTCACGTATTTTGTAACAAAAAAGTTAATGTATAACATTCATAATATATATCATTACTGAAATATAAATAAGACCTTTTAAAAATGATTTTTATAAAATATTGTAAATTATTAAATTATAATTTTGTGAGAGTAAGACCAGCTGAATTTTATTTTGTATAAAATTATTTTGTACAAGTAAGATTAACTGAATTTTGTACGAGTATTAAAATATATTTTTAATATTCATAAAATTCATAAATAAGATTCTTTTTTTACCACCGAGGAGGTATTTATTAAGTAATAACATCAACTAATTTTTGCGAAGCAACAAGTACAAACATAAGTTAACACTACAAGGCCCTTTAACCTAGAGCAGAATTTGAAATGGCATGCATATATATTGAAATCAAATTTTCGAGCTCACAATTTATATATACAAATACCTAAAAACTATTTATATTATTAAAGCCTCAATTTGGCATTTGAAGATGCAGGACATGAATAATAAGTTTTCTGACATATTTAACAGTGAAAAAAATTAAAGAATTTTACAAAAAAAAAAAGGAAGAATTAAAATTAAAATGATAATATTTAACAATGAAAAAAATTAAAATGATAATCATCAAAGCTTATTTAAAGAATTTTACAAAAAAAAGAAGATGAAATAAACTCACAAAAGTGAGTATCTAACCTAATACCTTTTATAATGCAATTTTAATTTCTATAAATATAATTGTAATTATTGTACTACTTATGTAATGTTAGTGGTTATAAATATTGGGTTTTCCATAACTTGTAATTAAATAACATCAATTTTATAGTTTTGATTTTTAAAAAAATTGATTTAAATAAATTAAAATAAAACTTTGTTTATGAAATACTCCCTCCGTCCCAAATTAATTATTTAATTTTGACTTTTTAAAGTCAAATTGACCATTTTTAAAACTAATCTTTTTACTATTTTTGCTAAAATATAGGTGAAGAGATTATAACCAAAAGAAAGTATATACAATTTATTACTAACCCCAAGTTTTATAATTTTAGAAATATATTTATATATGCTTAATTATTAATTCTAAAAATAGTCAATTTGACTTAAAAAAAGTCAAAACTGAGCAATTAATTTGGGACGGAGGGAGTAAAAAATAATTATTTATAACTGATGTTAGTGTGAGTGTAAGATTGGAAGTAGAGATGACAATTTATCCCGTCTCTATAGTAATATTTGCATCCTGTACTGCATAGGACGGTGATTTTGACTCTGATCGAGTATGTGGTCGAGAATGCGAAATCACCTAATAGTTATATGTGGGGATGAGGTATTTGTTTCTTTCGTCCCAATTAGTACCGTCTCGGCCCCGTCCCGTCCCGAATATTATACATTAATTAATTTATATTTAATTTTTTATATATTTACATAATTAAAATATACCTTGTGTGTTTTTTGTGTGTGTGTATATATATATACAGACACAGAGAGATATTTGATTTCATATATTATCATTATTTTATTTTTTATAAATTTTATCATGTATGCATTAATATATGATTCATTTTTATATATGTATTATGATAAATATAACTAAAATCAAACTTTTTAAATAAAACCTCACAAAATATTAATTCATGTAGTGATTTAAATTTCTCGTGGGAATTTAAATTCCCTATAGAAATGAAAATTGGTTATTAAATTTTTAAGGGCCTTATCCAAAAAGAAATGAAGAAAAAAAAGAAGAAGGAACTTTTAAGTGAAAACATATAAAATTCAAGCCTATATTCACACGGCAAAGAATGTGGAAAGGGTAAATATTTACCTTGAAATTTTCAATTTTAAATGATGATTTTTTTTTTTTATTATTTGATTGTGACATGGGGCTTTGATAAAAAGTAAGAAAAGTGTCACACGATCTTACTCCCGTCTCCTATTAGAGATGGCAACGGGACCGGCTGAGGAGTACACATCCCACTCATTTTCCATCTCTTAAATATTTCTCATACTTTACTCATTGTCCGCGAGATAAAAATTTAATAATCATTCTTATTCTTATAGGAAATTTAAATTCCCACCAGAAATTTAAATCGCTGCATAAATTAATAATTTATAATCATGTTTACAAGGATTATAATCCCTACACAATTAATTCTAGGATTATAATTTCGGGATTATAATATTTGGTTGAATATGATATTAAATAATTCTTCATATTAAGTCATTTTATAATCTCTGGACTAATAGTCTCAAGTCTAAATTTAAAAATAAACAAGATACTTGAGATTAATAGTCGTATTCCAAGTATAATCTTTGCAAACAAATATAGCCACAAGTTTCATTTTAAGAAGTTCAATTTTTATTATATTTATAATATTTTGTAAGTTTAGTACTTAGTATACACACACTAGTTAGCATATGAATGTTTAGAAAAAAAGTAAAGGGTCTTGAAACGCAGACAGTATAATATGTAAGGTGAATAAGATGTAATACTCAACAAAAAGTCTAATTTAACTTTGATTCTAATTAATTTATAAAAATTTACATTTTAAATTGTGATATGAGTTTATTTTGTTTTTTAAGTAATAATTTTGTACTTAATAATACTTTTTAAGTAACTTAAAATTTCCACTATTTGGTCTGATCAGAATTAAATAAGTTTAAATCCTTTTTTAAATGGCAAAATTTTACACAAAATTTGAATAAGTTCTGTTTATGAGATAGGGATAATATTATTCATCGTTGCTACATGCACATTCCTTATTTCTTCCGGATTACTGAATTAAGCACGGTGAAAAAAAATTGTGTCTCACAATTGTAACATATTACACTTAATATAGGGATGACAAATTGTTCTGTCTCTATAATAATTTTTACGCTCTGCCTTGCCCCAAATAGGGATCATGATTTTGACTGTAATCGGAATGAGAAATCGTCGAATGTTATTTATGGGGATAAGGAGGAGATGATATTTGTTTCTCCAACTCTTTACTTGTCCCTGAATAGTTATATATTAATTAAATTAATATTATATTATTATATTATTATATATTACATAATTAAATATATATGTCCTTGTGTGTGTATATTTATTATTATTTAATTTTTCTTAATTTTATTATGTATGCACTAAAATATAATTAATTTTTATGTATGTATTATTATAAATATAATTAAAATTAAAATTTTTATTTTAAAAAATTTACAAAATATTAATTCAACGGCGATATAAATTTTCCGTGATGACAAAGATAATTATTAAGTTTTAATCTCCGTAAAAATAAAAATAATACAAATATAAAGAATTTTTATAAGACTTAAATAGAAGTGAGATGTGTAATTCTCGCATCGTAAGTCAATTAATTAAGTGGAGGCACAGCTCCATCATTACTATATCTCAAGCACACTGAATCTTGTCCACTGAGTTGACCCCACCCACCTCAAGTTCAGATCATATTAGCTTCCTCCAATATTTTAAAACTAGCATATAACTCGTGCCTACGGCACTTGAAAGGGAAAAAGATAGAGTCGGAGAAGAAGAAACAGAGAGTCAGGAGGGGAAGAAAATGAGTAAAGAGAGAGACGAATAAGAGGAAGAGATATATATCCCAAATTTTGAACTTGGACGGTGAGATTTATATCAAACTTTGGACTGTTCTGATGACTTATTAGGGTGAGCGAAAAATTCAAAATCAATTATGTTTTGTTATATAAATAACAACTATGTCACAATTAAATAATTAAAAATTCATCATTTAAACGTGAAAATTTCAAGGTAAATATTTACCCTTTCCACATTCTTTGCGGTGTGAATATAGGCTTGAATTATACCCCCTTCTTTTTATTTATTGTTTCAGTCAATTGTAAAATTGAAAATACTTTTTTACTTTTAAATTATAAAATTATATTAAAATTTCTAACACATTACTTATTGACATTATCAGAGTAAAAAAAATGATACTGTTAGAACAAATATATACATTTATTGACACATTTAAAACTATTTTGACAACACTGATCATATTAAAAAATAATTATTACTCTGACAAAATTATTTTTACTTTAACACTAATCAACCACCTTACTTATATACAAGGCGGCCCTACACTTGGGGCAGTGGGGGCCGCGCCTCCAAGGACTTTTGTGAAATTTTCTCTTATACATGGGTACTTGGTTGTATATTTATAAAAAATATTTCATCTATTTCACAAAAAAGAATTCTGTTTTGATTTCTTAAAATTGATTTTTAAAATTTTAAAATTTAAAATTAATGTGAATTAATTAAGACAATACAATTATAAATATCACTTCATTCGTAGTATAAAAAAAACTATATTTGCAAACTTAAAAATTTTAATGATATATTTATGTTTCATGTTTATTCATAAATTTATTAAATATATAAATTATAATGAAATTATAACGATAAATGTAAGAATATTGGATCAAGCTATACTATCAATAAAAATATGCATTCTTTTTTTTTTATTATTAAAATAGCATGTTAAAAATATATTTGTTTCTGTTTAAAATTGGTGATTTGAAAAAATACTCGCCCCCAGAGACAAAAAAATTTGAATCCGCCATTGCTTATATACTAAATACATTATGTACTTATTATAAACATTTATATTTTTAATAAATATTAGAGATACATTTTAAATAAAGTTTATTTAAATTTTTTATTTCAAAAATATATCTTTAATTTAAAAAGAATTATGTATTTCGGAGTGATGTTTATTGGCATTAAAACAACAAAAATGAGTGTTAAACGCAATACAATGACTCACCGGTACTGATTAGAATTTTGGAGTGGAGCGCTTTTTGTTTAATCTCTTTTTAGATGTTAAAGTTGACAATGGATCAATTGAAATTGAGGTACGTAAACGTCATTGTCTCAAATCCTTGTTAAGATAAGTTTGGAGGAAAATAAGCAAGGTTTTGAAAAGGAATATATCATACTCCGTCCGTCCAAATTAATTGTTCAGTTTTGATTTTTTAAAGTTAAATTAATCATTTTTAAAATTAATTTTTTTACTATTTTTGCTAAAATATAGGTGAAGAGATTATAACCAAAAGAAAGTATATACAATTTATTACTAACCCCAATTTTTATAATTTTAGAAATATATTTATATATGCTTAATTATTAATTCTAAAAATAGTCAATTTGACTTAAAAAAGTCAAAACTGAGCAATTAATTTGGAACGGAGGGAATAACATATTAACCAAGTAATGGCAAAAACAGGTTAAACTAGTTTATTATGTATATTTGGTTACTCAACGTTTAATATAATTTAAAATATTTAAAAGTCCAAACGCACTTGATAATCTTGTTCGTCTAATAATAACACAGCTTATTTTATTCACAAACGTAATACACTAAAATTAGTAGGTGGGTTTAAAGATCTAAATCCTGCAAATGCTATTACTATAAATGCTCTAAACACCGGTAACTAAACAGACCCGTATATCTCCCATGATAAAAAAATCAGAGAATTTTTGATTTGTTTAAAAATGAAAATTGATGTTTACATAAGGAATTAAAGATCTCATAATTTTACATAAATATTATAACCCAACTCAAAGGTTGAAGTATTCTTAATTTTAAAAAATATACAATTGTGTAAAAAAGTATTTGGTACGTAATATAATAAAAATGTTAAAATAATTTTTAAGTTAAATATCTTTTGCATAAAATTATTTTTGGGAGGAATTGTAAAATTATATCTTTAAAAATTCATTTACATTAAAACTAAAGCACATTTAAAAATTATTTATCAATTATATTTCCTCCATTTCAAAATACAAAGAAAACTAATATTAGTATATTATTATCTTACCCACTTGCAAGTAAATTTTATAGACCACTATAAAAAAATATTTGTCTTTCACCATTTTCTTTTCAAATCTTATCATTTTACCGCATTTACTTGTTTTAAAAATTGTAGGAAAATAAGTAAGGGAATTTTTTTTAAAATTACATTTAAATCCTCGTCTGTATCGTAAGTTTTTTTTTTCAAGGAGGAAAAATAAAGAAAAACAAAAGAAAACAAATCTCACTTTCTTAAAAAATTCTTCACAAAAGTAGGAATTTTTGAGAAGAAAGTGGTAGAAAAGTAGAAGACTAACAAGTAACCAAGTTTTAAATTTAGATAAGAGTAATTTTCCAGTCATTCCACTGCTTCTGCCCCATTACTTGGCGGAGCATAAACTATCGAGGATCTTGTCTACTAAATCTAATGCATAGAAACTAGATTAAAGTGATGTTTGATAAAATTGAATAATTAAAATTTGAATAAAATAGTTAGTATATTTTAATAAATTAGATCATTTGAGTGAAATAATATCTGAACTTAAAAAGCTATTTAGTAACTAAAAAATATAAAACATCTGAATGACTTTTAAATTTGAAAATATTAATTTTAAATTTAAAAATATTTCAAATTGACTTTTCAAAACTTAATAATGATCTTAAAATTTAAAATGGAGAGAGTACAATATTTATCGAGGCTCCATAAATTTAAAATTTTTATTTTAAGAGACAGTTCTTAATGATTTGGATTTGAGTAAAATACAGTGACACCCAACCCCTTTAGATAATCATAATAACATTCACCTCCCCTCTAGTTTTTTAAGTAACAGTTAGTATCCCTACAAATTTTTAAGGTTGACTAAATAGATAAAGTTACATATTTATCCTTGTATGTTATTAAATTTTAATTCCTGAATAATATATATATATATATATGTTTAGTTGTCCTTTTTTAATACTATGTATTTTAATTATAATTTTATTTATAATTAAGACTATCTCATTCAAATTGTTGGTAACTTATAAAAAAACTAATTTAGTTTAATTAATTTTTGGATAAGTGATACAAATATTAAGAATTTTAAATTAAATTATTAATGGAGTTGTTCTAATTAGATCAAGTTAAGTAAAATTTATAATATACAAATTTATATTTAGTGGATATATTAAACATTATAACTGAAAGAGTGTATTAGACATTATATTAAAAATATTTTTGGATATTAGTTGGTCAACCACACTAGGGGTAGTGAATGGTACATATTGTAGACTAGAGAGGTACTGACTGTTACTTAAAAAACTAGATGAGTGGTGAGTGTTATTATAATTATCTACAGAGGGTGTCAATGTATTAAATTTATATCTTCCTCTTACCGATTAAGAGGCAATAGGAGACAAACAAAATTTTATTAAATAATTTTACCCTCTTAACAAATCAATATAGAACTGTTAAGAGGTATTAAGAAGTAAATAAATATTCCCCGTAATAAGAATTAAAGTCATTGTGGCACCCCCCCCCCCCCCCCCCCCTCCTTTTTTTTTTCTTTTGTGTGTGTGTGGAGTAAAAGTAGTTTCCTTATCTCATCATCCGACCGAACATAAGCAATTATTTACATTTGAGGTTGGCATTAATTTTAAGTTTTAACCAGAGTATTTCCACTTGTTAACTACTTTTTTCCTTTTATTTTCTCAGCCAATTATAGCAAGGACTCTCAAAATTGTTCCAAAAGAGTCTTTTGATGATTCAAACGTAATACTAACATGAAAATTCACCTATCATACATGATTATACCATGAAAAAAATATATTTCTTTCAATCTCACATATACTATATTTGTGAATACATCAAAATTTGAGATGATCCATGGAAATCATTACTATTTATATGTGTCAAATATTCAATTAAATATTATCTTAAAGACTCATTAGAAATTTTAAAATAAATTACATAAAAATGTTTGGAATAATTTTTTCTAGAATTTTGTATTAAGAGTAGATGATAATAAAACTCTAAATATTCCTTTCGAGTTTATTACATTTAATATTAGCACAAACAAAAAAGAGTAATGTTATGCATGTCGAAAGTTTTTTATCAAATTACAAAAGACATTAAATACATGAGATTAAATAAAATAACAAGAGTGATCCACCTAAATTAAATTAATACCTACATATAAAAATACGACTAACAATCATATCTCACGACCATCTGAGTTAATTCAAATGGTCAATATTAGATTTAATATAATGATCAATAATTATAATTATTTTTTCTTGAATCATGGAGAAAGTTTATTCTTGAAAATACTAAAAGTTATGTGTAATTTAAAATCTGAGTAAAGATAATTAATATTCCTCAAACCGTGGATATAAAAATATAAAAAATTCCTTTTTAACAATTAATTTGTAATTTTAATCACTAAGTAATAAAAGTAATTAAATTCCCTTTAATTGTGGTATGCTGATCCAAATTATTTTTAATATTATATATATATATTATGTTAATAAAAAATAATAAATATATATCAATAAAAAATTATCAAATATTTATAAAAAAATGATATAAACTAGCATGTACTTGACATGGGATATCAAACTTGTATCTCTTTAAAAAATTTAATGTATATATTTATTTAGGTAGGTGATAATAATAAAAAAAAATCCATACATAAAATCATAAGATACATTGTAAAAAAAAATAAAAATGGAAAAACCTTAATAGCATGTCCGCAGTTAGAGTCATCCTGTCCAAGGTCACTACCGCTCCGATTCCGGCGTCCAAAACTATCCCAAATCTGAAATCTGAGATCCACCAACCAAACCCTGCAAATCACTGTTTTCAATCGACCCACCCCCAAACAAATCCTGGCCGTCCATTTCACTCCTTTAAACCTATTTATATCCCCTCCCATTCTCATGTCTTCTGTGCCTACAACCAATCTCTTTACTTCTACACCGAAGAAGAGAGTAAATCCCAGATCTCGAAACCCCAAAACCCATAAACCCTTTTTTATTTCTCAGATCTAGAGAGATAGAAATGGCCTTGATAGTTGAGAAAACCGCCTCCGGCCGTGAGTACAAGGTTAAGGACATGTCCTTGGCTGACTTCGGCCGGCTCGAACTTGAGCTGGCTGAGGTCGAAATGCCCGGACTCATGTCCTGCCGGACTGAGTTCGGACCTTCACAGCCGTTCAAGGGAGCCAAAATCACCGGATCCCTTCATATGACTATCCAGACCGGAGTTTTGATTGAAACCCTGACGGCCCTCGGCGCGGAGGTGAGATGGTGCTCTTGCAACATCTTCTCCACCCAGGATCACGCAGCTTCTGCCATTGCCCGTGACAGCGCCGCCGTGTTCGCCTGGAAAGGGGAGACCCTTCAGGAGTACTGGTGGTGTACCGAGCGGGCCCTTGACTGGGGCCCTGGCGGCGGGCCGGATCTGATTGTGGATGATGGTGGTGATGCAACTTTATTGATTCACGAGGGAGTGAAGGCCGAGGAGGAGTATGCCAAGACCGGAGCTGTGCCCGACCCGGCTTCCACTGATAATGCTGAGTTCCAGATTGTATTGACTATTATCCGAGATGGGTTGAAGACTGACCCGAAAAAGTACCACAAAATGAAGGAAAGATTGGTTGGAGTTTCTGAGGAGACTACCACTGGAGTGAAGAGGTTGTACCAGATGCAACAAAATGGAACCCTTTTGTTCCCTGCTATTAATGTCAATGACTCTGTCACTAAGAGCAAGGTATATTCAGATCTGATTTTATGTAGTTTTGTTGAATTATATTCCTATAATGTTAGATTTACTTTAGATCTGTTGTTTATAGTTACTTTTGTTTAATTGGTGTTTGAATTTACTTATGGATTTTCATTTCAGTGATATGCATTAGATCCAGGACATGTTATTGGTTTTCAAGCATAATTTGTTTTCATAATATTACAATCATTTATACAGTCTCTGGAGTTCAAGATCTGAGATGGGTAGTTTAGATATTGCTCCAAAACTGTAATTTTGTAACTTTGAAAGTACTCTTGCTTTATCTTCTATTTTATGTTGAAATTCGATTATTTTTCAACTACATAAAGCTACACCCATAAGCTACACCCATGTTGTTTGTTAGTTATTGATGTTTCAAACTGGTTGCAAATGTTTAGTTGGCATTTAATTTAATTCAACTTTATGATTAGTACTGTATTTTTGATATAAAGCTTCTAATTTTATTTATTTGGTAACAGTTGATCTGCCCCTAGTTCTATAACAAGTTCTTGGACTGTGGATTTAAAAAAAAATTAATTTGTTTAAAATTGTCTTTTGTTGCTTTGGTCCGTTGAAATCAGCATGCGACTTTTCCTTATTTAGTATAGATCAGGCTGATAAATGTAGTCTAGGATCTTGTTTTTTATGTTTATGTTCATGGTAATAAATGTAAAATCATAGATCTAATTTTTTTGTTTATGAATCTGTTGTTTAAGGTTCTGATAATTCTTTATGATTTCTGGTTTGAGCAGTTTGATAACTTGTATGGATGCCGCCACTCACTCCCTGATGGTTTGATGAGAGCCACCGATGTTATGATTGCTGGCAAGGTTGCAGTTGTTGCTGGTTACGGAGATGTCGGAAAGGGCTGTGCTGCTGCCCTGAAGCAAGCTGGAGCCCGTGTGGTTGTTACTGAGATTGATCCAATCTGTGCTCTTCAAGCTACTATGGAAGGTCTCCAAGTTCTAACCTTGGAAGATGTCGTCTCTGAAGCTGACATCTTTGTCACCACCACCGGCAACAAGGACATCATCATGGTTGACCACATGAGGAAGATGAAGAACAATGCCATTGTTTGCAACATTGGTCACTTTGACAATGAAATTGACATGCTTGGTCTTGAGACATTCCCGGGTGTGAAGAGAATTACCATCAAGCCCCAAACCGACAGGTGGGTCTTCCCTGACACCCAATCGGGCATCATTGTTTTGGCCGAGGGACGTCTGATGAACTTGGGTTGCGCCACTGGTCACCCCAGCTTTGTGATGTCTTGCTCATTCACCAACCAAGTGATTGCCCAGCTTGAGTTGTGGAAGGAAAGGAGCACCGGGAAGTACGAGAGGAAGGTGTATGTCTTGCCCAAGCACCTTGACGAGAAGGTCGCAGCTCTTCATCTTGGAAAACTTGGTGCTAAGCTCACTAAGCTCAGCAAGGAGCAGGCTGATTACATTAGTGTACCAGTTGAGGGACCATACAAGCCTGCTCAGTACAGGTACTGAGAAGGAAATGATTGTGAGAAATTGAGAACATGTTGAACGGCGTGATTGTTTAATTTTCATACTTATGTTTAGAACACACTAGTTGTAAGTTTGATGGGGGTTGTTTTGGGGGTAGGAAAGTGGGGAGGAGAAAAAATGGATTGGTCTCTGTTGAAGTAGACCATGTTGGGTTTGAATAAGGTTGTTTTTGGGGAGGTGTTGGGGAGAAATATTGTAGTTGCTGCAGTTTTTACTGCATTTGGTTTTCAGTATTGATGGAAAAAAAAACTAAGTTTTTATTTTTTTTTTAATTTTTAATATTTAGTTTCTCCGGTAAAGCATGTCTATTACTCTATTTACTATATTTACTTTTGTTAGTGACCGCCTAATTGATTTTAGCATGGCAATTAATGTCCTAAATATTTCTTCGGGTATCCTTTCTAATTTTATTGGGTACCGTGGGGGCCATGATAGATAAAGTTAATAGTTTTTGAATGGATGGATGGAATGATGCATATGAAATATTAGTAAAAAAAATGTTGGGTAATAAAAGAAACGGTTTCTAATTGTTTTGGTCGCTGTTAGTGTTCATTCTATGGTGAAATAAATGGCTAATAGACTTTTATTGCTTGTTGCCGTGTTGGTAATGCCAAATATGCTCGTTTGCCGTGGCTTTAAAAGTTTAAATGGTTATAAGGGATTATTTTTGAAGTGTTACGTTTAGAAGGTTTGTATCAATGCTGTCCAAAAATATAATATTATTTTTGTAACGTTGTGTTTGAAATATAAACGTAAAATAAATTATATTTAAAATAAATTATTTGTAAACGAACAAGAACGATATGCGCAATATAAGATGCAGCGGACATGATTTAGGTTTCTCAGTGAAGCAAGCATCCAGTAGGCAGTATCGATCAACTTACTACTAACAGGATATCATTGTACTTTGTTAGTATTTTCCATCCCTATTCCTTTTGGCGTTGCCCTTGGTCAGTCAAAAAGGCGGTGGCACAATATTTGAGGTCACAACTTGGGTACTATATTTAGGACCTCCGGCCTCCAGCATAAATATTTTTAGTATAATTATATTTTCCTTTGAAATATAAGATCGTTTTAAAATGAATGAAAAAAAGGCTTTTTTAGAAGTGTAAATGTAATTGAGCGTCTTGAAGAAAAAGTTGTGAGTCGTCACTTTGGGCAACGGAATTGGCATTAGGATCTTGCAAGTAAAGTTGAAATACTAGCTTAAAGAATTAAACCTTCGTACACTGTCAGGTACACAGGAGCGCGGTATTAAGATTAAGGGCGGCTTCAACCTCCTAATTTAGTGGGATCAAATTTTAAAAAAAAAATTTAAAATTTAAAATTTTAAAATTAAAAATTTAACAAAATAAATTACAAAACTAAATAATCTTCAAATATTGTTTATAATAACATTTTTCGAGATTTCATTACTTAAAATTATTGCATGATAGTCTCATTTTTTAAAGTTACAAAAATATCACGCTCAATATAAGTTACTAAACAGTTATTCATCCATTCATCTCTCATTTTGTTACGGAGTTCATTCTTCACGATATTCATGACTGAAAATGTTCTTTTAACAGTTGCAATAGCAATGGACAAAAGTAGAGCCAACTTCAACAACAAATTAACTTGAGGATACACATCATCCTTTTTTTTTCTTAACCAACATTTGAGCCAATTCACCAATTCCTTTTATAAAAATTAGGACCATTTCTCATATCCACAATATAATTTTGGAGTTGATCATCAAGTGCTAAAAGTTAGTTCCATATCATCAAATTCTAAAGGGTAAAGTTTCGCAAATTCAATTAATTTTATTGTCAAATGCCGAGAAAGAGTTATATTGATCAATACATATTACACTTGAAAGTAACTCAGTATTTGTATTATCAAAACGGTCATTCAACAGTACTAGTGGAATTGAATTTAGACTTTAAGAATTATAATAGTTTTTTAATCTAAAACATGATAATTTCATTTAACACCCTCAAATAAAAAAAATTAATTCGACCCCCCTGAAAATTCAATGGGGTCAATTGTCCTCCCTGCCTTTGCACAGATCCGTCACTGATTAGGATCATGTTGTTAATGGATACACGAGTGATGTTAGGATCTACGTCTCATTAACAAAGTATGTTAAAATCATCACATCTCATTAACAAAGTATTTATATTAGATAAAATTATTCTGATTTTAATAACGTATTATTATCTCAACACCGTTGGTATATATACCGTCAGTATATTAAAATTTTCCTCGTTTAAATAGCTATGGACTCTTGCCAAATGGGAAAAAACTTACAGTAAGGGGAGCACAAAGGTTGGATAGGGCCAGGTAGGGGTGGTCAAAATTTTTGATTTTTTTGGGTTTTAAGGGAAACTGACCTGGTTCGAACCGACCGGTTTAAGACAGAGAAAACCAATTCAGTATAGATTGGTTTATTCCGATCAGTTATTTTGATGGTTCGATTCGTCCCGAACCGATTGTACTGATTGACTATATATATATATATATATATATATATATATATATCTGTGTCACTGTATGTGTGTGCAGAAGTCATTGGTATTTCTCTTTTCACATAAATCAATATATATATATATATATCTGTGTCACTGTATGTGTGTGCAGAAGTCATTGGTATTTCTCTTTTCACATAAATCAATTCGAAACCTGCTACAAATACAATACGTGGCTTCTCTGGTTTCCAGCAAACCATTCAAAACAAATGTTGAATTTGCATGTCCTTTCTTGGGTACCGAATCGCAGTGACAATAATACCACCACACATGGTTTGAATTTACAACTCACCGACCTCAGTTTCTTGATATCATTTTGGCAAATTACAGAGAAAGGGGTTCCTTTAGACAGGTGGGTTCTTGTTTTCACATGAAAAATAATACTCCCTCCGTCCCAAATTAATTGCTTTTTTAAGACATTTTAAAGTCAAATTGACTATTTTTAAAACTAATCTTTTTACTATTTTTGCTAACATATAGGTGAAGATATTATAACCAAAAGAAAGTATATACAATTTATTACTAATTTCAATTTTTATAATTTTAGAAATATATTTATATATGCTTAATTATTAATTTTAAAAATAGTCAATTTGACTTTAAAAAGTCCTAAAAAGCAATTAATTTGAAACGAAGGGAATAAAAGTTATCCATTCGAGATAATACTTACCTAGAAATTCATTTATGGAGATTTGAAAAAATGAAATCCACAATAGAAATTTCTCCAATGAAATTATGCCCATCACTAATTTTGTATGTATGTGCATTTATATATATATATATATATATGAGTATCTGTATATGTATATACACATGAGAAAGAGAGATATATATAGAGAAAGAGAAAGTCACCTGAATGTTAATACAAGTTTGAAGTTCTTGGGGGTTAGTTCCCAACTTAGTACTAATTCTGACCATCATAAGAGAGAAGAGAAACAGAGAGAAAAAAGAGAGAAAAGACTCAGTTCAGTGTTCGTTTAACATGGTACCATTGATGGGATAACCGGTATAATTTTGGGTAAAAATCGGTACCATTTAGTACCAAACAGGCTAACCGGTTTGGAATACTGGTCCAACCGGTACCGGTATCGGTAAATAATTTTGAGTACTTTCGGGAATCGGTTCGATACCCTAGGGCCAGACACTAGGCCATGCCTTGCACCAGGTCGGGATTGACTAGGCTAGACCGGGCCTAAAGCATGGTCGAACTAGGTCGAACTTTGTACCAAAAAAACAGGGACTAAAGGTGGCCTCCAACAGGCACCTGGTTGGACTTTCAGGCTTTTTCAAGTTTTTTTATTTTTATTTTAAGGGCAAGGGATGTGAGAGTTATTTCAAGCTCTTGCATGGGATATCTTTTTATAATAATAATATTTAATTATGTAAAAAGACGTCGTTTTGAGAGCTACTTTAAACAAGAACATAAGATAACCTTCACCTCTTTTTTACCTTGTTATATATATATATATATATATATATATATATATGGGTACCAATCCACAGCAAGCGTTTGCTGCAGCAACCAAATTGTTCTCTACCGCTACAGGCTGTAGCGGCAGTAGTGTTTGGCTTTTTTTTGTTATCTGCCGCTACATGCTGTAGCAGCAGGGGAAGAAATTTTTTTTTTTTCAGCAAAGGTTAGTTGGCTTACAATAGGTATCAGTTTTTTATCCTTATCCGTACTTCCATACCCAACTCAAATATCATTTATTATCATAAAGTATATTATAAAAATATACAAAATTTTAATTTCTTCCAATATATTAAAAACGTATAGATATATTTTATTTTTAAGTTAATTTATGAAATACTAAAATATAAAATATTAAAATTTTAAAAGTAACAAATATAATAATAAATATTTGTTAATTTTATTATGATACTATTTATTATTATATTTGTTACTTTTAAAATTTTAATATTTTATATTTTAGTATTTCATAAATTAACTTAAAAATAAAATATATCTATAAGTTTTTAATATATTGGAAGAAATTAAAATTTTGTATATTTTTATAATAAACTTTATGATAATAAATGACAGTTGGGTTGGGTATGAAAGTACATAAGGATAAGGAGATCAAAAAATTGATACCTATTGTAAGCCAACTAACCTTTACTGCAAAAAAAAATATTTTTCTTTCCCTGCCGCTACAGCCTATAGCGGCAGATAACCAAAAAAAGTCAAACACTACCGCCGCTACAGCCTGTAGCGGCAGGGAACAATTTGGTTGATGCGGCAAACACTTGCTGTGGATTGGTACCATATATATATAGGGCCATAGGGGAGTGATTCACATCTAAAATTCAAAATTAGATGAGATTCCCAATCCATCTAATCCAGATCCGACTGTCCATTTGAAGATCTAAGGGATGAGAAATAAAGGTGGTGTTTGATTGCATCTTAATACATCTTAACAGTCCACCTCTTAATGCATTTTAACAACCCATATCTTTGTATTAAGAGGTCCTCTGAATAGTTAAGATACAAATATAAGTCTAAACTATTCAGAGGACCTCTTAATACAGAAATATGAGTTCTTAAAATGTATTAAGAGGTGAGCTGTTAAGATGCATTAAGATGCAATCAAACACCACCAAAGTATCTGCATAACACAATTATTAAGAGCCTTACAAATTGTGATGTGAAGCCTGACCCATATATAGTATTACATTTTTACCCCAGTTTAAAAAAGAGGGGCTCCACATAATACGACAGGGAATTAACAGATTAAAGTGGTTCGTTTTTTTACCTCCCTTGTTCCTCCCAAGTCAAATCAAACACCTTCACAATACATTATTTCTCCCAACAAATTATCAAGCTGATTGTGTTACATTGCTTCTACATAAAGTTCATGGAGCTTCAATTAATAGCTTAAATTATTTTTCTATTCATTAAATATGTATAAAGAGAAATTATGAAAAAGAATAGAGAGAAATCCATTTATCTTAAGCTCCATTAATGGAGCTTCAAGTACACTCACATATATAGTTTCAAATTTTGAAATTAACACAAACCCATTTAAGCAAATCCACTACATCAAAACATAGCTGAAAAAATAGTTGGCAAAATCGACGCCGCCCTTGTCCATGGTGGTGCCCGTGCCGATGCCGCCTCTATTGCTGCTTGACGTACGGCCTCCGGCGACACCATTAGCTGAGAAACTTCTCATCATTCTTTACCAAACTTTTTCTTACTTTGTAAGAGAGAGAGAAAGAGAAGCGAAAAGAGAGAAACAGGGGAGAAGGGAATAATTTTGTCTACGGTGGGGACCAATCCATTAGTGAAAAGGGAGAAGTGATGAGATGGTGAATCTGATAATATGAGGATGAGTGAGATGAACGAAAGAGAGTGAAAGAATTGAAATGAGGTGAATAAACCCATTCCCTACCACACAACTATTGTGCAGTAGGAGGTACATATCACCTCTGTTAAAAAATTCTCCCAATCGCATAATAATTGCGCGGAACCCTTTTTTTAATTATTATTTAAAGCGAGGATAAAACGGATATTTATTAAGTGGATCAAATTTTACACAATTGTTTTGTTAAGTGGATCAGGTTTTACATAATTATTTGTTAGGTTCCTAATAACAGATTGAATTTGGGTTGGATGAATGGGAGATATCATCCAACTATGAATGTGGATCATATATATATATATATATATATACAAAAACTTTTTTCAACGAATCAAAAAAAAGGGACAAAAAACGAATCGGCTATAATGACGGTTTTGTCCGTCGCTATAGCATAAAAAACCGTTTTGATCAGTTCGTTGGAGAAAGAGACTATATATATATATGTTAACGCCTGATTTTGTCCGCGCGTCCAATCCACTCTCCGCGCGTGTATCTGCACAAAAGTCCCAACGGCTTGGGCCGTGTGGAGACTCCTCGGGTGTAAGGGTAAGTAACAAGCTCAAGGTGCGCTAACAATGGAGGTCAAATATTTAGTATGGTAAAATATGTCATACCTTGTATTCATTGTTACTTGGATATTTATAAGGATTCACTTGGCTACTTTCTACTCCTATTAGGAGTGTTCTGCCCAGAATCCTTATTAGACCCGGATTCAACTACCTTGATCCGATAGAAGCATAATCCAGTAAGGAACCACAAGGGCTTAGAATACTGGCCCAAGCCTTTTCGGACTGGAGAGTCCTCATATAATCCGCTAGGTGTGATTGGCCCTTGGGCCGAGCCCAACATAAGAAGCCCAATCCAGCCTGTTAGGATTTATATCCGAACATTGCCCCCTACTCCCTTAGTATATGGCATGTACTGGGGGAGTTAGTCAGAAGACTTGATCAGCCGGAGATTTATAACAAGGGAAGAGGATAGATGCTCTCGGGAACCCGTAGGCGTTAGACCGAGGATATCCCTCCTCCGGGTGTCTTCAAGTGTTAGTCCGAAGATGGAGATTCTCAAGGGCGTCAGACCAAGGGCAACGCCCCTCGGGTACTCGAAAGCATGAGAACCGAGGATAATGCCTCTTGGGATCCTTAGAAACATTGTCCCGAGGATGGAGAATCTGGTCACGATATCGGGCTTCTCTGATGGGTAAGTTCCACCCATAAATGTGTATCTGGGCCCAGTCTTTTTGTTTCGAAGCCCAATAGTGATATCACAGCACAAGCAGCCCAACAGTTATTTTTTGAAATTCAAAATGTTTCAGTCGGATACAGCTGTTAGGCATTACAGCTTATCAGTAATAACTTCTCCCGCCTCTTGGCCTCGTCCGTAGGATAGGATCAATTTCGACCGTCGGATATCCACTTTTATAGAGAAAGTTAACCTAGCCACCATTTTTCACCAGTGCATTCGTTTTTACAGAGAGAGAGAAATAACCTCCCAGAGATCTCGTCTTCTTGCTATTCTGCTTTAGGATCGATCGTCCATCCCCTTCCCCGAACATCTTCAAGTAAGTTATTCATCTCATTTCTTTTCTTGATGGCTGGGGGTAATAGGAATCAAACTTCATCTTCCCATGTTGAAGATGAGGTTACAGTCGCTCAAGCCGGAATTCCTGAAGGTCAGCCATGGAAACCGGTAATAGTAGAGCGCATGAGAGATGTAGAAGAGTACAACAGGACCAAATATTTCTCCTTAGAATATAGAGTAGCCAATATCCCTTCTACAATTAAAAACCCTTTTTTTGATCTGCTGATGACGGAATTCTATATTCCTGAATCATATGAAATTAGGACACCCGAGGGTGAGGAAAGGGTGTACTGGCAGCCCGAAGGGGGGTGGATCCCGATCCATCGCCAGTTGCTTCTCTTCGGGGTGCGCTTTCCACTCCGTCCTTTCATTGTAGAGCTCCTTCATACAGTTGGGCTCAGTTTAAATCAATTATCCCCAAATTCTTTTATTCACTTAAATAGCTTCATAGCTTTCTGCTCGTCCGAGGGCATAGCCCCGAGCCTCGATTTCTTCTTTCAATTCTTTTCCCTCTCCGCCTGTAAGGAGAAGGGTTTTTATCAAATAATCAAGAATCCGGGTAGAGATACCCTAATGGATACCCCATCCAGTAATAAGGGATGGCATGGGGATTGGTTCCTCATCAAGGGGCCGGACACTGAGTTGGTAGGACCTTGGTCTAACCCGAACAAAGACCAATTAAACCCGAATCGGATTACCCGAAGAAGGTTGGAGGAGTTCGAGGTTTTGTATTCCAAGCGACCATCGGTGAAGTGGAACCGGCTTCTTTTGAATGACCAAGACTGGTTACATGATCACGGCTGTAAGTCCATTTAAATTTCCCGAATGCATATTATTACTGAATTGATAATGTACTGATCCCCTTTTTTTTTTTTTGCAGTGGCTGACTCTGGAAGGACTGCTGACAATGAGGCCATTCTCGAAGTGGCTGGTGTGCCGAGGACTAAGCTATCGGGCGCCGAAAAGCTGAGGCTGGCACGTCAGAAGAAAGCCTCGGGCAGCAAAGTGTTAACCTTGCCCGAGGGGACTACCGAAGGAGCTTCTGGTCCTGGCCCGACCGAGGAGCCAGCGAGAGCTGCAGAGCCCAGGCCCAAAAAGAGGAGGCTGGTGCGCCACTCCTCAGTTGAGGTGAGAGAAGGACCTATCCGAGTGGTTCCGATCGAGCCTTCTTCTACTACCGGGGGATCAACCAGTGGTGCCCCGAAGGAGCTGGTTGCAACGGCTTCTTTCGACGCCGAGTCTCCTCACCCCGAGGAAGGGGCACTGGTGAGGAAGAAGAAGCAGAGGGAGTCCACTCCTCCCCCTCCCGCCACTGAACAACCGAGGGTGGAAGAAGTGGGGACTTCTGTCGGGGCCTCGAATCCCCCCCCCGATCCTAATTGACGTAACTGAAGCCGATCAGGGGGATCTGAAGGTTCTGATGGAGAAACTGTTTGCGCATCACACCAAGGTAAGCAAGTTCTTTCAAGAGGTAGCCACAATCCTGTTATATGTTACTTTCTGACTCTCGACCATTGTTTTGCAGGGGAATGATCTTCTTCTCCAGGTTTCTGATAAAGTGAAGAGCTTGGAGCAGGATCTGAAGAAGTCCACCGAGGAGTGTGATGTGGCGAAGGAGAAGCACCAGAAGGTCCGCGACCAACTCCACGCCCAGCGCGATAGCTTTCATATCATGAAGAATGATTATGAAGCTATGCGCTCGGAGAAGGTGAAGACTAACCGGGAGCTGTCCGCTCTGAGGGATCAGGTGCAGAATGCTGATGCCCGTTCCGAGGAGGCCTCGAAACAAGCTGAGGCTGCTGCGAAGCGGGCCGAGGAAGCTGAAGGGAAGATTAAGGAGCTCGAAGCTCTCCTTCAGAAGCAGACGGAGCAACTCAGCCAATCTGACGAAGCGATCCGCCTGCAAACCGACCAGATGCGAAATCTGAAGGACAACGTCCAGATGATCGTTGAAGGTTGGGCCTCGAAGGAAGCAGATTGGCTGAAGGGTCCTATTTCCCCCGCATCGCCGAGCGTTCTGGCACCAAGTCTTCGGCAAAAGGTGATCGAGGACTATAAGGTCTCAGATCAATTCCATGAAGATGTCCAGGATGTCGTGGTGAATGAGTTCAATGACGGCTTTGAGTTTGCCCGAGAACTGGTGCGGGGAAAGGGTCATGATCCTGATGCACTGGGGATTATTATTCCTGAAGATTGATCTTGTAATTTTTTACCATGTAATTCAACAAACTCTTTGTTTTGTAATATGAATATTCGTTAATGAAGATTAATTCCTTTGATAAGATGTGTAAATATTCTGTCTTATCTCTTCTCTTGAGTAATTCTTATTTATCAATGTACATAGCTGTTCTATACCTCTTCTCCCCATTAACTTTATTAGGAAATTACTAATAAGGTCAATCGATGTATCAAAGTGTATGTAAAAACAGTAGACAAAGATAAAACAGAAGAATTCTCATTAATCTCGAAAAGATAATCAATATCGACCAACATTTAGGCCTCAAAAAGAAACTAAGTACATAATATCACTGATAATATCTTCGGAGCCGAGCGGCATGCCATGTGTTCGGGACTTCCTTTCCTTCCATATGTTGCAATTTATAGGTTTCCGATCCCAATACTTCAATGACTTTATACGGTCCTTCCCATGTAGGCATCAATTTTCCCGTTTCCCGAGGTGTAGACGCCTCTGCCTACCGAAGAACCAAGTCTCCTGTCTTGAACATTCTTGCCTTGACATTTTTGTTGAAATGTCGAGCCGTTCGTTGCTGATAGGTAGCTAATCTGAGAACCACAACATCACGTTCCTCTTCCAATAGGTCTAGGTTTTCTCGAAGCCCCTCACTATTGAGAATTTCGTCGAAGTTTTGGACTCGAGAGGAAGGTATCCCAATCTCAATAGGTATCAAGGCTTCGGTCCCATAAGAAAGCTTGAAGGGTGTTTCTCCGGTTGTGGTTCGAGGAGTTGTTTGGTAGGCCCATAAGACATGCAGAAACTCTTCGGGCCAGACTCCTTTCGCCTCTTCAAGTCTTCGTTTGATACCGTTCAACAAAAGTCTGTTTGTCACCTCGACCTGTCCATTTGCTTGAGGATGGGCCACTGAAGTTCGTCGGTGTTGAATACTCAGTTCTGTCAAAAAACCTTCGAACTCTTTCCCCACGAACTGAAGACCGTTTTCAGATACTAGGACCTTAGGAATTCCGAACCGATAGACCACCTGCTCTTTAAGGAATTGAAGACATGTCTTCTCAGTGATCTTTGCTAGTGGTTTGGCTTCGACCCATTTGGTGAAGTAATCTATTGTCACAATAACAAATTTTACCTGACCCTTACCTTGAGGAAGCGGCCCGAAAAGATCTATTCCCCAAACCGCGAAAGGGATGGGAGATAATATAGGTGTAAGTTCTTCGGGAGGCTGGTGTGGTATCGAAGCGAACAGTTGGCATTTATGGCATTTTTTGACGAAGTCTTTGGCGTTCTGAAGCATGGTCGGCCAAAAATATCCTTGTCGCAAAATTTTATGTGCTAATGTCTTCGTTCCCACATGATCTCCGCATATCCCTTCATGGACTTCCCGAAGCGCATAATCAGATTCTCTGGGACCAAAACATCGAAGTAAGGGCGACGAATAGGATTTCTTGTACAGTGTATCCTCAATAAGACAGTACTTTGTGGCTTTGAATTTAATTCGTTGGGCCAATGCTCGGTTGTCGGGCAACTCATCAGTTTTCAAAAACTTGACTATAGGGGTCATTCAGGAATCCTCGGATTCAATATCCAGTATTGTCTGAACCATTGTGCTCGGTTCCTGAAGAGTTTCAAGGTAGACAGATCCTTCCATTTCCCCCTGGTTAGTTGTAGCAAGCTTCGAGAGAGCATCAGCCATGGCATTATCTGCTCTGACTACCCCAATAATTTGATACTTAGGGAAGTGTCCGAGGAGCATCTGCACCAGCTGTAGATATGCCTGAAGATGTGGTTCCCTGGCTTCATACTCCCTCAATACCTGTTTTACCACGAGTTGGGAGTCGCTGTATATCATCAGGTTTTTCACCTCTAGACTTCGGGCTAACCTTAGACCTGCTATAAGTGCTTCATATTCGGCAATGTTGTTGGTAGCTGTGAACCCGAAGCGAATAGATTGCTGGACCCTGAATCCTTCGGGAGAGGTAAGAATCACCCCTGCCCCGCTGCGAGGTCCGACGCTAGATCCGTCCACAAATAATGTCCATGCCGAGTCTGTAGTCGGATTTGGTAATTCAACTGGCTCTTCTTCCTTCTCCTCAAGGAAAGAACACTCAACAATGAAATCCGCCAGAGCCTGCGCCTTAATTGCTGTTCGAGGCCGAAAGTCAATATTGAACTGGCTTAGCTCTACAGCCCATGCTGCTAGTCTCCCCGATGATTCGGGACGATACAATACCTTCCGAAGGGGTTGATCTGTAAACACTGTGATGGTTCTCCCTTGAAAGTAGTGCCGAAGCTTTCGACTAGAAATAACTAATGCGTAAGCCGACTTCTCTAAGTTTGGATACCTAGTTTCGGCATCTCGAAGAGCATGGCTTACGTAATAGACTGGCCTCTGACCCTGTGTGTCCTCCCTTATCAAAGCTGACCCGAACGCAAACTGCGTTGCCGATAAATATAACTGTAAATCCTCCTCGGGAAGAGCTTTACTGAGGATAGGAGGAGAAGAAATATAATGCTTAATCTGTTCAAAGGCAAGCTGACACTCTTCCGTCCAAACGAACGTCTTCTGGTTCTGAGCCCCCTTCAGAGTATTGAAGAATGGCAGACACTTTTCTGCTGATCGGGCCACGAACCTTCGAAGGGCGGCGAGTCTGCCTGTTAATCTTTGAACATCTTTAAAACTCCTTGGGGATTGCATCTCGAGGATAGCCGATATCTTTTCGGTATTAGCTTCTACCCCTCGTCGGCTAACCATGTACCCCAAGAATTTACCAGACCCGAGGCCAAAAGTGCACTTGGCGGGGTTAAGTCTCATATTGTGGATTCTGACGTTTCGAAAGCACTCTTCTAGATCTGATAAATGGTCTTCGTCTCCCATGCTTCGGACGATCATGTCATCCACATAAACTTCCATATTTCTGCCGATTTGATCTCTGAACACTTTATCCATCATTCTTTGATAAGTTGCCCCAGCATTGATCAGACCGAACGACATGACCTTGTAGGCGTAGATTGCTCGGTGAGTGATGAAGGATGTCTTCGGGATGTCTGGTTTGTGCATGGCAATCTGATTATACCCGGAAAAAGCATCCAATAAGCTCATTAAAGTGTGTCCCGCAGTGGAATCAATTAGTTGATCGATGTTCGGGAGAGGATAGTAATCTTTTGGGCATGCTTTGTTAAGATCCGTGTAGTCTACACACATCCTCCACTTCCCGTTATGCTTCTTCACCAGCACCACATTGGCAAGCCATTCCGGATAAGTTATTTCATAAATGAAGTTGGCAGTCAATAACTTTTCGATCTCTTCATCTATCACCTTTTGTCGCTCGGGAGCTATATTACGCCTCTTCTGTTTAACGGGCTTGTAGCTGGGGTTGACACTTAATTTATGTTCGGCCACATCCCTATTTATTCCCGGCATGTCAGCTGGCGTCCATGCAAATATGTCTGAGTATTCTTTCACCAGCTCGATGAGTCTGGTTCTGACGCCCGTTTCCAAACCGGTACCAATCTGTATCGTCCTGGTGCTGTCCTCCCGAAACAATGGAATCTCTTCGGTTTCTTCAGCAGGCGTAGCTATCGGCTCAGAGCCTCCTTCTGTAAAAGGTTCTAGCTCAATTTTCATCGTAGTTTTTTGCTTACTCACCCCCACAGAAGTCGCCTGGATAGTCTGAAGATAGTACCTTCTGGACAAATCCTGATCACCAACCACTTCACCGATCCCATTCTCGGTCGGAAATTTCATTTTCAGATGCGGAATTGAGGTGACTGCCTTTAAAGCTGCCAAAGTTGTTCTCCCGAGAATGGCATTGTAGTTGCTTTCCACCTGGACCACATAAAACCTTATCATGATGGAGGCCTGTTTGGGAGCCGTGCCGAAGATCGCTGGTAACTCTATCGTCCCTGCTATTCGGACTGGGTTGTTCCCGAAGCCATATAGCGGGGACTCATTGCAGATCTCCAGCTTCCTTCCCCCCAGATCCAGCCGATTGTAGGCATGGCTGTAGAGTACATCCACCGAACTCCCATTGTCTACCAACATACGTTTCAGATCCATGGTCCCTACCTGAGCTGTGATGACCAAGGCATCTTGATGCGGCATGACCATTCCCGGTGGGTAATCATCATTAGAAAAAGTGATGGGCTCCGTCGGAGTAGTCTGAGGTTGCCCGGACAGTTGATGAACTTCTCTAGCAAAAGCCTTCCTTTTCCGATTGGACAAAGCTGATATCGGGCCCCCGGAGATAACGTCGACAACTCCTCTTGCCGTTCCCGATGATGGAGGTGGTGGCGCTATTCGATCAAAAGGACTCGGTTTGTATCGATCGGCCACATAGCAATCTAGGTTACCCCTCCGGACTTGCCTTTCGAGAAAATCTTTCAACTGATAACATTCTTCAGTATCATGCCCCTTGGCTTCATGGTAATCACAATATCTGTCCCCATTCTTTTGTCTGGCGAAGACTCTGATCCTCGGGGGCTTTTCATAGAAAGGCTGGTCCTTGATTTCCTTGATGATAACATCTCTACTCAAGGTTAAGGGAGTGTAGTCCTTATCATTGTCCCTACTACCCTGGTCTTTCGAACCGTTATTCTTCTTCTGTCGGTTATCCTGGGAATCTTTCTTACCATTCCCCTTGCCGTTATTGTTGTACTTCTTATCGGCGTCGTCTCCTCGGGGGTCTCTCTGGTGAAAATCACCTGTATTTTTTGAGGTGCCCCGAAGGTTAGCGAGCGCCTCTTCCAACTCCACGAACTTATCGACTTTGTCATACGCCTCCGGCAGAGATTCGGGCACCTTTGAGATGATCTCCTCGATCAACCTGCTGGACTTATCTACGTTCAATCCCATGGTCAAGAAGTGGATCACCTGCTTCGGATCTATGTCGTTGATCTCAGATACAGCCTCCCGAAATCTCTTTATATACTGCCGAAGCGTCTCATTCGGTCTCTGTTTGACCTGCATCAAGGATGTGATCATCTTGGCTCGCCTCTTGTTGCTGCCGAAGCGGGTGTGGAACTGTTGTTGCAGATCATCCCATGAGTGCACGGATGCTGATGGTAGGGAGACAACCCACTCTCGAGCAGTCTTCTTCAGGGTAGATAAGAATAAATGGCACATGGCCGCTTCATCATGACCATGAAAGAGCATGGCCTGCTCGAAAGTGAATGTATGATCATGGGGGTCTCCCGTTCCATCGTACATCTCCAGATTTGAGGGGACCTTGTTCTTTCTATCGATCTTCGCGTTGGCCAAGTCTCGGGTGAAAGGGGTGGCCCGAGGCTTCTTGGTCCCTGACGGTTGTTCCACAGCCCTTCGGGGGAATGACTCCCCAGTATGACTTTTTTCAGGGCTTCGCCGAGGACCCTCGCGACGATCTCGCCCAGATGGTGACCGGGCTCTCTTTCTCAAGTCCCTCGTAAAGATGGATTCAGACTGGGCCTGGTTGTTATCTCGATGCCGCCTTTGGGGTCGGTCGTCTCTTCGTCGGCGGGGAGCGGAGCGGGAGACCGAGCCTCTCTCGCTCAGCAACTGTTGCCCAGCTTCGTTCAGTTTCATGTACTGCCTGTCAAGCTCTTCTTGCTGGATGTCCAGAGCTTTCTTTCGATCAAGGATCTGCTGAAGGCGTTTGGCCCCGTTCGACTGACGTCTCCCGGTGTGGCCGAGATTGCACCGGTCCGTGTGAACCCTGGTTGCTTCGCTGTGAATTTTCCATGTGGATTTGTTTTGATCACGAAAGCAATTTACTACTAAAAGGCCCTCCTTCTAGCGCCAATGTTAACGCCTGATTTTGTCCGCGCGTCCAATCCACTCTCCGCGCGTGTACCTGCACAAAAGTCCCAACGGCTTGGGCCGTGTGGAGACTCCTCGGGTGTAAGGGTAAGTAACAAGCTCAAGGTGCGCTAACAATGGAGGTCAAATATTTAGTATGGTAAAATATGTCATACCTTGTATTCATTGTTACTTGGATATTTATAAGGATTCACTTGGCTACTTTCTACTCCTATTAGGAGTGTTCTGCCCAGAATTCTTATTAGACCCGGATTCAACTACCTTGATCCGATAGAAGCATAATCCAGTAAGGAACCACAAGGGCTTAGAATACTGGCCCAAGCCTTTTCGAACTGGAGAGTCCTCATATAATCCGCTAGGTATGATTGGCCCCTGGGCCGAGCCCAACATAAGAAGCCCAATCCAGCCTGTTAGGATTTATATAATTGCGCGGAACCCTTTTTTTAATTATTATTTAAAGCGAGGATAAAACGGATATTTATTAAGTGGATCAAATTTTACACAATTGTTTTGTTAAGTGGATCAGGTTTTACATAATTATTTGTTAGGTTCCTAATAACAGATTGAATCTGGGTTGGATGAATGGGAGATATCATCCAACTATGAATGTGGATCATATATATATATATATATACAAAAACTTTTTTCAACGAATTAAAAAAAAGGACAAAAAACGAATCGGCTATAATGACGGTTTTGTCCGTCGCTATAGCATAAAAAATCGTTTTGATCAGTTCGTTGGAGAAAGAGACTATATATATATATACACACACACTCCAACTTTACTTCAATAAAATACAAAAATAACATAAAAATAAAGTTTAAACAAGTTAACTCTTTATTATTTAAAAATTTGAAGATATATACTTATTACATAGATAGATAGAAATAAAAATGTGTAATACGAAAAATGATACAAATATAAATATAAACAAATACTCTTTTCGTCCCAGGATAAAAATACTTATTATTATTTTAGGTAGTCCCAAGTTAGATGTCTACTTATCTTAAATAATTTATTTTTTATAATAATTTACCTATAATACCCTTAGGCCATGTTTGTTTACTAGGATAACACTTGGGATTGGACTAATAATCCTTAATTTCTTGTTTGTTTTTTAAATTAGACTCCGGACTATTAATCCTGGAATAACAAAATGACTTGAAAGGAGGAATTATTTAATACCATGTCTAACTAGGTATTATAATCCCTACCATTTGGGACTAAAAACTTGTGGACTAAATTAGCCTTTAACTTTGTTTACATCACATAAAACTTGTAATACATGATAAAACATTAATCATGCACTACGTATTGTATGTACGTAACTTTTTTTAATACCTTTTTTTAGTGCTAATTAAATAAACTTATTAAATAATAATAATACATACAACACCTTTTTTTTCCATACAGTACGTTACATACATACAACACTTTTTTTTTGCATACAGTACATTACATACATACATAATAATACATACATCACCTCTTTTTTTTTTTTTTGCATACAGTACGTTACATACATACATCACCTTTTTTTTTCATACAATACGTTACATACATAGATACAATACCTTTTTTTTCATACAATACGTTATATACATACATAATAATACATACAACACTTTTTTTCTTTTTTTTTGCACACAGTACATTACATACATACATAATAATACATACATCACCTTATTTTTTATTTTATTTTTTGCATACAGTACGTTACATACATACATAATAATACATGCACGTTGTTTTTTTACATGCAATACATTTTTTTTTGTTAAATTAGTATGTACATTTATATTGATCATATTTTTTTTAATAGAAGTAAAAAAAAAAATATTTTTTTTAAATTTTTGATAAAAATAATAATAATTTTCGATTTTTGATGTATAAACAAATTTAAATTATAGTTTAAAATAAGTTATTATTGGTAAGGATAAAATAGTCAAAACGATATTTTTTTATCCAGTCCTTTAATTAATCCTAAAAAAACAAATATAACATGAGATTATTTTAAGTTATCCCATGAATAATCCCATGAAAAACAAACATGTGGCTAGGACTATTTAATCTTAGGACTAATAGTCTTGGGATTATAATCCCGGGATTATAATCCAATGGATTATAATCTCGGGATTATAATCCTTGCAAACAAACATGGCCTTAGTATTAATTATCATATTTCTATTCTCTATGCATATTTATAGAGAGAGTATCACTAATCATGTGCAGAAAATTATACAATTAAATAAGAATTTAAATATGTACAATCTTGTCATTTTATACTCTTAATATGCGCAAAAGTCAACTAGAACTTTTATTCTGGGACAGAGAGAGTATAATTTTAAAATTTGTTGTACCAAAATACCCTCTAAATTAGCTTTAATATAGATAGGGAAGAATAAAATGGTCAAAATAAAAATATGAAAAAAATTCTAATTTTTCAGGTTTTTAGGCCTGATTTTTCATGGGCGTACGCCTCAAGCCGGGCCAGTACGGGATTTTGGAAAAAAATATTGGACTTTTGTAAAGCCCTCAGGATAGGCTCAGACCCATAGCAAACTGAGCTTTACAGCTTGGGCAGGCCTAACTGAGCTTCAGGTTGGGCAGGCCGGGCTTTTAGGCTTGAGGCCTTTTGTACACCTTTACGGGCTTACAATAATTTAATCCTAACGAAAACAATTCCGGACCACAACAAACGAAATAACGTCTTCACCCAAGGGGAATGAGGCTACTAAACTATTCCTCCAGATTTGCCCATGTTAAAAGCCCTAGTTTCCCATGTTTCTGTAAGGATTGCAAGGAATTCATCCTATTTCTATTTCAGAATTGATAGTTGGTTGCTGTTGGGTAGAAGGGTCTTTAGCCATAAATAAGTCAGGCCAATTTAGTCTTTTTGCTTTCTGTTATTTTCTATTAGCTTCTATGCACATGTATGGAATGGGTGAGCTGGCTCATGACCTCCTCACGTTTTCCTTCTCATTTCTGTTTTCTCTCTCTCTCTGATGTAAGTGATATATAGCAGCAGATCCATTTGAAGATTATTATGAGATTAATAAAATTGCTTCTTCATCTGCAATCTTCTAATTCCTTCTATTTCTCTCTTAATTTCTACCTCCCTTCTTGTGCTTCTACTATTTTCTTCCTTTATTTCTAATTTGAGACCTTAAATAGCTTAACTGAAGTTTATTAAACCAGTTGATTCCTTACAAATTGGTATCAGAGCCACGTTTCTGAGGCCATGGCTACAAATAATCAAAGGTTGAGCAATTTGGAAGACCAGTACCAAGAGCAGATCAATAACATCCATCAACTTCAGTCGCAGCTACAGGAGTCAATGGTTCTGCAGCAGGGTTTTAGTGCTAAGATGGAGTTGGTAATGAAGCAACTTGAGGTCCTCTTGTCTGCACAGAAAGGATCCACAGAAAACAATCAGACAGGTAATTCAAACACAGCTTCTGGGTCTATTTTGGGCCCTTATGAGTCTCAAAACAAGTGTGATAACTCTAACCACATTTTTAAAGCTGTTAAGTTGGAATTTCCCAAGTTTAATGGTGATAACCCTAGAATGTGGATTAGAAAGTGTAATAAGTTGTTTTCACACTACATGGTGCCTGACTTACAAAAGGTTTATCTAACCACTTTGAATTTGGAGGGAGAGGCTGAAGTGTGGTACTCAGGATTTGTTCAGGGTGGTCAGGAGCTTACTTGGGAGAAATTGACTGAGGAAATTATTGCTCGGTTTAGTCCTGAAACCAGTGATAATCCTATTGGGGAATTAAAGAAGCTCCATCAGGTAGGGACAGTAGATGACTACAGGAAAAACTTTGAGGAGCTAAAGGGATGGGCATTGGCTAAAAACCCAATCCTTAATGAAGAATTCTTTATGGACTGTTTCATGGGAGGCCTTAAATTGGAAATTCAGCTGGGAGTTCAAGAACTCAAACCTCAAAACCTCAAGGAGATGATTAGATTGTCAAGGGTGGAAGAGGCCAAGCTAGAGGCATGGCTAAAAAGGAGCAGGGTGATGGGTAAAGTTCCTGTAAATATAGGGTATCAGAAGACTACACATGTAATGACCAATAAACCAGCTACTGTGACATATGATGAAACTACAAGGCTTAATAAACCTGCTGCATTAATTACTGATGAGAATGTGAGGGCATTACCTATAAGAGGTCTTACCAGAGAACAGATTAATGACAAGAGAAGGAGAAGAGTATGCTTTTCATGTGATGAACCATTTACACCAGGACATGTCTGTAAGAAACCACAGCTCTTTATGATGTTACCTTCTGACAGTCCAAAAATTGAGGATATTGAACCAGGTGGGGATCCAGGGATAGGAGACACGACACATGAGTGTGGGGAGATGGAGGGGGCAGATTACTCTACATGCTTTATCGGGACACAGTACAAACAATACAATCAGATTATTGGGAATGGCTAATGGGCAATTTTTGAGGATCTTGGTGGATAGTGGAAGTACTAACAACTTCATAGATCCAATAGCTGCTAAAAGAATTAAGGCTGTAATCAAGGAGGTTAAGCCTATGACCGTAACAGTTGCAGATGGATTTAAGGTGGTTAGCCAACAATATTGCCCCAACATGCCCTGGTCTATTCAAGGAGAGGAATTTCAAACTGATTTCAGGGTGCTACCACTAGGGGGTATTGATGCAGTCTTGGGAGTGCAGTGGTTGAAATCATACAACTCAGTTAACTTTGATTTCCACAACTTACAGATTTCTCTCATGAAAGGAGGAAAAACCTTGGTGTTACAAGGAGAATCTGACCAGGTTTCCCCAACCATTCAAATGGTAGATTCTGGTGAGTTCAATGGGATACTGAGTTCAGCCACCCATGGATATTTTGGATATTTGTTTGGCATGTTTCCAGAAAAAGAGGGGGATGTGTCTAAGGGTGGAGTACTTGGCAGCAGTGACAGTATTCAGAGTGGGCCTAAGGAAGTTATTGAAAGGGAATATCCCCAGCTTCAAAAACTCATGCAGGATTTCTCTGGAATTTTCCAGGAACCAAAAGAACTACCCCCAGTTAGGGCCAAGGATCACCATATACAGCTTAAAGAAGGTAGTCAACCAGTGAGCCTTAGGCCATATAGATATCCCTATGTCCAAAAGGGTGAGATTGAGAAGATTGTGAAGGAAATGTTACAAAATGGGATCATACAACCAAGTACCAGCCCATATGCCTTTCCAGTCCTATTGGTTAAGAAGCATGACGGCACCTGGAGAATGTGCATTGATTACAGGGCATTAAATCAGATGACAGTAAAAGATAAATTCCCAATTCCAGCAATTGATGAGTTACTGGATGAGCTCCATGGCTCTCAGTGGTTTTCTAAGCTTGATCTAAGATCTGGTTATCACCAGATTAGAGTACATAAGGATGACATTCCTAAAACAGCCTTTAGGACACACACTGGGCATTTTGAATTATTGGTGATGCCTTTTGGGCTCACAAATGCTCCGGCCACATTCCAATCATTGATGAATGAAGTTTTTCAGCCCTACCTTAGAAAGTTTGTACTAGTGTTCTTTGATGATATCCTTATCTTCAGTAAGACATATGAGGATCATTTAGAGCACCTAAGACTTACCCTCCAGCTGTTACAAGACCACTGCCTTTTTGCTAAACAAAGCAAATGTGTCTTTGTCACCAAACAGATACAATACCTTGGGCATGTGATAAATCAAGAAGGAGTGTCTACAGATCCAGACAAGATTAATTGTATGATAAGATGGCCTATACCCACAACTTTAAAGGGACTTAGGGGATTTTTGGGGTTAACAGGTTACTACAGGAAATTCATAAGAAATTATGGGCTGATAAGTAAACCTTTGACTGAGCTGCTTAAAAAGGATAGTTTTGTGTGGACTGAGAAGGCTACTGAAGCATTCCAGAGCTTGAAGGAGGCTATGACCCAGGCTCCAGTGCTGGCCATGCCTAATTTTAATGAACCTTTTACCTTAGAGACTGATGCTTCATACTATGGGATTGGGGCTGTGCTAATGCAAAGGGATAAACCAATAGCTTTCCTTAGCAAAACCATAGCTCCGCAACATCTGGGGTGGTCTACTTATGAGAAGGAGCTTATGGCAGTAGTTTATGCAGTGGGAAAATGGAGGCACTACTTATTGGGAAATAAGGTGTACATCAAAACCGATCACCACAGTCTAAAATACTTATTAGATCAGAGAGTAACCACCACTAACCAGCAGAAATGGATTACAAAATTAATGGGTCTTGACTATGAAATAGCCTACAAAAAGGGAAGAGAGAACATTGTGGCTGATACACTGTCCAGAGAGCTTAATGGGGCTGCTGTACCTTCCCAGAATATGCATACCAGCTTGGAAAATGGTCAGGGGAAAATATCAGAATGTACAATGATTACTGCAGTAGTACCAACTTGGGTGCAAGAGTTGGCCCAAACTTGGGAAGAGGATGCAGGATTGAGGGATATAATAGTGCAGTTACAACTGAATCCAGATGGGCTACCTGGCTATGCTTTCCAAAATGGGAGGCTTAAATTTCAAGGCAAACTGGTGGTGGGACCAGATTTAGACTTAAGGAAAAGGTTCCTAAATGAGTTCCACAGCTCACCAATTGGGGGTCATTCTGGGATAAGAGGAACATTTGAGAGAATCAGCAAATTTCTATGGTGGCCTACTCTAAGGCAGGATGTAACCACATATGTGAAAGAGTGTGAAGTTTGCCAACAGCAGAAGCATGAAACAATAGCAAGTCCTGGTCTTCTTCAACCTCTTCCAATACCAGAAATTCCATGGACTGATATCTCCATGGATTTCATAGAAGGACTGCCCAAATCTGAAGGTATGACAGTTGTATGGGTTGTGGTGGATAGGCTAACCAAGTATGGACACTTTATTGCCTTAAAACATCCTTTTACTGCTTCACAACTTGCCCAAACTTTTATTTCTCATATCTATAAGCTGCATGGACTGCCTTCCACTATTGTCTCTGACAGGGATAAAATGTTTGTTAGTTTATTTTGGCAATCTCTTTTCAAAATAGTGGGTACTAAATTGCACATGAGCACAACCTACCACCCACAGACTGATGGACAGACTGAAAGGGTAAACCAGGTGCTTGAATGCTATCTTAGGTGCATGATCTCACAAAAATCACACAATTGGGTGTCATGGTTGGCCTTAGCTGAATGGTGGTACAACTCTCACCACCATTCAGGATTAAAGGCAACCCCTTTTGAGATGTTGTATGGTTACAAGGCCCCTCATCTTAACTTTCACCAGCTGGGACAGGTGCAAGACAGGGCCACTAAACAGTTTTGTAAAGACAGAACACAATTACTACAAATGATGAAACAACATTTGGTTGAGGCTCAGTCTAAAGTGAAACACTATGCAGATAAAAACAGGACTGAAAGGTCCTTTGTACCTGGAGACATGGTGTACCTGAAGGTTAAACCTTATAGACAATCCTCAATGTCACCAGTTAAAGAAGGCAAGCTGGCTCCTAAGTTTTATGGTCCATTTTTGGTAACTGAAAAGGTGGGTACAGTAGCATACAAGCTTAAACTACCAGAATATGCCAAAATACATCCAGTTTTCCATGTTTCCCTACTCAAAAAGAAAATTGGTCTGAATTGTACTTCTATTCCCACACTTCCTTCCGAGGAGTCCCTGGAACAATTCAGAGGAGAACCAATAGCTGTGTTAGAAAGGAGGATGGTCAAGAAGAATAATGCAGCTGGAGTTGAAGTTCTGGTCTAGTGGGACAATACTTTGCCTTCTGAAGCCACCTGGGAGGATTGGGACCAGTTACATCTGAAGTTTCCCCATTTCCAGCCTTGAGGACAAGGGCTGTTTAAAGGAGGGGGACTGTAAGGATTGCAAGGAATTCATCCTATTTCTATTTCAGAATTGATAGTTGGTTGCTGTTGGGTAGAAGGGTCTTTAGCCATAAATAAGTCAGGCCAATTTAGTCTTTTTGCTTTCTGTTATTTTCTATTAGCTTCTATGCACATGTATGGAATGGGTGAGCTGGCTCATGACCTCCTCACGTTTTCCTTCTCATTTCTGTTTTCTCTCTCTCTCTGATGTAAGTGATATATAGCAGCAGATCCATTTGAAGATTATTATGAGATTAATAAAATTGCTTCTTCATCTGCAATCTTCTAATTCCTTCTATTTCTCTCTTAATTTCTACCTCCCTTCTTGTGCTTCTACTATTTTCTTCCTTTATTTCTAATTTGAGACCTTAAATAGCTTAACTGAAGTTTATTAAACCAGTTGATTCCTTACAGTTTGTTCATTTAACAATATATATATATATATATATATATATATATATATATATATATATATATCAAACATCACATCATAAGCTGATATAGAGACAGATAAAATTTGGCACAGTAGAATAAAAGTTTCCAGTCCAATTCTTCCTTGGTATCAACATGCTATTCAATATGAACTTTGCATTCTGTATTCAAAACAAATGGGAGCTGTTTTGGATTAGATATATACATACACCACACTGAAAAGGGTACCCACCTGAAATTGTTTATTGATGATGCGTCCTAGCAAGGATAACCACATGAAGTTATTATTTGTTTGTGCGTAACTGAAGTGTAAGAATTGCTAGCAGTGTTTGGAGGATTCAACGGAAACATTTATGAGCAGAACAAACCATATACTTATAATCCGAGGCAAAAATACTGCAAAGCTTATGATGCAATAGTTAACAGAACACTGAACACTGAACGCATGTTGATTTGAAAACACACTTGGTGTAAAATGCATTTTCTTACATGAAATAACAGAAGATAGATATAGAAGACACGACGAAGGATGTCATCATGGTTGTACATTTATTTCCGCAAAATTCAAGAGCATAAATGCACAGGCTGAATCTGCATCATCAGGGTTTTATAACTATTTGTTTCACCAAGCAACTACAAATCCTTTGGTGCCAATTTATGCATTCTACCAACAACCTCGGTGCATAAATAAAACAAATGCCACGAAAAATCTACAACATGATAGTTCCTAGGGTCAAAATAGATGCATAGTGTTTGTTCCAAGAATATAAGAAGCTACGATAATTGGTTCATCACAAACGAAAAAACACAAGGCTTACTTAGGTTCATCAAAATTTCTGACATACTACAAAGTCCAGAAAATGGGTGTAAGCATAGACAAGTTTTAATGCAAAAGCATTTGGATTTAAGCAATGAGAAGTCCCCTCACCTCTGATCTGGTCCATCTGGACCCTTTCATTGAAAGATATAAAAAGAAAATATTAAACGAAAAGCAATAGAATCACCCTCAATTTTCAATTGTCCTATCTGGCAGAGCATCATCACGAACAAGAAGGATAAATAGTTTTAGTTGAATTAATATTGCAGTCACAATGACAGGAGAGTTGGCAATAATAAAATTAAAAGTTTGAAGCAAATTATATAACAAGTAAACCACATAGGCATGCTATAGAGCAATATCTAACATAACTTGGAATAGAAAGAGATAGACAGCCCAAAAACCCCCTGAAACAATAGAAATAGATACTTACTAGAAACAATGTGTTTAAAAAGGATAAGTTAAACAAACAAGGTTATAACCAATGTTACCTAGATAATTCAATACGGTACATGGAACAAAATCAAGAATGGAAAGCACCACTTTTCAAGTTTTCATTGTATATTGGTATGGAATGTGTAGGTTTCTTCAAATAATGTAATTGATACAAAATATGTTTATCCAAAACATGGTACGCTCTGATAGCTTTTTTAGATTTAGTTAAAATTGGTTGAGATATAATAAAATTGGAAAGTTATTTTTAAGCGTAGTGAACTTCATGCGCATTTTCAAGGAGACTATGCCATGTTATTGCTTACTGGAGCCCCTTAAGGCAATTATTGGGTTACAATAATTTACCATGTGACAATTATTCTTATCAATATTTAGAGGATGGTTTTGGAGTCGATCCTAACCCTCCTTCAGATTTGATCTAAAACATTGGTAAAGGATCTAAAACATTGGTAATATGAGCCTAGACCTATATAAGGGGATGCCCCTTATATGTAAATCATAAAGAAGAGTTATAATAAAGTTTGTGTAAAGTTTTAGATAGCCAAATTTATTGTTTAGGACCAAGAGTGTATCATAAATGTTCATACCAAATGGTAACTTGTTATGCAACTTTGTTACAATAGTATCAGCAACAATTTTGGTAGCAAAATGTTTTTGTTTTCTTTTTTGGTTAGCTAGTTTTTTTTCTTCCTTTTTATGGTATAGGAAAAAAATATTATAAAAGCTTCCATTTTGGAGATGTCAAGTATCACAAAACGCACTTCATATAAACGTCATTGATTTTCAATTATTGTGGATTAAAGTGAAATTATACATTTATACACACACACACACACAAAAATTCACCTGACAGTTGGTTGTCTAATAAAATCCTGAAAGTTAATTGTACATAAAATAATAATGAAATTGCAATTTATTACCCCATTAACAATTAACCATTGTTCTTTTGCCGAAAAATCAATAAAATGGAATAAATAGATTAAGATATCACACACCACATAATCATTCGAAAAAAACAATATAGAGATGTCTGTTATTTTCAAAGCCTTAAGATGCATTAAAACAAAGTAGAATGAACCTAAATGGAAACATTGATTTCCTTCGCAATTAAACTAAAATTACATTTTACACAACAAGGATACATATGCCTAACTTGATATATAATACAACATAAATTAGAAACCAAAAAGACATGAAATCCAGAATAAACTTTACCAATCCCATTGCCCCTTGCTTTGTCAAGATTTGATGTCTCTTGCACACCGAGTAATGATCTCGCAACCTCTGTTATAAGGATTAGCCACACCATTTCCCCTACAATTGTAATATGAAGCCCCTGGAGTACCACAAGGAACTAAATCCCTCTTCAAAGTCTCATAACTTATATACCTTTTCCGCATCACCAACACTCTCCTATTACTCTCTGAATCCATCTCCTCCTCCGCGGCTAATTCCGGGCATTCCCCTATTTTTCCAGCACAAACCCTTCTCACCATTACATCCAATTCACTGGATTTTAGTGAATTGAGGTCAAAAACTGAAACCCCATTACAGAAAATGATCTGGGTATGGAGGAATAGCAGTATCAAGAAGAGGGTGTTCATGTTCTTGGGGTGTAATTGGGTTTGGGGCAAGTTTTTACTATTTGAAGCTCCTTCCATAATTTGCTAATGTGAAGGTGTGAAAGCGAGATTTGGGTGTGTTAGTTGAAGAGGGGAGAGGGCATTAATGTGGGAGGGGTATACTGACTGTGGATTTTTGTGGGTGAAGGTGGCAAGGACCCACAATCCACCATTTCGAATTAAGTCCTGCCACGTATATTACAGTAAATTCACATTCAATTATAATTCTAAAATTTATCGATATATGATATTAATAAGAATTATACGAACTACGAATCTAAAAATTTACAACTTTGGGGATGAATTTTCTTTATAATAAGTTTGTTTAAAACAAAATATAAAAGAATTTTTTTTACCTATGTTTATAAAGAAACTCTAAATAAATTACGAGTAAATTCTTTTTCATTTTAATATATAAAGTGTTGATCTTTAATGTTTTTCATGAACAATATATGCAACAAACTGTTAATTTTTTCAGATATGTTATAATTGAATACAACGATATTATTAATTTGTTATATTAGAAAAAAGAATGCACACTTTTACTGTACTTTAATTTACTAATAGTATAAAATAACATGATATTTTTAAATTTAACATCCCAATTAAATTATCATACCCTTGGTCAATTACTATTAACTAATCACTAAATAAATTTAAGAGTAAAATTAAGCATGAAGCATAAATATATCCTTAAAATTCATAAAATTTACAAATATTTTTTTTTGTGGAACGGAGGGAGTGTATTTATAATTGTATTGTCTAAAATTAAATTCATTCGTATTAATTTTAAATTTTAGAATTTTAGAAAATTAAGAAGTTAAAATGAAACACATTTTCTAAAATGGATCAAATATTAATTATTATAAATTTATATTTTATTAAAATATGCAAATAGGTACCTTTGTATGTTAAATTTTTTGAAAAAGTCCTTGTATGTAGGGCCGCCCTTGATTACACATTCCTTTACAAAAATTTGTCTAACAAGTTCATGTCTGATTTATAATTTTTGTAGTCTAAATATATTTAAGAATTTTATTCGTCTTTATTTAATTTATTTTAAACATAATTCTTTTAACTAATAAAACGTCATTTATAAGGTCTAAATTTACTGCACTAAAAATAATACCATATGCTTAAAGCTTAAAAGTCAGACTTTTTAAATGCCCGATATTCACCAAAACGAATAAGTCCAAGAATTATAAGTGCAGGCGTGCAGCTGTATTGTATACTTGAGGGATTGACTTTTTGACTAGATGAATAAGTTTGTAACTTGAGCATGCATATCAATATATCCCCACACATTGGGATCTTGGGGGATTTGATGACTTAAATTTTGGCGTTTTGGGTCGGAATATTTTTTTTATTTTTGTAATGAATAATGTTGGTTTTAAATGTTTTGTCTCAAATATGCTTTAAATGATGTGATATTGAATAAAACAAAATATATTTTATGATCTAACTAATTAATTTTTTTTACCCAGCTCAATATAATAATGTCACATTATTTGAGACACTATTTGAAATAGGTAAGGAAGACCTAACATATTGATTTATCGATACCGAGATTGGATGACATGCTTGATTGCAGGTGCTAGAGTGTTCTCTAAACTTGAGATCAAGTCAGGTTATCATCAAATTTGAATTAGATCGGGTGATGAGTGAAAAACAACTTTTTAAACGAGGGATGGACTATCTGAATGGTTGGTTATGCCATTTGGGCTATCCAATGCCCTGAGCACATTTATGAGAGTGGTGAATCAAGTGCTCAGAAGCTGGAAGACAAGAAGGCAGTAATTGGGAAGAGTTAGGTCGGAAGTGCTCGAGGCAAACTTTTTCTCGTAGTAGCTGTGAATGCAACATTCTACCACACGTTATACTTGACGCGACGTTGGCTCCAAACTGTCACTCGTGGAATTTTTCCTTTGAAAGCTCAATCAATCGGACTCCCATCCCGAGGAGTCCTTCTCTTTTTGAACCAAAAGGAGGATTTTCCATACCGAGGAGAGGTGAAACAGAGCAAAAAGGTAACCCTTATGCTTCGTTAAAAGGCCCTTATTAGCCTTAGTGTGTAGGGTATACAAAATGTACTTTATGACCTAACTAATCAGAAGAAATTTATCTAACCAATATAATAATACCACATTATTTAAAATATATTTGAAACTCTTAACATTATCCTTTTGTAATATGGTAACTTAAATCGGTGAAAGTATTCAATACAATCACCATTCATTTTTAGATAATTTTCACAAAACACACACTAATGTTTTGTCAATTCCCTATCTCCATTTCATTTTTGTTCCACAAAAATAAATTTATAGATTATAATATAAAATGGCACATATTTTCAAGTTTTAATCACAAATTTATTATCATCTTACCACATTGTTGTACTGTTGTTTGTTTTTTGTTTTTATGATAGTATACATTACTCTAGTTAGCCAACAAGTGGGCTTGTTGATAATGTTTCTGTCAATGTTCAGTAATACTTTTGTGATTAAAGAATTGTTACTAAACATAGAGATGTATGTTGAATTATCAACTAATTATATTTTGTCATATTATTTTGTAAGTTATTTTTTATAAAATTCTTTTGTTACCATAACAATATTCATAACAATATTCGTCAACGTCAAACCAAACCTTATAGATCATCTGTTTCCAAAAAAAAAAAACCGTTATATAATAAAAATGATTTTATTCCAATAGATATTTAATAATAAAAATTAAACAACATATTTAGGCTTGGACAACAATGGAAGGGGTTATTTAACCGATGAGTTTTAGTTCAGTTGGTATACTAGACCTCTTGCAAAACAAAAAATTCTAAATTCAATCATTGACAGTGACCAGACAGGGTGTGTGTTTAAATTCAATATAAATTATTAAAAAAAGAAAAAAAGAAAAAGAAAAGAAAAAAGAAGAGGCTATTTATCATCATTGTAACAACTGTTCATTTGAGGGGAAAGTAAACAGTCATTAGGCAGTGCGTGGACCATTAAACCACAAATCTCAAAATAGATATGATTATGTCACATGGCCACCATAAACACTCTTAGCTTTAAAGCAATTGAAAGATGCTAAAAAATTTCTTGATTGTTCAATTCAATCCTTTATTTTAGGATCCATAATAAACTCTCCTAAACTAATATCCTTAATACCCCAATTAAAATACAATAATAGTATTTTCTGATTTTAAGAGCTGTGTATTTTTGGGTTCAGCTAATGGGTTGATCATCACGACCTACATTTGCTTTCTTAATTAAAGTGCACAAAGAAAAGAGATGATAATTAAACTGCATAAAGACGCAGTGATGTACTCCACCATATGGTACAACGTGTAATACGCATGATACAAGTGTTCATTGAAAGGATTGGAACTTGGAATTGCACAAAATATTAACTCTCGTCAAATCAAGACATAAAAAAGAACGATAATGTTAGAGATTTTAAATTTTGTTATATCTTAAATTGTGTCTATGTCTGATTGACTATGTCATATAATATTTTTTTATTTTTTATTTAATGCCACATTACTTGAGATATATTTGAGACAAAAAAAAAGAAGAATCAATGAGAACTTAGTTATACAAACAATTGATAAATGACAAATGTTCTTAATTAGCACCGTCTACAAAATCCCATGATTATGATGTCAAGATCAAATATGCAAGGTAGTAAACAAGAGTACCTATAACTACATGCATGTAATTCAATAAGTGGTCATCTTAAATGTCGATGAGATTTTGAGGTATTGTGATTTTTAAGTCTCAGATTCAATTGTCGGTTAATGCTGAGGTATTGTGATTTTTAAATCTCAGGTTCAATTCTCACTTAGGCACGTTTATTTTCTTCTTTATTATGATATTTGATTAGTTATTGATATTGTAATATTAATATATAGTGTATGAGATATTGTTCACCCCAAAATGGAGCTTCAAAAAACAAAAAAACAAGATCATCTTAAATGAATTTCTAAATGACTAATTGACTATGGTCATGTTTGTTTGCAAGAATTATAATTCCAGAATTATATTTCCATAGATTATAATCCCAAAACTATTAATCATAGGATTAAAAAGTCATAATCACATGTTTGTTTTTATGAAATTATTCATGAGATAACTTAAAATAATCACATGTTATGTTTGTTTTATCCAAAATTATTTAAACGATTGAATAAAAACTTATCGTCTGGACTATCATACCCTTAACACTAATAACAAATATATCATGTTCTCATTAGTTTAAATATAGATAGACAGGATAAAATACATCGATTTTTTTAAACAAAATTAAAAGTTAATTTTGTCCATAAATTTTTAATCCCAAATAATAGGAATTATACATGGTATTAAATAGTCTTCCATTTCAATACATTTTATTGTCTAATGACTAATAGTCCTAAGTCTATTTTTAAAACAAACAAGTGACTTGGGATTAATAATCCAACCTCAAGTATAATCCTTACAAACGTATCCTTAAAGTTAAGGTCAAAATGCGGTAGGATTATACTTTCAAGCGAAACTAAATCATTGCACATCTATTATCGACAGAATTAAGGCAACAAAATAGTGCTGTCTCAGATATGATAATGATATCCTAATTGGTTTAGGACTTAAAATTTCTACACAGAAATTGTCTTGCAGCGTATCAATGACAAAGTAATGGAGATCATAAAATCCATCAGAGAACTACAATTAACACCAATGCACAAAACAATTTGTATGTTAACGTTGTCTTGTGCAAACCAGATAAAGGTGACCACACCGGTATTGAAAATTATTATATGGTTAATACAAGTATTTTACAAAAGGTGGGAAAAACCTGGAGATTTTTTTTTGTAAAAATCTTCCCCGGAGTCCAGCAGTAACTTTGGCGGTCAAAGAGTGAGATGCTCCACATTTGGGGTTGCTCTGAAAGTGGAGCTTGCTTCTTCACTGTCCGAAGCACCAGGTCTTTCAGTTAGGAACTGTTCCCAGAATACATCATTAACCCTGGCTGGTGCAGTTGCAGGCCCTGGATTGTTAGTTGGTGCATTGTGCAAGGAAGACGGAGTCTTATTATCATTAGAATGGTTTCGGTTCTTTTGAGGAACTTCAAAATCAATCTCAGTACCATCTGAAGATTTTCCAATTTCCTGAGAAATCCTAGCAGAATATCGACTTTTATTGGCTTGCAATGGAGAAGATGCCAACGTAAGATTCAGCTGGCAGGAGATATGACCCTCGCCTTCTTCACTAGAAGTCAAACATTGTTGCAATGAATGCAATCTTGGGCTGTCACAGGATCCTGCCTTGCGCGAAAGAGATGAATCCATATTAAAAGTAAAAGATGTCCCAGTATCTGAAAGGTCTAGTGTCTCAGGGGTATATACAGGACCAGTGGATCTCGTGTGGACATCTTTTGTGCATCCTTCAGACGCCCTTTTTTGTGGACTTCCCCCATCTTCATTGGAACTCTGTGTGCTGTGTGACACCAAGTTAATATCTGAAACAGCCGGCGATAGCTCTAGTCTGAGCTTATTTGAGAAATCTTGGTGGAAAATATTCCCAAACTCAGCTCTAGAGAAGCTTTGGTTGTCAACAAAACTATCTTCAGGTGCTGTTTGAGAATCTTCAGGTTGAGGTAGTCGCCTTTTTTTATTATATGCTGACAAATCTATGGATTCAAGTTTGTGGGCAAGATGCTCAACAAAATCAGAATTCTGAACAACCTTTTCTAAGAAGCCTAGCAAATTCTCCTGCCTTTGCTCCATACCACTTATTCGCTGAGTTAACTCCTCCAACTGAAGCTTTGCAGCAGGCTGCTGCTGTTTGAACCTTAAGAGATTGGCCTCAAGTGCAGTTTTCTCACGTGAAATCTTATCAATCTCTTCCTCAAATGCAGCTCTTTCTGGATCAACTGCAGAACCTTGAGGGCTACTGTGGCTGTGAATGGGTTTTCTACGATGAATATTCTTTAGAAGATGCTTTTGATCTTGTACAAAATCCTCATTGGCAAATTCCCACCTTTCAGGATCAATCTTCCGAAAGCCCTATTAACGAAATATATTCATGGGATTCAATGAACTCAATTGAGTAAAAAGATGAGCTGAATGCAAAATCAACACATTAACAATGAGTGCTGTGGTGGTGTCCATAAAATGTATATACACATGGTTTCAATTTTATTATTTTATTCAGTTTTCACTCCCTGGATGAGGTGATCAGAAGATCAAAGGACTGATAGATGTATCTTCAGATATGTATGTAATACAGCTGATATAGTAAAATATGAACACCAGTCTGCCACGAGAGAAATGTGCAGCATTTATAAAAAAAAATTGTGTATTAAGTTTAGGAATAACACATTTAATCATACAACTGGAAAACAAGAAAACTAAAGAGTTTAAACACGTATATGCTACTGGGGAGTAAGAGACACACGTGGCATGTAAATTATTTGGGTTTACATTGTACCTCAGATGACTTACTACTCTTCACTTGGAAAGCAACAACAATGAGGTAACAAATCTAACAACTACAAACAACTTGATCACTTTTAAAGGAAATGCCCGATATATACACAAACAAAACTAGTTAAAGGTTAGCCACTTAATGAATGGTGAGAGGCAGTGACTAAATGCATATCAACTGGATCTGGCAAAATCCCAACTTTAATTCAGCCTGCAATCTATTTGATACAAGCCACTAAACACTTGTTAAAAAATTACCTGAATATAAGTGACTTAAGAGTATGATCATTGTGGAGAACACTTATACAAACAGACACGTGTATATATGCACATAAATACACATCCCATAATGTTCACAGATATCTACCTATTATAGGGGTTCAAAAGATGCATCAAAGACGACAACATATATATGGTCCATGTTCAAAACCAATGTTCCCTGCAACCAGGATCGTTCCGGTTTGTGGAAACAATACGAGAATGCAATACCTACATAGGCTAAAATGTGGTAGTGGTAGTGTGGTACGCTAGGAGTAGCTTTATACGGATGTTTATAGTTAGAATTTTCTTAAAATCTCACATAATAAAGCTAAATTCCATAAAAGAATTTTAGTTGCATCGACAAGTTAATTGTTCTAGAAATTATTTAGTACAAACTTGATGTTTCAGCATTCAATACTAAGTTAGAATATCAATATTTGTGAAATTAAACGTAGAAAACAAAGAAATATTTGAATATGCTAAATTAGGGTTTCGGAACGTAAGAATACTATTTTTGGCAAAGCAAGCACCTACACAGTTTGCTAGGTTAAGTAGGAGTATTTGGTAACTTTGTTCAAACCATTTTCTTTAAGTTCGTTAGATTCAGTGGGAAGTTGAAATCCTCAATAATGATATATAGAAACAGAAAAAGGAGTCATGCTCAGGTAGGAGATAGAGAATAACAGTAACTGCGAAGTGATAAAAATCCAAGACCTTACGAGGCAGTGTAAATAAAGCTCTAGGGTTCAAAGGACACAAAAGATATAAAATTTGTATTTTCCTGTAACAATAAGATTCGGGTTACTTATTCAGAAAAGGAAAAAAGAAAACAGAAAAACATATTTGAGTTGTATTTATAGTCATCAGCCGGCCTAGAATTACCCTAATAAAAGTGAAAAAGTATAATGTCTCTTACTTCAGAGACAAATGACATCATGCAAGCATGACAAAACATGACGTCAAAAGAAATGATTTTAATATAATACAAGCATACCATTAACAACACACACAAAAATAAAGACTAAAGCTCAAGTAAAAAACGAACAAGATGATTGTGTAGCCAGAGGCCTTGCTAGGACTCTTGTATGCTCCTATATCAGTTTTCTAGAATTGAAAAATACTTGGTTCTGACAATTTGACCTGGAAAAATCAGCATGCATTTTTGATCAATATTCTTCAGCTCTTTGCCTTTTCCTTACCAATCCAAGTACTTACAACTAGTCAGGTCCCAGCCTTTCAGCTTGTACATGGTCCTGTAAATTACTTCTTTGACATCCAAGATATCTTCATGACATCAAGTTGCCTCAATAAAACATGACAGATTGATAGGCCAAGATTTAATTATTAATTCATTTTTGATGCCTATCAATTGATTGGCCAAGACTTATTATTATTTTTGTTTTTGATACGTATCGATTGATTAGCCAATATATCCAGCTCACCGCATAAAACCTTTGAAGAGATCAAAATCAACTAAAGTGAAAATTTGGTCTTGATTGAAAATCAGTTGGTTACTCTACTGAATGCGTTTGAATATTTGAGCTAATTTTCTTAACCTTGCTTTGACCAACTTATTAGACATCAACTTGTGGGATACATTCAGGAATTAAATGCACCCGCACCATTCACCCTCTTTAAAGAATTAAGGAGCGACTGTCGATTTAAACCACCTATAAAATATTAGTTGCTTGCCTCAATGTCTCTAGCTCTTATAAACTTGTCGTATGCATCAAACTAAGGCTTCTTTTTTCCTCAATTTCAACCTCATGTTAAATTGGATCTAAATTAAGTACATGTTATGGTCTGACTCCATGAGGCTTCAACTAAGGTTCCGTTTGCGGTCCTGTTAAATATGTAAGTGTAAGCAATTTTATATTTTTTGTTCCGTCATAAAAGCTTTTCATGAATTAAATGGTCACTAAAATGAACATTTATCTATGGATAGCAAGTCAAGAGTATCTAAGTTTAGCTCTCAACTTTTAAGACAAGGTCCTCTAGAATGCAAGTTCCAACAACTAAAAGGTGTAACTAAACCACTCCAGATTCCAGACATATAAAAGTTGGTAAACGACTTAACGACCAAAAAAACCATCGAAATCATGTCAAGTTATTAAAAAAAATACATACAAAGATAGCAATGAGACTACCATGTGTGTTTGTCTAGAAATAAAAAGTTAGCAACATTTATCTATGAAGAGCCACATTAGCAACAAGACTACAATGTACGTTTGTTTAGATATATAAAGTTAGCAACTTTCATATATGCAGAGCCACATTAATCAAGATGAGAAAAAAAAAACACAACAAATTTCTTCAAAATCAAATAAATTCACGACAATTTTGACCTTTAGGATTTCGCAAATGGACTAGTAACAAAAATCACAGAACTGAGGGAATACATATGATGATCACAATCAGAATGGTAAAAATGAGAAATACAGTAGATTAAGTCAATATTATATTATTAATAAAGTGGACTAACATAGATTATATTATTAATAAAGTGGACTAACATAGGTATTGAGCTGTCTGATGAAGCTGGAGAAATTATTATGCTTAAAATAGGTCGGAAGTAAAAGCCGAGCAAACTCCGGCGGGTTCCACACCACGAAGCTGTTCCTCGTCGAGCTCCACGACACAATATCGTCCGACGACCTGTCTTCCACCATGTCATACGTCTTCAGCAGAAACGGCGCCGGCCCTCCGCCACCTCCGCCGCCGGTCGCAGCAGCTCCGTCCATGTCGTTCGGTCGATTTGACGGAGGAATTTTGGATCCGTTTGGTTTAATTTGGTTGCTTTGATTTTGGGGGAATGAAAAAATGAATTTTAGGTTGAGAGAGAAATATTAGGAGGGTACAAAAGTCAATAGAGAGAGTCAAAGAGGTCGTTGGAAAAGTAGGAAATTTTATTCGAATCCGACTCCATGTTATTGGGCCGGGCACGGACTTTTCCCCAATTTAGCTACGCCCGACTGATGGAGCGAGCCTCGATAGCTTTATGCTTGGTGTTTGAGTATTTTAAATTTTAATGTATGTATTATCTAATTTGGTCATGCTATATTAAAACATGTATGTATGTGATCAGCCCAAGATAAATTCCTGTTAAAATTGAACGTACGCAATAAAAAAGAACAAGATTATTTTTTGAGTCGAAATTTATCGATACATGATATTGGTAAGAATTATATAAGAACTTTATTTATTACACGTCCTTCCAAAAAAATTACTATTAATACTAATTTACGCAACTGACAATCATAAAATCGACGTAAACATTCGTAATATATCATTTTTTTTTTTCAGAGAAGTTTAATTTTCATACTTTGAGATATAAATTATACATTTTGAGTCAGTTTATATACCTTAATTTTACTATTTTCTACTAATATTTATACTTTGAGGGAAAAAATTATTAATTAATTTATTAGCGACAATAACATACACAATTGAGAGTTTTGTATTTTAGTCAATGAATTATTACGTACCTTGGATAATATGGAGTTGGCACCAGAAAGGCGTCACCGGGATCAGCCAAACAGAAGGCTATCATTTCATGAGCTCCGGTTGCTCCACCACCACTACTCATAACAACTCGGTCAGGATCAAATGTTACTCTATCTCCTCTCATTTTTGCCATAAACTTTGCAATGGCATGTAAATTCATATAGACAAGGTACAACTAATGTCAAGATTGTTTGCAAATAAGTCACTTAAATTGTCAAAATTGTCAAAAATGTCAAGATTATTTGTAAATAAGTCAAAAGGGTAGCCATACATCTCTGAATTCAGGCAAGTCATGATAATCTTGAAAAATAGCAATTTCTTTGAAGTCGTTTATTTCTTCAGTAGTGCAATGGAGGCTTTTGGGTTATTAACCAACCATTCTTATGGGAAAAATAAATTAAAAACAAAACAATAAACAATTTTCGTATGAATATTATAAATAATAACACAAAAACATTTTACTTTGTTTAATAAATTAATTATCTGGTTAACTCTACCATGCCCAATATTTGGTAGTAGTACTATAGGAGGATCCGTTTGGTTTAATTTAATTTGGTTGCTTTGATTTTGGGGGAATGATGTTAGAATATTTTATTTTAATATATTTTCTTATGTGGCCTCTACTATTTATTGAATTATTGGGCTTACATATTGTATTAATTTAATTACTTTATTTATGGGTTTAATAATTATGTGGTCTATAAATAATAGGGTTAATTACATATATTAGTACATTTTTGAAAATAATTACAAAAATCATACATCCATAAAATAATTACAAAAGTATTACACTTTTTCATTTTTATTTACAAAAGTATGCTCTCTCCTCTTTCCATTTCTTCTTCTTCTTCAATGAGTATGTCTTCAAGAACAACCTCATATTTTCTTCTTCAATGGTGCAAACACTTATAAGAGATATACCTACTTGCGTATAAATACTTTATATCAAGTTAGAAGCTTTTTTTAGCCGTTAAAAATGGCGAAAATCGCGACGGAGCAAATGGTTAATGGGTTCATGGCTCCCGTCGTTTATGGCTCCTCCATGCCCGTTTTCATGGAGTCGTCGTTCATGGCTACTCCATGCTCGTTTTCTTCCTTCTTTTCGGACAAATGGTTAATGGGTTCGGCAAACCTTCATACACTACTACAAAACAGTAAATAGATAACACTAAAACCACAACGTTTTTTTAACAAAACGTTGTAGATTTATATGAAAAAACGTTATGTATTTAAAAAGGGCATTTTCTGGTTTTAACTAGATAACGTTTTTTTTAAAACGTTATCTATCTAAAAAAACACGGAGCTTGAAAAAATCGCGCGGAAGTGAAAACTTAAAATAAAACCTAATTGTTCAGCTGCCTCATTTCATTTACAGACTCTCTCTCTCTCTCTCCTCGCCTCTTTCCCGAGCTCTCTCAAGCCCTCACTGGCCACTCTCCCCTCCTCCCTCCGTCGTTCCCTCACCCCTTCACACACGGAACCAAAAACACGACTACTCTGAAATCAGTACTCACAAGCACCAGTCAAAGCGTTGACGGTAGTTCGTTGAATTTGAAGAACAAGAAGAGCTTGCCACTGAAGATTCAGTTGGATACAAAGGTGAAAGTGAAGATTGGTGGGATGAAAACTAAGAAGGTTGGAATTAGGGTCACTTGTAGTGGCCTGAAAGCTACGGTACCTGCCGGAAAGTTACCGACGGTGGCCTCGACGACGGATGCTAAGTGTAAGGTGGTTCTTCGGATTAAGATCTGGAAATGGACTGTCTGAGTGAGAATTGTCAAAGGTGTGCTTATTTGTTTTTCCTTTTTTTTTTATAAATTTTATTTTGTTTTGTTTTTGATTCATTTTTTTTATTTTATCTTTATTTTTGTAATGGTGACAGCTACATATATAAATAGAGAAAGGTTTATGTTAAACTAGAACGGTTGTCAATTTGTCATAATTGTGCAATGTCATATAATTGCCCCATTTTATAGTGTTGATTATAAAATTATTGATTGTGTGTGTGTATATATATATATATATATAATTAAAATGGTAATTAAATTAAGAATCAGTATTGATTGACATTGGGTACGTTATAGCTGGCACTGGCAGGTGAATCTAAAGTCTAAAGAAATCAGTTTTGGTACTAATATTATAATGGTAATTGTTTTCAATCAGGGAACCCCCCACCACAGAAGAAATTGTTGGCATTTGACTGGACTATAAGCATGATATATGCCAGTGGGGTTTATCAAATCGTAGAACAATATTTGAGTCTCTAGGTTATTGAATTTTGGAAGCACAATTTTTATCGACCACTAATAAAGTTGGTGATTGTTATTGTTGATGGATTGAGGCTGAATGTTCAATTTCAGTTGTGTACTAAACTACTGTGGCTTTTCTGATAGTTTTGTGCTGTGTTCTTTTTTCCAGAAATGGGAGTAGCAGTTATGTGAATGCTTTTCCTTTAGCTGCCGATGCAGGTAATTCTGTAGTCTTTTTGGTTTTGGAGTGAACCGATATCTGAAATACCATAGTACATGTAGACAATTATGCGGTAATTCTTCAAAGTGCGACCGTTGTCTTGGATCAATTTTCATTGTGTTGTTTTATTCTTAAGCTAAAGGAAAGTTGTATTTCAGTTTGAAGTGGTTTATTTTTTTGGTATAATTGTTATAGTTCCTGTAGTTTCTATTTAGCTGCAGATTCATACACTGCAAACCTTGTTTTTGAGGTAGGAAGTCTTTCTGACTATTTCTGGTATCCATACATGACGTATGGATATATATCAAAGAGCAACTGATGACCTTTTATGAAATCTATGGCTTCATGAGCAAGTTTGCATGACTAAAATGGCACTAAGATTTTTGAGATATGAATTTCTAAAAAGTAACAAAATTGAAAGTTTACATACATTGTCAGTTTACTTGTGGGCATCGGTAGTGTACAGGGGCTAGATGAACTGGTTGATGAACAGTTTCTTTTTGTTTGTCCTAACAAAAGCATTGTGGATATGAGAAGCTTTAGAAATAATTTCAAACATAACTTTGATTGATGGATGTTCAATGGATTTTACAATTGATAATGCTGCTATCCTTTGGTTTTGTCTTGTTAAAACAGTCTATGGGATCCCTTTTCTCCTTCCATTTATTCCCTATACGATTAGGAAGATTGATTTCCAAATTCCATGTGCACTTCTCTGTTAAAGAAGTCATTCATTTCATAACTGTACAAGGGATTGTCAGCCCAAAGTGACGACCAAGATGAGATGGTCTTTATATAAATGCCTCATTGAAGTTTTGTTGAATCCTATTTAGATTGCATTGTTGATTAGAATACAGTTGCATATTGCAGAATTTTTAGGATGTTTAGTGTCATAAATAATGTTTTAATATAATTTGTTGTCACATTTGTGTTAGGGAAAAATAGAATTTGTATTCTTGTATTCTCAGTTTGAGATCCAGCCTGTACCGGATTTGCTCTGTCAAACAGGTACAAAAGAATCATCCATTAGTTAAGACAATATCAATTTGGTATGTGGAAGAGGTACAATTTCATCTCCCTCAAAATTGAAGTCCCAAGAATCAGAATCATCCTATGCTTTGAAGGTAATGGATGGCCTCTCTTCTTAAAATCCTAATTCCTAAAGACGTCCCACAGGACGAGAGAGACGCATAAAAAAACCATGGAAAGTTAAACAAGAATCCTGTTCAGAAGCATATATTATATATTGAGCAAATTTACTATGTTCAAGTATTATATCATATTTTTGTTTACCTCCAGCCGAGCCAGTTACATGACCACCATTTATTCGGATTGTGTCACAATCGGATCTAATTAATTCAAGTATTTCTTGACTGTTGTGCATAATATATATATATATATATATATATATATTGCATCGGATAGTTATAATCAGACTAAATTAGGTGTGGGCCTTGCCGTTTCATTGCCCCAATTCTGGCAGAGCTAGCAAAGAAGATGCCTAATGTCATCTTCCTTAAGGTGGATGTGGATGAGTTGGAGGTAAACAAATATGAGCCCCATCTGTAAGGACAACAGGTTTCTCTATTCATTCAAGGCTTTATATTTCTTAGCTATTGAAGTTTTGTGCAAGTATAATCTCTTACTTATGTTACTAGTTTTCTATACTCACAGCCTATTTTCAAGGAATGGTCAGTGGAGGCAATGCTAACCTTTATATTTCTGAAAAAAGGGGACCTTGTGGACAAGGTTGTGGGCGCAAAGAAAGAAGATCTCCAACAAACAATTGTCAGGCATGCCACTGGCTATCAATCCTGTTTGTTAGTAAGTTGCACTAATTGTGGTTATTTATTATATTCTGTAACCTTTTTATTATTGTTTTTCTTTTGGTTTTGTTTTTGCTTTGCTTTGTGTACTTGTCATACTATGGATAACAATCTAAAAAAAAAGGCAACTGTAAGTGAAACATGGTAACTAGACATGGAAACTCCAGTGATTATTCTCTCCTATACCATCATTAAGTTCTCATGGGACTGTTTTCCTTAACATTGTACACAGGATTAAGAATTTCGCTTTTGGATTGGACCAACATGATCCCATTAAGCAGGTTGAGGTATAATTATTAATTGTTTGTCCAATACAAATAAGCAGAAATGTTTTATATGGATGTTACATTTCCCAGTCAAATTTCAGAAAATTAAGAAGTGTATCAATTAATTATCTTGGCAATAAACAGGGTGGATGGTGTGATAGTCATAGAACAATGGAGCAAATGAGGGCAAAGTTACAAATGAAGTCAGAAAGAGCAATGAAGAAGGAGATGAATGTACATGCTTAGTTAGTAGCTTAATTTTATGGATAGTTTGGTTTATTTTGTGGATGCATGCAATCAAATTCACAATTCAATATATTTTTTGTGGATGTAGTAATTTAAAATTGAAAACGAATGGTATTATTGGGATGTAGTTTGAATGGTTGATACATTTTGGCTTTAAATTTAAATGAGAATTTAGACCTTTTTTAGCTATATATCATGGCAGTAGCATATTGCAGGTGCACTGGTAATATAAGCGAACCACAACTTTTTTTTCTTTTTAAAAATGTTGTGTATGCAGCACAGCCACAACGTTGTTACATGATTACAACATTGGCAAGTCAATCTAGAACATTTTAAACACGTCGTCTGTTGTAACTTTGTCTAAATAGATGACACATTATAACCGTTGTGTAAATGTGGATAAACGTTGTCTAATATATTAAACTACAACGTTTTCGAGCATCCACTAATTTATGGAAAATAAATCTACAACGTTTTTTGCTTAAAAACGTTGTATAATGTGACTAACTACAACGTTTTAAAACGTTGTATAAGGGTGTCAAATAGATGACACCCTTAACCACGACATTTTGCTGACAGCAACCACAACGTTGTTTACGCGTTATCTATTTACTGTTTTGTAGTAGTGATACCTTTGTTTTAATGGTTACCTTTGTATTAAAGGTTGGTTACCTTTGTTTTAAGGTTGGATACCTTTTGTATTAAGTTTTGGTTACCATTGTATTAAGGGTTGGTTACCTTTTGTATTAAAAGTTGGTTACCTCTGTATTACTGTTTGATTACATTTGTATTAAGGTTTGGTTACCTTTATATTAAGGATTGGTTACCTTTGTATTAAGGTTTGGTTACTTTTGTATAAAGGTTGGTTACCTTGGTATTAAGGTTTGGTTACCTTTGTATTAAATGTTTGTTACCTTTGTATTAAAGGTTGATTACCTTTGTTTTAAGGTTGGATACCTTTTGTATTAAGTTTTGGTTACCATTGTATTAAGGGTTGGTTACCTTTTGTATTAAAAGTTAGCTACTTCTGTATTACTGTTTGATTACCTTTGTATTAATGTTTGGTTACCTTTATATTAAGGGTTGGTTACCTTTGTATTAAGGTTTGGTTACTTTTGTATAAAGGTTGGTTACCTTGGTATTAAGGTTTGGTTACCTTTGTATTAAAGGTTGGTTACCTTTGTTTTAAGGTTGGATACCTTTTGTATTAGGGTTTGGTTACCTTTGTATTAAGGGTTGGTTACCTCTGTATTAAGGTTTGGTTACTTTTGTATTAAAGGTTGGTTACCTATGTATTAAGGTTGGTTACCTTTGTATTAAGGGTTGGTTACCCTCCTCCTCTTCAACTCATTTTCCATCACGATGACACAGCCGCTGCCGTCCACCATTTCTCACCCCTCCCTAAAGCCACCAGTGAGTTCTCTATCGATTTCATCGACGATAATCATCGCTTCTTTTGCCCCAACCACCGCCCGGCTTCCGCCGCCCCATCTACGCCTCTCCCGTCCACGCCCACCACTGGAACGTCAACTGCCGTCCTGAGGGCTTTCGAAATTCATCATCATCACTTTCTTAATTTCTATTCATCCACCAAACATTTAACAGAGCATAGATCAAGAACAACAAAAAGAGGAGAGAGAAAATAGTTCTAACAGTGTACAAACTTGAAGAAGAAGAAGAAGGGTTTTGAATTTTCAATCCTTAGGTGAAGAACAAATGGTAGCCAGTCATTATCGTAAAGTTAATGTGTTGTGTTATTTTTGTAATTATTTTGTGGATGTTTTATTTTTGTAAATACTTTAGAATTATTGTATATTAGTGTTAAGGACCCTAAATAATATTACTGATAGTATTTGGCAATAATGGGCCTAGGGTTTCATAATTTTGATGGACGATTTTAACCTTTAAATATTCTATAAATAAAATAGTAGAGTTTGGTCTCAATTGTCGTCTCAAGAATTTTATACATACTTATACATTCATCCTAAGATTAAGAGAGGCAATTGAAGACTTTTACCCTTAAGCGCAGCGGAAGCGTGATACATACAAGATGTATTCTCTCAATTTATGTCAGTACATAATGTAATGATTAATTTAATTGATTTTATTCTATGAAATAGAAACGTTCCAATATAATTATTTAACATCTGATATCAGAGCTATGGTTATGTTATTACATAGAATAATTAATTGTGTTGTTATGCTAGTGATTAATCCCGTAAATTTATTGATATGATATAAGGTCATTCGGTTTATTTCTACGGAAAAGAAGTTTTCGAAAGTAAAGTATTATTTCTGATTATGCTTACCCATGTGTCGTATTCATGATATTAAAGTGTTTCTCATTTACTATGATCTCAATTCATATATTCATGATATTAAAGTGCTTCCTCGTGTACTGTGATCTCAATTCATGGCTACTGCCATATGCCTTGCTTATTATGCTTACGTGGGAGTTGGATCAGTTAATAATGGTTATAGATGTATTTCTGATTATGTTTATATAATATTATTTTATATCATGTCATTATATTTTAAGTTTAGCTTTTATGTGAATATTTATAATTAATTCATGTTCATAACTATGTATCTTAATGTAGATTTTGGAACATGATATATTATTAGGGCTTTTAAGTTGCTACATGTAAATTATAAATGATGTTAATTTTCAAACTTGATTAATATGTTATTTAAAGAAAATTAAGTTTGATCATAACAATTTACATGTATGCGTGACTCTTTTCTTGTTAAAATTAATAATTAGCCTAACGGAGGGTTATTAATTGAAATAATTAAAGATTAGGAAAAATCACATAATATTACATTTAATAAATGAAGATTTTAATTTTACCCAACGAAAAAAAAATTAAAATTAGAATTTATTAAATGGAATTTTATTGCATAAGTAAAATGTTTATTTCATTTTTGCCCAACGGTGATGCGTAAATAGATGTGTTGTGCATTATTTTATGGGGATGTTATTAGCATATTATTAATTGGATCAACGAAAGATTGATAATTATGCACAAACATCTCATTCAAATCTATTTTTGAGTGTTGTAAATAAATTTTATGTAACTAATTGTTTGTCCTACATTTGGTTTTTTTATTATGATTAAATTATTAATTATTGTTGTACATTGTGGATTTCTTTTAATTTTCTGTAAGCATGCTTATGAGCTTGATTATGTTTCAGCATTGACTCCTACTAGTATTTCTGGATATCTCTATGGAATTGAAGCCTTAAATAGGACTAATTGTATTGCTTGGAAAGAGCAAGTGAAATTTTTTCTCGACGTTATAGATTTGGATTATGCATTACGAATGGATCTTCTTACTCCACTTACAACTACAAGTTCAATTGAGCAAAAGGCTATTTATGAAAGGTGAGAGTGATCCAACCGCATGTCCTTTATGATTATGAAAAACTCTATCACGACAGCCATTCGAGTAGCCATTCCTAACTCCGAAAATGTTAAAGAGTACTTAGCTTCAGTCGAGGAATAATTTAAGAGTTCTTCTAAAACTCATGCAAGTACCCTTATTTTGAAAGTGCTCATTAGCAGGTATAATGGGGTTAGTGGAGTGCGCGAGCACATTATGATGATGAACGACATGACCTTTAAATTAAAGGGTATGGACATGGAGATTTCTGAGAATTTTCTTGTCACTTCATTATGACTTTTCTTCTTGCACAGTTTGATCCATTTAAGATCAATTATAACACGCAAAAAGAAAAGTGAAAGATGAGCGAGTTGATATCCATGTGCGTCCAAGAGGAAGAAAGGCTTAAAGTTGAAAAACCTAATGTTGCTCATTTGACTACCACTGGATCTCATAAGAAGAAGGCACATAAAAATGACAAAGGTTTTAAGAATAAGGATAAGCCAGTTTCTACCAAAACAAATAAGGCAAATTATTCAGGTAACAACTCTGAGGCAGGTCCTAAATGTCGCTTCTGTAATAAGTAAGGACATATTCAGAAAGATTTCCCTAAGTTCAGAGAATGACTTGAAAAGAAAGGTATGTCCTTCAATTATGTGACTTATGAATCCTTTCTAATTGATGCTTCTTCTAATACATAGTGGCTTGACACTGGTGCTATGGTTCACATTACTAATTCATTATAGGGATTCTTTTCAAAGAAGACACTCCAAAAGGGGGAAAAACCATTAAGGTTGGCAATGGAGAGTCTATACAAGTTGAAGTTGTAGGAACTCTCCCTTTTAGTTTTGGAGAGTGGTTTCACCTTATATTTTTATGATACTCGTTCACAGTATGACACGGAATTTAATTTCTGTATCTAAACTTGACGTTTATGGTTTTTCGTTTAAATTTGAGAATAATAAAATAATTATTTATTATTACTCTCATGTTATTGGTTCTGGCTCTTTAGAGGAAAACCTCTATGAGTTAAATTTGGATAATGCCTTTGCTGAATCCTTGTTAACAATGAATGTGACAGAAAGTAACTCTAAAAGTGAAAATAAGAGAAAACTAGATAATGAGAATTCTTCAAAATTGTGGCATCAACGTTTAGGTCATATTTCAAAAGATAGAATATAACTTTTTATAAAGGATGGAATTCTTCATTCACTAGATTTCTCTGATCTTGACCACTGTATTGAATGTATAAAAGAAAAATTTGTGAAAGGTAGTAAGAAAGGAGCCACTAGAAGTGGTGCATTTCTCGAGGTGATTCACACTGATATATGTGAACCATTTTTCTCCTAGAATTGGTGGACATAAATCTTTCATTACATTCATTAATGACTATTCTCGCCATACTTATGTCTACCTGATTAATGAAAAATCTGAATAACTAAATATGTTTAAAATTTTTAAGGTTGAAGTTGAAAATCAACTTGATAGAAAAATTAAAGTAGTTAGATCAGATAGAGGTGAATAATATTATGGTAAACACTCCGTTACAGGTCATAATCCTAGTCTATTTGCCTTATTTTGTCAAGAAAATGACACCATCACTCAGTATACAATGCCTGGTACACCACAGTAGAATGATGTAACTAAGAGGAGAAATCGTACCCTTATGGATATGGTACGTAGTGTGTTATCAAATTCCAGCTTACCAATATTTTTGTGGACTGAGGCATTAAAGACAACTGTTTATATTTTAAATCGGGTTCCTAACAAATCAGTCCTTAACACTCCTTATGAAATTTTGACAGATAGGAAACCTAGTTTAAAATATTTACGGGTGTGGGGCTGTCCAGCCGATGTTAAGATTTTCAATTCACAAATAAAGAAACTTGACTCTAAAACTATTAGTTTTCATTTCATTGGATATCCTGATAGATCTAAGGGCTTTCGCTTTTATTGTCCCTCACATACCACTAGAATTGTTGAGATTAGGTATGCAGAGTTTTTAGAGAATGGTGATATAAGTGGGAGCGGTGAGTCTAGAAAAATTGATCTTGAAGAAAACATGATTTATATTCCTAATCCTGTAATTCAAGAGGGTGAGACACAACAACCTCCTATTGAGGCGAATGATGCCCCTGAGATAGTTGAGCCACTACTTAATGTTGAACCCCACATTATTAAAAATCATATTTTTAAAATTGTGCAGCCTTTACGTAGGTCTGAAAGACCTAGAAAACATGTTATTTTTGATGATTTTATAACCTATCTTAATGAGATTGACTATGATTTAAGTAATATTAATGATCCTATCTCCTATAAAGAGGCCATTACGAGTGCTCAATCAACTCAATGACTTGAAACCATGAATGATGAATTGAAATCAATGGAGCTTAATAACGTTTGGGATCTTGAAGAGTTATCAAAAGGTGTTAAACATGTTTGTTGCAAGTGGGTCGATAAGACCAAATTAGATCTTAAAGGGAACGTTGAAAGGTATAAAGCTCGATTGATTGCTAAGGGTTTCACTCAAAAGGAATATGTGGATTATAATGAAACTTTCTCTCCAGTATCCAAGAAAGATTCATTTATAATAGTCATGGCTCTAGTAGCTCATTATGATTTGGAGTTATATCAGATGGATGTTAAAACTGCATTCCTTAATGGTAACTTGCATGAGAATGTCTATATGGCACAACTAGAATGTTTTTTGGTTAAAGGCAAGGAACATATGGTATATAGACTAAAGAAATCCATCTATGGGTTAAAACAGGTTTCTCGACAATGGTATCTTAAGTTTCATGAGGTGATGAGTAATTTTAATTTTAAGAAGAATATAATGGATCAATGCATATATTTGAAGGTTAGTGGGAGTAAATTTGTTATTCTTGTTTTGTATGTTGATGATATACTACTTGCAAGTAATAACTTAGACATGTTACATGAGACCAAACGTTTCCTTTCTGAGAATTTTGATATGAAGGATTTCGGTGAAGCCTCTTATGTCATAGGTATTGAAATTCATCGAGATAGGTCTCACGAGATATTAGGATTGTCCCAAAGAGCTTATATTGACAAAGTTCTTAATAAATATAACATGCAAAATTGATCCCTTGTTGTCGCCCTTGTTGTTAAGGGTGACAAATTTGGCTCATATCAATGCCCTAAGAATCAGTTGGAACGTGATCAAATGAATCTTATTCCCTATGCTTCTGTGGTTAGGAGTCTTATGTATGCTCAAGTTTGTACACGTCCAGATATAACGTATGTAACTAGTATTTTTGGACGTTACCAGTCAAATCCAGGTTTGGATCACTGGAAAGCAGCCAAAAAGGTTTTACGCTACTTATAGGATACTAAGGATTTTATGCTTACATTCAGAAAAACAGATAACCTTGAAGTTGTTAGTTATTTTGATTCTGATTTTGCTAAGTGTAAAGATGAAACGAAATCTACATCAGGGTACATCTTTATGCTTTCAGGAGGCCCTATTTCGTGGAGAAGTCATAAGCAGGAGTTAACTACCACTTCCACGATGATGACATAATATGTGGCTTGTTATCATGCTACTTGTCACATTGTATTATTAAGGAATCTTATTTCATGACTTAAGGTTGTAGATTCCATTTCAATGCCATTGAAAGTATTTTGTGATAATGATTATGCTATTAGTTTTTCCAATAACATCAGTTCGAGTGGTGTTGAACTGTACCTCGACACTAAGTACTTATTTGTCAGAGAAAAAGTTGAAGATCAAAGCGTTGTCATTAAGTATATTAGTACGCATGATATGTTAGCGGATCCACTTACCAAAGGCTTACCATCCAAGTTCTTTTTAGAGCATGTTGCTGGCATGAGTTTAACTGATAGTCTTAATTAGTGAGTTACTTTGATGTAAGACAACATTTTTGAACTCGTTGCTTTGAACTTCACATTACGTTTACGGTTTGTTATTCTCTTTATTGTGCACACTTGAGAACTTGTGAGCAAACAATTACGTTTTGGACCATATGAATGAGTTTAATTTATTACCACTTATGTAAACTATATTCATACCTGTTATGCTTAATGTTTTTTGTTTTAATAAAAGTACTAATTGTAACTAATGGGAATCTAGTGTTAATAGTGACACAAAGATTGTATTAATTAACATTGGTGCTTTTATTTGAACATGATGTAGACATTAAATTAATGTTTGGCCAAATTAATGATTGTAAGCATTATGTTTTGTATATAAATAATATTTTGACCAAGTGGAAGAATGTTAGAATATTTTATTTTAATGTATTTTCTTATGTGGCCTCTACTATTTATGAAATTATTGGACTTACATATTGCATTAATTTAATCACTTTATTTATGAGTTTGGTAATTATGTGGCCAATAAATAATATTACTGATAGTATTTGGCATAATAGGCCCTCGGGTTTTATAATCTTGATGAGCGATTTTGACCCTTAGTTATTTTATAAGTAAAACAGTTAGGGTTTGTTCCCAATTATAATATCAAGAATTTTATACACACTTGTAAATCCATCCTAAAATTAAGAGAGACAATTGAAGACTTTCACCTTTAAACGCAGCAGAAGCGTGATACATATAAGATGTCTTCTCTCAATTCATGTAAGTACATAATATAATGATTAAGTTAATTAATTTTGTTATATGAAATAGCAACATTCCAATATAATTATTTAACAAATGAAAAAAAAATGAATTTTTGGTTGAGATGATTGAGAGAGAAATATTAGGAGGGTACAAAAGTTAATAGATACCAGAGAGAGTCAAAGAGGTCGTTGGAAAAGTAGGAAATTTTATTCGAATCTGACTCCATGTTATTGGGTCGGTTACGAACTTTTCCCCAATTTAGCTATGCCCGGCTGATGGAGCGAGCCTTGATAGCTTTATGCTTGGTGTTTGAGTATTTTAAATTTTAACATATATATATATATATATATCTAATTTGGTCAAGCCATATGATCAGTACAAGATAAATTCCTGTTAAAATTGAATGGATACAACAAAAAAGAAAATGATTATTTTTTAAGTCATGTTATATATTGCGATAAATTTATGTCAAATTACAATTGCGAAACTTGTCAATACATGAGATTGATAAGAATTATAGGAGAGTCTCACTTATTACATGGTCCTCCAAAAAGATTACCACTAATACTTATTCACATAACTGACAATTAAAAAATCGACATAAACATTCGTAATATATTATTTTCTTTATTTTTTCAAAGAAGTTCGTAATATATTATTTTCTTTATTTTTTTCAAAGAAGTTTAATTTTCATACTTTGAAATATAAATCGAAATACGTACAAATTTTGGGACCAATTTTATTATTTATCGTCATTCTCTCTCTCTCCTCCTATAAAAGAGTCCTCTTACGCGGACAGGGGTAGTGGACCGTGGGTCTCACTATGCATTTAAAAAACAACAACTCATTCTCTTCATATGCATCTGTACTTTAATATGCAGTATTGTAAACTTTGCCTATGATTTAATGTGCATCACGCCCAATATGATTTTGCCTTGCCTTGCATCTGTACAGTTTTTTCTTTTCTATTTTAACTAATTATTTACCAAATTTTAAATTATACTTAAATGACTGGATTCAATTATTGTAATTAACCTAATTAATTTTCAAAAAAGACTTCACAATGTATGAATTCGTAGGTTAAAGTATACTACCTATTGCATTCATCAAATTCTCCAAAGGCTGAATGACACTTATCACCCTCCAAGTTATCACCCACTTTCAATGTCGTCCTTAAAGTACATTTTTCGTCAATTGGACCCTTAAAGTGGCATTTTTTGGCGTTTCCGTTCCTTTTAACCTATTTTACCCCACCCGACCCATTTTGACCGAAAACCGACCCAGTTTGACCCAACTCAATTTCATCAATAATTTTTTTTAATAAAAAAACTAAAAAGTTTTAAAATTATTTTAAAAATAATTATTAGTTAAAAATTCTTTTAAAAATAATATTTTATTTTAAAATATTAAAAATTATTATTTTTAATATTTTTAAAAATTATTATTATTTTAAAATTAATTATTATTTTAAAAATAATATTTTATTCTAAAATATTAAAAATACTTATTATTTTAAATATTTTTAAAATTAATTATTATTTTCAAGAAAAAATATTAAAAACTTTTATTTTTTCATAAAATGAGTAAAGTTTCATAAAATATAGATTCAAAATATTTATTTAAAAATAATTATTTTAATATTTTAAAATAAAATATTATTTTTAGAATAATTTTAAAATAATAATTATTTTTATATTTAAAAATGAAATATTATTTTTAAAAAGTTTTAAAAATAATTATTATTTTCAGAAGAAAACAAATTAAAAACTTTTATTTTTTTCAAAAATGAGTAAAATTTCATAAAATATATATTCAAAAAAATTAAAGTTTAAATTTTTTTAATTCTTAATTATTTTTATTAAAATTTACATCTTTTAAAAAATAAATATTTCTAGTTTTGTTTTATGAAAATAAAAAAAATTTATTTACTTGTTTTGAATCTATATTTTATGATTTGTAAAAAAAAATTAAAAATTTCTATTTTTTCTGAAAATAAATTTTAATTTTTTTGTTAAATTTTTTTGAATAAAATACTTACTAATTTTTTAAAAAAATGATAAATTTTCTAATTTTTTTTCCTAAAAAAAAATAATTTTTAAAACTTTTTAATTTCTTTTTTTAAAAAAAAAATTGAATCAATTTTTTTATTTATCTTTTACTGTTTTTTGTATTTTACATATAAAATGAAAAAAAAATTACTTTTTTTAAAAATAAAGTTTTATTTTTTTGAATCTTTATTTTATGAATCTATTTTTTTTCCTAAAAATAAGAATTATTTTTAAAAATATTTAAAATACTAATAATTTTTAAGATTTTTAAATAAAATATTATTTTTATAATTATTTTTAAAATAAAATATTATTTAGTTTTTTTTTTAAAAAAACAATTAGTTAAATTGGGTCGGGTCAAAATAGGTCGGATTGGGTCAAAATTTGGTAAAAATGGGTCGGATTTGGGTAAAATAGGGTAAAAGGAACGGAAACGCCAAAAAATGTCACTTTAAGGGCCCAATTGACGAAAAATGTACTTTAGGGACGACATTGAAAGTGGGTGGCAACTTGGAGGGTCATAAGTGTCATTCAGCCTTCTCCAAATGATATAACTTGTTGATGAAATCAAACACATCAAATAAAATTCAAATTTATAGTTTTCAAATCAAACACAATCAAATACAGTCCAAACTTTGAGTTTTCAACCAATCTCACTGTATCAAAATGACAAACATACATGAAAATACATCAAAAACATTCAAATTCCGTCAAACTTTTACTCGTAAACTTTCTTATTTACTGTTCCTTAAATGGTTGCCCAGAATTTGCATTATTGTTAAGACCATATGCACCATTCCAAAATGGGTATTGATAACCAGCCAACTGAGTAGAGAGACTTGTTGAATACACATTTCCAATTGAGAAGCCTCCAACATTACCAAAATGGAAGCTTTCAACATTCGGTACCTACAAATGAAGTTAAATTATATCAAAATAAGACTAAAAAAACTAAACAAAACTACTTTGTACAAAAAAATAAATAAACAATACCTGTTGGCTTAAAAGAGCACCAACTGGGAAGCCTCCAACATTACCAAGAGGAAATGGAACATTCTCATGAGCACCAGCTTCCACCAAAACTGAACTAAAGTTTTTATTTGGTCTAATACTCGCCCTATCATTAACTTCAAGTCTTCTTTTAACGTACATTCTTATAACCCTATTCTTCTTATAAAATCTAGATTTTTCTGGGCTCAAAGCATGATTGTGATCAAGGGTTATTTGTGAAACCTCCCATTTACCATTATGGCATAATACAATCCTAATCTTAGCTTTACATCCTGTTTTACTGTTTGGACATTTTTTAAGACATTCTTTGACTTGCTTACTGTTTGTCCGGTCCGAGAGCATGAAAGAACCACACAATTAACCTCCCCATCATCTCCCTTTTCCAAAGATCTTTTCTTCATTGGAAACCCTTGTTTGTTAGCATATTTAATGTAGTATTCTACACAAGCATCAATATTGTCAAATTTCATTCCTATTTCCGGATCTCTTATCTCATCTAAAGCTACTGCACTCTCCACACACTCATTAAATTCTGAATTATCATTGTATCCATTCACCTCGGTACTTAAAGATGCATTCAATGATACTATTTTCATTTGTGCACAAGATTAACAACACAACAACACCAGTTTTAACCCCAAAAAAACTTGTACCTGTTTTAAAGAAAAAAAACAGAATAATTAATCCAAAATTAGGGCTTTTTTGTAGTGTTTTTGTTTAAACCATGTATAAAGAGGGTAAGATTATATCAATTAATCTAAATATGTGTGTGTTTAACTGAAAATAGGGTTTTATTTTTGAAAGCTTCTTGGTGTTCTAACATTGAGTTTGATCAAACTATCCAGAAAAGAATGATGAAATATCAAAAATTGATAACTACTGTAATGAATTAAGAGCACCAATCAACATGGTCCTAAAGAAAAATACTATCACCAATCAACATGGTTCGGTACTAGGAGTCTTAGAGAGAGAGAGAGAGAGAGAAAATCAACTTTTGCTCTGACCTGAAACCGAAACGATCGATCACTTTTGGGGGAGGCGGTAGGAGCACTGAGCAATCCAAGCCGCTTTGCCAGTGTTCTTGAGGAACTTCTTGGTCGGCAACAGCTTGTTAGATCTAAATAGAGAGAATTTCTACCTGAGATGGAGATGGATAGAGGTAAAGAAAGTCTTCCTTAATTAAAGGGTTGGGACTCACGGTCCAATTCTATGTCTATTTTGCCGGGGGCCGCATAGATTAATTCCCTATAAAATGTATCATTTGTTAATTTTTTTAATTCTAGCTATTAAAAAATTATCTTTTTATTAATATAATATGAATGATACAATATTCTCTAAATTGTCATTACATAATTTAATTAGCATGCCAATGCCGTTGAACTAACAACCCAGTTCCTCCTTTCCACACGACAGAGTTCAATTTTTTTTTTTCAAAAACAATTCTAGTCTATCTGCAAAATTTTAAAAACTCAAGATTGTTGTGACTTTATTTGGTTTATTTTATATAATAGTTAATATTGTAAATTAGTTTGAAAGGTGCTACTAAGCACCAAATTATTGTTTCAATTTTTTTTATAAAAAAAATCACATTACAATTTAATATTTTGGATTTCACAAATTAATTATTAAGAACAAATTCAATGAGGTTTTTTAGAATATTATTTAAAATAAATATGAAATAATATAACTAATTTATTGCATAAGAACTCTTTTTGTCGAACTCTTTTTGTCGAAGGGATGGTGGATCTAATCACGCATCATAAACTATATTATATTGAATATCCACTTAATTCTTGTTAATATTTCATATTGTATTTGACTTTATTATTTTCTTATAAGTAAATTAAGATATATTAGAAAAAGTATTTATAACATTCTGATATTGGTTCCCAGTAGGGGTGTAAATGAGTTGAATCTCAGCGAATATCTTCATACTCAGATTCGACTCGACTCGAAAAAATTGAGCTCGAATTCGATAAAGAATTTCTAATTTTGCGTCAGATTCGACTCGGATCATTAGTTGGACCTACTCGGCTCGTTTACATGTAAACGAGTTACTCATGAGCTTTCAAAACGAGTTTCGAATATGAATTATTTCACTTAAAATTTAATCACTCCATACTAAATTGATTACTAAACTAATGTTTATACATGAAAAAATTTCACTTTTATTTATGTAAATAAATTACAAAGAATATAATACAAATTGACAATCACAACTCATTGATTTATTTAAGTACAAACTTACACAATTACATACTATACTTTATAAATTACAAAAGTTGGTACAAATATCACATATTTAGCTTAGAGTACGGATAAATATAATTTATCGAGCAGGTATCGAGTATGGTTCACGAAAAAGTGCACTACTCGAATCTAATATGAGCGAACACTTATATATTTGAATTTGACTAGTGTATCATTAAATAAAAAACGAATATGAATAAAATTTTACTCAGATTAATTTCGAATTCGAGTTTTGAATCTTATTTTTCGAGTTGATTCGAGCACCGAGCAACTCCGCTCGGCTTGGCTTACGCCCATAGTTTCCAGCCCAGGGTTCAATGGGACAGTTTTTTTTGGGACAGGAGAAGAGAGTACATCCCGCCTGGACACTTATAATAAAGAATGGAATAGAAAATTCCATCCAGATACAGATAAAAGAAATTTGACTTTTTGTTTAATAAGAGAGAAAGGGAAAGTGGGGTGGTTCTATTTTGAGATTTTAGAGAGAAAAAGTTGGGAGAAAAGAATGGGGGTGACCATGGATGAGAACACTAGTAGCTGCTGCGAGAACAAAAAGGGACCTGGGTATGCAACTCCACTTGATGCCATGGCTGGTCCAAAGGAGTCTCTAATCTATGTCACTTGTATTTACAGAGGTACCTATCTTTCTCTCTCTATATCTATAGTTATATATACAACTGAATAGATGATTAGCCAATAATTAATTCAATTCTAATTCTATTGATATATTAGTTAATTATTGGTTTATGGGAAGGGCTAATCTTTGGGCTGTTTACTTAGAGATAATTGTTTTGAGTTTGTTAATTGGAATTTTGTTGTAAAAATTAACTTTTTTATGATCCCCATTATCTTTTCCTGGAATTGGAGTTGGGGAGGAGGAAGAGATTTAAAAATTAAATAAATAAATAAATAAAAAAGACTTCCCAAATGTCATGGTCATTCTCTTAAGCAATTGTGATTATTAGCCATAAAAGCTATGAGAAATCTGCATTTGTGTGATTGGATTTTTTTTCTGCTGATGGAAAGTCATTGTATTTTAAGAATCTAAAAGTATATTCACAAAATTCATATTTAGTTTGCTAGTTATGGAAAATAAAATTCTCCTTTAAGTTAGGTGGGTCAAGCAATCTTATGTTGTTCCTGCTCAAACTCTTTACTCAAAATCCTGCTTGATTATCTTTAAATTATTTAGGAAATGAAAGAAAAATCAGTTAATTCCCAGGTGGGACATAGTCATATATAGATTTGAAATGCTACTCTGCAGCCTGAGCAACTTCATTGTTGAATCCATATTTTTGATCAGCTCCCTTACCTTTATGGTAATTTATATGACTGCGATGCTATGGTTCACTTTTTAATTTTTAATTTTTTTACTCTCTCTCAACTAGCAAGCTTTTCTTGTTTAATTTGCACTTTAAGGCGATTGTTTTGCCTTCGTGGTTGAAATGTCCTCTGTGAAAAGGGAATATCAACGTAATGTTACTGTGATACAATTTGTGAGGTTTTGAGGTTAAAACATTCCAAGTCTATCATTTAGAATCCCATTACACTAGCAAAGAGGAAAACTTTGTAAGTTGTTATATGTAGTCTATTAATATAATCAGCCTCCGCTGGTTTATGATGTGAGTTAGCTAATATGTTACTGTGAACGGTTGAGTGGGATGGAGCCTTTTTATCAATCAATCATTCATTCTCATGTCTTGTGCAATTTGAAGCCATGGACGACATTATACCCCAGAAAGAAAAAAAAAAAAACTATCTAGCACCACTACCACGTCCCTCCCAGTTATTATTCCCCAATTTAAGTACATAAGATTTTAATGCTTTTGATCTTCAAACAAACATCATTTCAGGCACTAAGTGCATTACTTGCTGTCATTTTCCCTTTGGCAAAAACAAGGGGGATTGTTGAAGATAAAGGTAAGATAACCATACACTACACACAGAATATGAATATGAAAATGAAACGAAATAAAGTGTTTTACACTTTTATTCTCTCGTGTTATGAAACTTTTACTTTTTTTACGTTACAGGAACAGGAAGGGAGAAGCCTGACTACCTGGGTACAGTCGACGTAGATCCTAGCTCAGAAACATATTCCCAAGTCATCCACAGGCTGCCCATGCCTCATTTAGGTGATGAACTACATCACTCGGGGTGGAATTCCTGCAGCTCTTGCCATGGAGATCCATCAGCTACCAGACGGTTTCTTGTCCTGCCTTCACTTGTGTAAGAAACTAAATTTTGGCCTCCACATGCTAACACTTTTTAGGGTTCCTGCTGATATTAGTATGATCTGTTCATCACATTTATATCAAACACGCCAAATTAGATGCTTTAAGAGTGAAAAAATATTTAGGGGAAAAAAGGAAAGAAAAATCAAGAGTAGCAGCAATCATGTATGTGTTTATGGGTGATAGTGAGTGTCAAGGCCTTAACTTCAATTTTACAGTTTCATTTTGGAACAAATTTACCAGGTTACTGATGAATGAAACATCATTTAGCTTCACAGTTTAGAGCAAGTATAAAGGTAATCATCTACATTATTGTCCACCATAAGTTTCAAAGGTCCGTGCTGAACAACCTTGTTTAGTAAAGGTTACATAACTTTGAAGAAGTGAATACGATGATCAGGCAACTTTCTAGAACTTTTTGAAATAAAGTGACCGTGTTTATATCACTGTGTGTTTTAACTGCAATTTCTTTTAGACATCCATACTATAACTTTTATGTTTGCCTCTAAAATCTATACACTAAGTTACATTACTTGGATGGAGCGTCCGCTCGAGACAAGGTCTTTGAAGAGTCTAACACGAATACTACTCCAATTTTGCTAATTTTTTACACTAAAATTAAGTGTCCAACACCTATATCCGAGTGTCAAGTATCGGACAAAGTGAAAAGTCAATGTAATAGTCTATATAGAAAGCATATACAATGATGACGTTCTCCTGTTATTTGGTACAATTCTCTCTTAATATTCTCTCTATCTACTCTTTAGTGGTTTTATTGCTTTGACAATTTTTCTTCAAATATTTAATTTGCCTGTAACAATTCTTTCAGATCTGGCCGCATATATGCTATTGACACTCTGAAGAATCCAAGGGCTCCAACTTTGCATAAAGCTGTTGAGCCTCAGGAAATCATAGAAAAAACTGGATTAGCCTATCCGCACACGGCTCATTGCCTTGCTTCTGGTGAGATAATGGTGTCATGCCTTGGAGATAAAGATGGAAAGGCCGAGGGAATTGGATTTCTTTTGCTTGACTCGGAATTTAATGTGAAAGGAAGGTACACGTGGTCGTATTAAAAGACATACATTATCAAATAGTTTTTCAGAAAATTACAAAATGTGGATATTTGCGATTGTTAAATTTCAATATTTACTGTTTAACAGTTGATAGCATTCAAATAGTTCAAAAATATATGTTTTTTCTTGTCTTCTGGCCTAGGCATGTTCTCATCTACCACCAGCAACAAACATGACAAATGTTATGCCCATTGATAAACATTTTCAAGAACTTGTCTTGGGTTTATTTTTTTTGCCACTGTAATTTTGAAAATGAACATATCAACAGCTCTATCATATGATGGTGTGAACTGCATATACAATTTATTAAGATCCCTTTATAATGACCAAATTGACAAATTTGTAAAAAAAAATGGCAATTTTATTGTATAGTTTTGCTCTAACTTCTTTCTTTATATTTATTAGGTGGGAAAAACCAGGACACAACCCACTTTTTGGCTATGATTTCTGGTACCAACCCAGACACAAGACTATGATCAGCACATCATGGGGAGCCCCAGCCGCTTTCACAACAGGTTTCAACCTTCAACATGTTTCCGATGGTTTATATGGGCGCCATTTGCATGTCTATAGCTGGCCTGATGGTGAACTAAAGCAGACACTAGATCTTGGCAATGAAGGGCTTCTACCCTTAGAGGCGAGTAAATGTTTTCTTGTTATTCTTTCAAAGAGCTCTCTTATTGTTATTGAAACATTATTGGAATGACATCATTTGTATTATAAATTTGTTCACAGGTAAGGTTCCTACATGATCCATCTAAAGATACAGGGTATGTTGGTTGTGCCTTAACAAGCAACATGGTACGCTTTTTTAAGACAGCAGACAGCTCATGGAGCCACGAGGTAAGCCTAGTTCCTTCGCATTCTATAAAGTGACAACATATACTGAGTAAGAGACAATTGTCTAATTGAATTTGCAGGTTGTGATATCAGTGAAACCACTGAAGGTGCAAAACTGGATTCTTCCCGAGATGCCTGGGCTTATAACTGATTTTCTGATTTCTCTCGATGATCGGTATCTCTACTTAGTGAACTGGCTTCATGGAGATATTAGACAGTACAATATTGAGGATCCTAAGAATCCCGTACTGGCAGGCCATGTATGGGTTGGGGGCCTTATTCAGAAAGGAAGTTCTGTAGTTGTCGAGGCTGAAGATGGTAGCACGTACCAGGTCGAGGTCCCACAGGTCCAGGTATGCAGCATTTCAAATTTGAACTAGAATTAAGTTTTCCAGTTACTTCTCTGTGCACTTCTAACCTAAATAACCTATGCTACATGGATTCTTCACTTTGTCCTGGAATACTCCAACTGAGTTCGTGTAGCATAATAACTGCATAAATCCAGATATTTCGATCATAAGGCTCCTTTTGAAATGTTCTTCATGTTTAGGGGTGATTGAAAAATGCCATTTTAATACAACTTTCCCGTTTTAGAAAGCTAATTCTAATGAAACCTAAATTTATTACTTGGTCTTCCATTTGTATGGCTAGACATATTTCCTAGTAGATATCGTTGTTTAACCATGTCAAACCAAATATTTAGAGCTTTTTTTGTTTTCTTTCTCTAGGGAAATTGGTTGAGAGGAGGACCTCAGATGATTCAGTTGAGTTTAGATGGGAAGCGGCTTTACGTTACAAATTCACTCTTCAGCAAATGGGACAGCCAGTTCTATCCTGAGGTCGTGGAGAAAGGATCCCATATGTTACAGATCGACGTTGACACTGAGAAAGGTGGGCTGACAATAAACCCAATTTTTTTTGTCGACTTCGGAAAGGAACCTGAAGGTCCTTCCCTGGCACATGAAATGAGATATCCTGGTGGTGACTGCACTTCAGACATATGGATATAAACATCTTGTGTCTTTTTAGAAAATAAAGACTTAACTTCTGTATAGCATATCAGGGGGGAAACATTAAGCTAAGTAATTAACCCCTTTTAATGTCAACTGGTTAAGTCAGGACAAGGTTTGATCAATGTAAATCTGTATATTTGACAATAAAGAAGGGATTTTGAGTTCTAAATTGCTGTTAGTTTTCTTATTATTTACTTGAATTTGGGCTAATTATATGGTTTTACTGTTTTACATATTCTCAGTACCTAGTTTTTCTCTTGATATTAGACAACATAGTGATGCAGCTTGGGCAAGCAGCTTTATAATATATAGTCACCAACTTGCTGTAAAAACAACTAGCCTGTGTAGGAACTTCCAAAAAAGTAGTAGATAAACAATGTCTCACATCCTTAAAAAGATCTTAATATTACCAAAAATCAGAGCATGAACATTTCCCATCCTTAAAATGGTGAAATCTGTTGGTGTCGCGAACGACAATTTCCCTTTTCACTATGCTAGAAATGAATTTGAAAACAATATGGCAATCTCCACAAACACGGAGATTTTTCACTATTCTTATAACTGTACCAGGAACAGACTTTAGCAGCCCATATGCCACAACAAGCCTCTCACTATGCCAAAAGAGTTGCTTTTCCTTCTCTTGTTGCTCCATATCATGCAAAACTGAATTAGTATCAGGTACATAACCTCTTATCCTCATCTCTGCATCAAGTTCTTTAAGTAGACCGAAAATCTCATCCTTCGATGGATGTGAAGTCTCCCCAGCATAGAACACTTGGCTCTCCTTTCCCAAGTCAATGCAACTGTAACCAGGTTCCTTCTTAAATTCCATAACCGCCATTAACTTTCGTAGTTTAGATACATTTTCCCACATAGCAGTACCGGCATAAACATTAGATAGCAGAATATAGGTTGAGGTATCTGCCGGCCCTAACCTCAATAGATGATCAACAACTCTAATTCCCATTTGAGTATTCGCATGTCGCTTGCAAGCACTTAATAAAGTTGCCCAAACAGCTTCATCAGGCTTTAAGGGCATTCTATTGAGAAGCTTTTCAGCATCATCAAGATGCCCTGATCGACTAAAAAGATCCAATAAGCACGTATAGTGCTGCAAAGAAGGGTTCAATCCATACTCCTCAACCATGGATTTGAAGAGAGAACGTCCTTTGTTAACTAACCCAACATGACTACAAGCATAAATTAAACCTAAAAATGTCACTTCATTTGGTTTTAGTCCAGTTGAAACCATCTCTTCATAGAGCAACAATGCTTCCTCAGCTCGCCCATGCTGGGCCATCCCAACTATAATTGAAGTCCAAGAAACTACATCTTTTTGGCGTATACTATCAAATGTACTTTTTGCTGCGTTTACATCACTACATTTTGCATACATATCCACTAGTGCATTACTCACAAATAAGCTAGATTCGTAACCAAGTGCTAAAACTAAGCAATGGATTTGCTTTCCAAGCTCCAATGCTGCAAAATTAGCAGAAGCTCCAATAATACTTGAAAGAATAAATGGGTCTACAATATCAATCCCTTCTCTTCTCATTTCATTAAACAGATTAAACGCATCAACCCAATATCCACTCTGCACCAAACCAGATATCAATGCAGTCCAAGTAAACAAATTACCCTCCTTCATACCTTTTAAGAGCTCAATAGCTTCTGATTTCCGACCACTCCTGGCATACCCAGATACCATAGCTGTCCAAGAAACTGAATTTTTCCAACAAATTGAGTCAAAAACCAAACGGGCATCATCAACTAATCCACATTTTGCATACATATCAACAAGTGAGGACTTAACCACATCGTCATTTGAAAATGGCGACGATACAAACCGGGCATGCACTTGAATACCCATCCTTAAAGCCCCCAAGCTAGCACAAGCCTTGACTAGACTTGCATAGACAAAATGGTCAGGTTGCAACCCATCAAGAGCTACCATGTTAGGGAACATGGAGAGGGTTTGGTGGGGTAAATTGGCTTGGTTGTGGGCAGTAAGAATTGAAGCCCAGGAGACTGGGTCTCTTTGGGGCATTTCATCGAACAGTTGGAGGGCACTTTGAATAAGACCGCATTTGCCATACATATCTACGAGATTGTTGGGAAGGCGACCACATTGGTCTAGGCCGATTTTGATGATATGTGCATGAATGGATTTTCCTTGAGATGGAGCTGGCGTCTTGCGCAGAGTTGGAGTTGGTGAAGAAGGTGAGAGGAAGGCATTCATGTAGCTCAACGCTGCTTTACTCCCTCCTTCCCGAAACGCAACTCCTGACGTCGTTTTACGTTTTTTTATAATTATTTGCCCCTTCACCCGTGTAAGTCACACTAGTTTGGTGGCTCTGAGGGATAATGATTAATAAGATAGAGAATTGAATCTGGGTTATAGCTTCCGTTTGATGCCCGCAAAGCCTTTGAAACTCATAATATTCCACCACCATATCGGACTCTTGAGCCGGTTTCCACCTTCATTTCATTCAATCACAATACCCCGTCACATCGCTTTCAGGGCCCGACACTACCTCCCCACAAAACTCAAAAAGCCACAACAACTCCCACCACAACCATCCCAACCGCTGCCATCGGTAAATCCATCCGTCGTCCCGGCGCCCCTTCCAAGGCTAGGATTTACTCCGACATTAATGTGATTCGTCCCAAGGATTACTGGGATTACGAGTCCGTCATCGTTCAACGGGGGTTAGCTATCTATTTATCTTTTTGATCGGGTGAATTTGGTTTGATTGTGATTGATTATAGATTATATGTATTGGTTATGTAGGGAGCAGGATGATTATGAGGTTGTGAGGAAAGTTGGGAGAGGAAAATACAGTGAGGTTTTCGAGGGCCACCAAACTAGTGCCTTACATGGGTGAAGGGGCAAAAAATTTTAAAAAAAACGCAAAACGACGTCAGGAGCTGCGTTTCGGGAAGGAGGGAAGGAGTAAAGAAGATGTATGGATAGATTTACTCTTTTTTCCGAGGGCCTCTTTGAATTTAATATTAAACAAGGGGTTATGTTTGTTACATTAGGATTAGGTCAAGCCATTTTTCACCTAACAAGTTTTTCACTAAAGACCCGAAGTTTCAAGTTATTTGCAAATTGCCCGCCTATGTTTTAGATGAGTTTTGTTTTGAAGCTGGCTAAAGTATGTAGTCCAAGGCCCCTTAAGCACGTTTGTTACTACGGTTGGTCACTTTCTTTAATCCGTTGAAGCTTGAAAAAAATTGTCATAATTGTCTTGCTCATATACTTATATTTAGGGGTGCACAATAGGGCGACTTGGTCTAGCCTAGTCTGGGCCTTGAGCTTTGACTAAGGCAGAACAGGGCTTTGATTTCGATCTGCTAGGCCAGACCTTAGCCTCTAAAGTCTGGTCTAGTTAGGCCTGCAGGCCAGGTCAGGCTTAGGTCGGTCTGATTCAACCTTTTTTTAAAATTGTTAAATATTAAAAATATAAATTATAAAATATAGATTAATAAAATTTTGTAAAAATAAATTTGTAATGAAGAACTAGAATATTTACGACACACAAAAAACTAACTTATTATTAATGTTCAACATTCAAAATTAGTTTATTGATATATTAATTAATGTTAATATTTAACATTAAAAGTAGCAAAGAATATTAATTAAATTTTAATGTTAAATATTAGTATTTCGAAGAAGCTAACTTATTATTAATATTTAATCAACTAACTTTTAATGTTAAATATTAAATAAACTAACTAGTATATTAATTAAATGTATATACAAGAAATCAAGAATGAATAATTAAAACTTTAAATTTTATTGATGTATTAATTAACACTAATGTATTACACCTTACAAATTAAAACTAATGGTTTGGAGTGCTTATTTTATTATTTTTTTTCTTAATTGGATTGGGTTAGACTTAGACTCCTATCTAATTAATTAATTAGTTTGAAGCTAGGTTGGGCTATGGACTCATGAAAATGGTCAAGTGAGGTAGTGCAGTGGGTTGTGGGAAAGGCCGGGCCTAGGCTGAATTGACAGACCAAGCCCTAGGTTGAACCAGACCAGACTTTTTGTCAAGTTGGGCTTTAAGTAAAAAAAAGTGGCCTCTTTACAGCTTAGCAGATCCCGCCCAGGCCAGATCAAAGCCAAGTCGTAGGCTGTTTGTGCATCCCCAACTTATATCTCATTTATGAAAACGATTTTGATGAGCAATATGTAGTAGTAACGTTTTTATTTCAGAATATGATGAGAAACAAAAATCATGATGAAATTATACTTAAAAAGAAAAACATATGATAATTATATCCAATCTTATCATTGCAAAAATGATACTTCCTTTAGTTTATTTTTATCTATTTATTTAGTGAGAATAATTTATTTATTTTTATTTATCGTTTATATATTTGAAGAATTAATGACTTATTTTTCCATATTATTTTTATATAATAAATATTAATTTGAATCTATTTCATTTTTCCAATGAAAAATTAGAAGGGCAATATTGAGAATTTATATTCAATTTAAAAATTTTAATTATATTTTTTAATCCATATGCTTTCTCCTAAAACATCAATTAAAAAGGAACATAGATAAAGTACTAAGAAATATTTGCCAAAATTTATATTACTTGCCATTCATTACCACTTGTTTGTATCATTATGAAGATACAATTTACATCTTCCAATGAAAAGAAATTGAGAATTCTAGCCCATAAGAAGTAGTAAACCTTTTTATGATTCTACTTTCACTAATACAACCACCACTTGTAAGCATACAATTACATTGCTCACAGGGGATTTACTTGTACAAATTTTCTATTTGGTGTTTGTATTGAGCTACAACTTTGTCCCTCCTGATTTTCATGGTTGGAGTCATCAAACCACCATCAATCTGCAATCAGAAGCGTATTGTTAAAGAATAGGCACAATTAGATAGGACTGGTCACTTGTATATGTAATTTTTCCAATTACTGTAAAGTGAAATGTTAATTACAATGCTACTTTGAACACTTTACCGTAAACGGCTCGTCGACAACAAGGATGGGCCCGATTTGAAATGAGCACTCTGAAGTCCTGCAATACATAAAATCTAGTTAGACCTTTTGCTAGAGAGAATTCTGTTCAATTTGATTAAATCTGTCAATAAAGTTTATAACATCAAATGATGATAAAAGGGCATATTTTAACAGAAATTCAGAAACATTAACGGTTTTTAAGGAAACAAAGCGCACAGGGTACTTTACTAATTGAAGTCACTGAGCTTGATACCGGGTGAGACACTCCCAGGCGAAACTTGCTAGACCTTAACCGAGGCAAGCCTTTAACAACTATGGGCGTACATTGTGATAAGGCAGCTTATGGGAAAGGTAGTGCAGAAAGCCAGAAACTGTCGGTTTTCTTGACGAGAAGGTCTTTGAAGATGCAGATTGGGCTAGAGATCATTTTGATCCATAATCAGTATCTAGATTTTGCACCTTTATGGGTGATAATCTAGTAGTTTAAGAACTAAAGAAGCACAGTTTGTGGCATGAAACACAGCAATTGCTCAAATAGGACGGCCACAAAGTTTTGTGATATTTAGGAAGCTTTCCACATCTTTAGTAATCCAGTTTTCATAAGCAAACCGAGCACATTGCTATCTTGTACCTGATATGTTTATGAAGAAAATGCTAAAATAGTAATATTTCCTTGTTACGCCATTCATAAATTACGAGATACTTTTACTTAAGCTTCATAGATATGTTCTAAAATCTTTGAAACAATCTGCACACGTTAAACATCTACCCTCGAGGGGAATATTAAGAGAGTTCTATACGATGGCTACTGGTAGTAATAATTGATACTTTCTCTGTGTTTAGCGCTTTACATAATAGATAAGTCATCCTTTCTAGGAACAGAATTTCTAATTTGTTTCTCTCTCTCTCTCTCTCTCTCCCTCTGTGTGTGTGTGTGTGTGATATCAGAATGTAAGCACAAATAATTTAAAGAAAGAGGACAATAAATGGCATTAATTTGTAGCTTTAATGGGAACAATTCAAAGCAAAGCTTAAAAATATAGTCTAATGGTCTTACCACTTCCTTATCTCTTCATATATAAGGCTGGTCATCTTCTCTGTAGTAAGTTCAGAAGTGTCATCTTCTATGACTGATAAAGTCTTCGCTGCCGCTAAAGTCTCTTCCTTGTTTGGAACAATAATAGCTCCAAGACGCCGCTTATCCTGTATGTTTGCATATCAACCAATAGAAGAAACAGTTATATATCAACTTGGATTGAGTATGCTTCAAGAGTACTAGTTAAGTCTCTTGAAAAACAATTGGGTGACTGATTTATATTTCACCTGGCCAATGACAACAATTTGCTGAATCAGACTACTCCTCAGTGAAGCTTCCTCAAGCACTGCTGGTTCAACATTTTCACCTATTTTCCAAAACATATTAGTTCAGCTAATAATAAAAAAATTCGTCAAGAGAGTGTTAAACAAAGGTCTAGATAATTGTGGAAACATTTTTAAGAGAACATGTTTATGTTTAGTATTTATTGCTTTAGAACAGGACTAGCTAGCAGATATATGTAGTGAACAATTGTACAGTGTCAAAGATCATCAATTACCATGAGGGAATGGAGTTCAGTATCAGGGATAGTTTTAGAAAGAATATCATAAGGTATCTGAGGAGAAGATACGAGCCCGAGGAAAATAGAGGGTCAAATTTGTAAGCAGAAATTTTTACATAATGTGGGCACTCTGCACATGTAATCCAGTCAAATCAGAAAAACTAACAATATTATCCCTTCAATGCATATCAATATATTTAAATGCATGTCACTTCTATCGACTGTTGTATTGTGGTGACAATGTTAGTAGTCTCTTTATAAGTTTTTTTTTTTTTTTTTCTTTTTTCTAGTTCCATCTTTGATGTAGAACATGATGGAATGGAAGGAATAAAGGGGAATAAAAGGAGAGATATTAAGGCTAAAAACCCACAAAAGCACAAGGCTTAGTCAATAATATCAATTCATTCAATATTTTTGTAGGGATTACAATGTTTATATAGGACAAAAGAAAACCCTTAACTAAATGACCAAGTAAAAACATAGGTAATCTAATTTAAAAGGGAAGCAATCTACTAATATTATTATATTAGTTACTACATATTGTAGAATAATCTACTAATTATAAGATAATATAATAATAATTCAGGTACTTTTATCTCTAAATAATAATATATAATAATCCTTCCGTTCCACCAATTGAGTTCCATTTGCAAATTTTGCAAATATTAAGGATGTATTTTTAGTCCATATTTATCCCTAAAGATAATATGTTTGCTAGCTACATAGTGGTGGCATAATAATGAAATTATGAATATAAACTTGAGGACATTGTGTAATTTGATAATACCGTCAAAAAAAGGACTCTTATTGTGAAACAAGGTTATATTTTATTTTTTTTGTTGCAAAAAGGACTCTTTTTGTGGAAGAGGGAGTATTTAACAATAATTGGTAATCTCTTATTTTCTTCCTCATCAATCTCCTTTCTTTTTGTTTTTCTAACCCTCACAAAGATACATCATACATGCAAGATATGATGTGAAAAAGGAATGGTTAAACAAATGTTTGGAGATTTTACCCTTCGGATTTCTTGGCCTCTGACACTTTAAATAAATCAGAGACAAATCTGAAATTTCACTTCTACGATACCTGTTGAGAGGACTATGGTATCCTTGGCACGACCTTCAAGAACAATAACACCTCCGGAATGTCGACTTCGCCCTACTGAATGGTAAGGCGTAATCCAACCAATATCACCAGTATTTATCCAACCATCCTCATCCAGGACTTGTTTTGTAGCCGACGGATTCTGATTGTTAAAAAATAATCATCATAATCATGTTATATTTATCTAAGAATAAGTTCTACAATAGTCATGCTAAAATAACAAATAAATAAATAAAAACTAATGGTATAACAATGTTGGCAAGAAATAATATTCATAAATTCTTGGTAAGATCCGAAAATATTCAGTTAGCACATCGTGACATGTATTTGACAAAAAAAAAAATCCGTTTTATATACTTTATCAAGTACTATAGATAAAAGATCTAGGAAAATAGGAAATGGAGAATGTTTAGGCAATCATTTCTCAAGTAGGATACCAATCTAACTGCTACATCTCTGTGCCTATTAAAATCTGAAGCTCTTGATAGTTGATACTAGTGAAACCATAGCATCTAGAAAAGGAAAAAAAACGAGAGACTTCTTGAATCCTGAAAGATGTTAATTTAAGAAACAGGGAAGAATCCATTCTCGTTTCCATCAAATATCCAGACGAAGTAGGACAAAATTAACCATATACTACATAACCAATTTCCAAGAGTGTATTTCTTTACTAATTTAACAAACTATCCATAGACATAGAAGAACTAAAAGACTGAACTACAATATGCGAATTATAACTATGGGCACATCAGTTCCCAAGAAAGAATTATAACTGAAATTATAGTTCTTTAAGATGCTTTGCAAATTTGGATACTAATTATATTTCCTTTGTTTTGGTGGAAAGTATTCCTTTCCTTTTTTCCCATTTTTGTATGATAAATTTTTACATTATCAGAAAGACAATTCACTAGAATTATACACTAAATTCTGCAAACATACTGACATTTATTTGTATCAGAATTCAGAAATATCAAGCTATAACTGACTAATCACAGGTTTAATATACATGAGGGGATACAACTAACCTTATAGTAACCCTTCATCACTTGTGGCCCTCTAGCTTTTACAATGCCCTTTGATCCAGGAGGAAGAATTTCATCAGTTAATGAATCCACAACTTTTATTTCAGTATGTCCAAGTGGATGCCCAATTGAGCCAAGAACCTTCAAAGGTTAAATCTGTGACATTATCATATAATATACCACTCTATATATCTGGAAACATATATAGTTGGGAAAAGGAACAACAAAATACTAGAACTGATTATAATGTGCATAAATGAAAACAAGGAAACATGAAAGCATTTAGCCTACAAATAGTTAGAAAAAGATTCAATAATATGGTGATGGTATTGTATGCATATGGCTTAGGTGGAAAACCTAGTGCCTCTTTCTACATCTAAGAAATTACTAGCAACTTCATTGTTCACTTCGGAGCAAGAAAGGAGAACACCAAGAACTTGATATTCAGTGACAGGGTATCTGTTAAGTAAGTCTGATGTTAAGGACTACTCAATAGTTTTTTCTCATTCTTCAACACTTTAATATTGAGGACAAGCTTTTCTCAATGGAAGGGAGAATGATGAGGACCAAAGCAAGAGAATTAAGAAATTATTGATTAATTATTTTATATAATTATTTAAATCTAAATATACTATAACCATTAAGAATCTTTTAAATAGAGTATTAGAATAGTAATAGGAGCTTGTTTCCTTAGTTAAATTAGGATTTCTTATGTCCTCTATAAACTGGTAATGGAATTCAGAATTTGATATATTGATTCATTTTTCACTGATTCTATGCCAATGGCCTCGAGCATATTCTTCTCCTACAACCTTGTTCTTTCTTCCCTGTTATTCCTTCATTAAACATTTTCCTGAATCAAGGGTCAGCTGGTTATCATTGATGTGATTCCCCACTAAGATACCCGGCCGGATTCCCTGCTGTCTAAGATCTAAGATGAATAATATTGAATATTCACAACATTATACTTATTGTTTGCAAGAATAGACACCTCTGAACACGTTAACTCCTATATTTTCATATGAACTGAATGCATTCTTACATTGCAATTTAAACGTCGACAAGCAACGACTGGAGACGTTTCTGTCAGTCCATATCCATTTTGAATATTTATCCCAACTGCCTGTGATTACATCAAAACTATTTTCAGAAGCAAGGAAATCAAATCCCGGACACAAGTCAGATAAAATGCAAGAGCACCTAACCTCAAAGAAGCTATCAACATGCGAAGGCAAACTACTACCTCCACTTATGCCACCCTGCAAAATACGGGGTAGCCTTTGCTTAATAATTTACTTTGTCCCTTCTATCTGAATACTAGATAAATTAATTAAAATTTACAGAGAATATATCATATTGATTTCCAGAAGAAAAGTTAAGATCAACGACATACAGACCTCAGTTTCAAATAAGGAAATAGAAATTTCTTTCAGAGAGAGCTCGGAAAAAACTTCACATAATATATTTGGTCAGCAATATAAGACAACAGATGTATATATTTTATATGGAGTGTGTGTGTGTGTGTGTGTGTGTATATATATAACAGCACAAAGATAAATAGTTACACCAACAAAAGAAAATAATAACACTTAATTTCTACAGTGTGTGTGTGTGTATATATATATATATGCATATTATATCAAACCTTTGAAATTCCAACAGCCGACTGAATCTTACTGTAAACAATCTTCTTTGCCAACAAATGCAGTGGCCACAATATAGCAGCAATAATTCTTGCCCATAAACAGTCCAAGACTGAGACAAGGTAAGACTGTTGCTTCTGGATTTTTGTTAGACATTTCCCCTAAAAAAGATATAAAAGACAATAAATAAGTATATTGAGATGACACTAAGAGTTGACTTGTTTCATGCAAAGGAAGCTTGGCTAAAGAAAGACATGGTGGAACTGGAAGTTCAGATAGAGTTAAATGATCCAACTAATATTTGAAACAATGATTATGTAAAGTGGAAACCTAGCAAACCAGACAATGGAGTTGTCCAGATGCATACATTATATAAATTTTACTGGTCATGCCATTAAACCTATGGTGTAAAGTTGCTTAAATATTGTGTGCTCTAAGAGGGTGGAGTACATCAGAAACGTATCAGGGTAGGATCAAAACAAAAAAGCATTCTGGGCTACTAACTAACATAGAAGGGTAAAACCTTATCGTAGATAGAGCAGTTTGGGAACCTGGTGACCGAATCACATATTTGAAGAAACCAGAAGATTGTATAACTGAAAAACTAAATATGTATGCAGCAGATAGTAGAAAAATTTCTGCAACAGAACTCTGTCTTGAACTCAGAGTCTGAGCCTCACTGAAGGAACCATGAACACTTAGAAGGGTACAAGCATTGTAGATAGATCAATTTGAAAATCTGGTGACCAATGTACATGTTCGAAGCGGATCAGAAAATAGTAAATATGTAACCAGCAGATAGAAGGCAATTTTCTGTGAACTTGCAGATTAAACTCTATTGAGGGAACCGTAAACACTTCCATTATTCAAATTCTTGATGTTATCTCATCAGGGTTTGTCATTTTTATTTTTTCTTCCTACTGATTTTTACTGGGAATTACAGCCCCTAGTCATCAGGTTGAGCCTGCATGGCTTAGAAAGACATCCAATACCCTAAAATCCAAAAGAACAGGAATAAATAACAATGTTGAGGTTCAACCTCGTAAATTCTTTTGAACTCCATGTAAGCCAAACTTGTCCTTATAAATAAAAATGCAAGAAGCTTACGAACTCCCGAGCTTGTAGAAATCTGCTTCTGAATCCCACTGCAACAATGGACTAAGAAAATCAGAGAAAGAAAGCAAAATGATAAGTAAGAAGTAGAGATTTGAGCAGACAAGAAAGGTTGCATAGTACGAGAGGCCAATCATGAGATAAAGATAGTTATATATTGTAATTAAGAGAGAAAGATATATATATATATATATAGAGAGAGAGAGAGAGAGAAAGAGAGAGAGGAACAAATGAAAAGAGAATATGTGGATTTTTATTTATCTCTTAGTATTTCAGTATTAAATTACTTATGATGATTTCTGTAATTTTTCCAGTAAAATTGTTTCTCTTTGCTAAACTTCTTTGACAAGTTAGATAAACTATTACTTCCCAACTTTGTGTTAAGTACATGCATAACAAAGTTCACTACACTATAATGCCCCATGACCACTAAAATTATAGGGAGAAGGGTGTACCTGTATAGTGTTTCATATACTAAAGGAACAGAAACCATATAATGAGGCTGATATCGTCGCAAATCTTCCTACAATTGAAATAAGTTTTAAGTGTAAGAAGGTAAAAAAGAAATAAACCATCGAAGGGGCGATGATTTCACTCCACATAGTAAAAGTACATTAAATATCATTGAATATTTGTAGTTAGATCACTATGTTCTTGAAATACCAAGTAAATGTAAAGAATACTTTTGTGTTCTCAAAAAAAATTGAGTGCCAATATCACCACCCATATTATCTAATGGATAACTGCAGACTAATTTCATTCCTTTTTAATCAAGGACCAACATAATGAAACTAAGAGAATCATTTATAATAGTATCTCACAGGACAGAACATGTAGAAGACCATAAGCAAAAGTATTCCACATTTCTTCCAAAAATCAGAACGATACCTTTAAGTTTTTCACCGTCGTGTACACTTGCTTAATCCCATTGGTGAATATGAAATATTCACAAGAACGCTCATATGCATGCCAAGGTGGAAGCATGCTAAGAAATACATCTCCAGGTTCAGCTGGTACGACGTCCCAGAAGTTATTTATCTAGAAAATGGAAGGAAATCGAATATTATCAAAAAATAAAAATGTCTGTAGTAACAAAAATGGAAACTACAAGATCATGGCATGAACACAAAAAACACTTCAAAGAACTGAAGTTTAATGACATAGTAAGCCTACATGCAAATACATGAAAATATCATGAGGAAATTGTGTATATATATATAGGGAGTGATCCATAGCAAATGTTAGTTATGACACTATTTGGGCAAACACATCTTTGGCCGTTCATAGGAGAAAGGGCTATCCAGATTTTTTTTTTTTTAAAAGTGATATATGCACTATTAAAAATTTTAAATCTATGAGACTGCCAACCAATGCTTTGCAAAATTTGCATAAAGTACATAAAATTGGAGATCTATAAGATCCCTTGCAAAAGAACTGCATATAGCGCAATATGTTGTATTTAGGTTAAGAATTTCAAAAAGTGGGTCCTTTATGTAGAAATAAACATACAGGCACCACATAGACTTTCTACTTAATTCAATAAGATAAAATTTGTTAGTTTTACAAACACTTCTTAGGATTCAGCTTATCTAATAGTGCTTTTCATCCCCTAAAGGATAGACAAAACAAAATAATCAGTGACAAGTTTTAGTGATTTATTGAGATGTTTAGCCAGCTTGGAAACAACCCAATAGAACTTAATATTTGCATTGCAGAATAATTTTTAAAATATCTTCATTGATGGGAGAACAGATTTCTTCAATCTTAGAAGATTTATGCCCATCCTATATTCCCGATTCTGAATTTTTCTAGTGAACCTTAATGTTGCAGGAAAAATGCCAAAAAAATAGTAGTTTAGCAGAAAGCAGCCCAACAGAGTTCTAAAGTAAGAAAATAAAATTTCAAATGTCAAATTTTCTGTAAATTAATTCGCAAAATACATAAACAAATTATTATTATTTGGAGGCTTCATAGGGAAAAGAGAATCCAGGTGAGGCTTGAGAGGGGGGCATAAAATCTATTGGGAGGGAGGGAATGGTAAAGGTATTTAATTTAGTGAGTATTGAGTGCTCTCTGAGATACCCTTTTCAACAACTATAGCAAACTCACCTTCACTGTACCATGGTAAAATAGAGGGACTAAGACATCCCAATCTAATTACTAATTTCATAGGAATAGTAGCCCCAATGTCATGCTCCCCCACCCCCTGCCCGTGCGCCTTTCTCTTATTAAAATCCAAAAGAGAGAGAGAGAGAGAGAGAGAGGCAGGCCATTCAAACCTGGTGTAAAATATTTGCATGTGTAAGCATCACACCTTTGGGATTGCCAGTAGTCCCACTTGTATACATAAGCGTAGCAATATCATCAGAACTGATGGCTTCATAAATATATTGGTTCCCTGAAATTAACGTAGTCAGTGAAGATGTGCCTTAGATTGAGAACGAATATATTTATAAAGAAGTAATATTGGGAATGTTCTACATAAATAACCCGCCAAAAATGTACAAACATAAACTTGCTAAGTTGAATAATCTTACCGTCCGATGGATATACACTGAATGCAGCATTTTTCTATACAAGGCAACCTTTCTCTATATGTCTCACAGAAAAATTGAAACTGCAACTTTTCTCTATACAAATTGTATACGAAAAAGTTACATCAGTATCACTTTGGGCGTATATTCGGTTTGCATTTTCTGTGGACCTATTCTACTTAATAAGTTTACTTCATTATATGAAGAGTATTTATGACCCAAGCCTCTTACTAATTTTATTATTTAAAAAAAACAAAGATTCATACGTTTTAATTGATACAAGACACAAGATAACCAAGTTCAGCCCATAATATAGCCATAAAAGGATATTACAACTATTCTTATAAAAAATCAAAAATAAAAAAGGATACTACAGCTATTATCTCTACTTACTGATAGGCATTAAACCTCTGATGTTCACCCTTTATACATGCATGCATACATACATACATACATATATATATATATACATATTTTAACAACTGAATGCATTTAAAGATTGCATATATAGCACCCCCCAAATTTGTCACTCACCATGAATAAAGTTTCGTTATAATTTCCTTTTGGTCCCATGTGTTATCCCATTTTGACGAATGCCAACGTTTGTGTAGAGAAACTAACATTATTACTACAAATATAACTAACAAGAAGAATCCTTTTATTAATTAGGCCATTATCTTTTCAATAGCCAGGAATGACAGTGGGTAATGGCCTTAGTTCGGCCACCATATCTGTCACATATCTACTTCTCCCTCCATCCCAAAATGAGAGTCCCATTTGACCTTTGACTTTATTTTATACATAATAAGGTTTTCATTGGACACACTAAATATAATTTTTCAGAATAACAAGTTTTACTCTTATAATTTGATAGCAGAAAAATATCGAAAAATTTATGTTTAATTATGTCTCTAATAAACCTTTATATGCCTAAAAAAGTTAAATAGGAATCTCATTTTGGGACAGAGGGAGTATGATAATATCATCAATAAACTAATCATTGCAAAGCTTTAAACAAGTTTACTTATATATGTGTTTGTGCTATTGCATACTGACAATAGCTTTTTTAGAAAGGAACTAATGTACGAGAAACATAAAGAATTGCTTTGAAGGATTATATTAATCAAGTATCTAACATTATGAGAAAAAACCAAAAATAATAATTAAATAAAGAGTTAAATGCACTTTGTATTCACCAAGTTTACCCCATTTTGCACATTACATCCTATACTTCAAAACATGACACTTTGCATCCCGCACTTTTAGTGAACCGGCACATAACACCCTCTGGCCCAAAATCTGTCGCTAAAAATGCAAAATCCGATACTTTCTCGTCACTTTTAGCGATGGATATTGGGTCAGAGGGTGTTATGTGCCAGTTCGCTAAAAGTGTGGAATGCAAAGTGTCACATTTTGAAATATAGGATGCAATGTGCAAAATGTGGTATACCTAGGGGGATGCAAAGTGCATTTAACTTTTTAAATAAAAAGTACAACTTTCAATTTATTGTCCACTGCAGAATGCAGACTTACTTACGAGCATCATGTGAATCAAGCAAAACCCCACGACTTTCATGGCCCAAATGAAGGATCTCCTTATAATTATAAATAGGAATTCCATCCAAGTCTTTGTTAGCCAGGCATGATTTATCCCCCCAAAGTAGGATCACAAATCTTATAGCTGCTCTGGAGCAGAAGGCCTCTGCAATGCGGCTGAATAATTCAGGATTGTCCACAGTAAGTGCAACACTGAGTTAAGAGTACCAAAAGAAACGAACAATATTAAGTAACTTCACAAAGAAAGCATACAAAATAAAGAAACATCATATAGGTTAGCACAAGAGATCCGAACCCAGCAGTTTCATGACAAATTTACAACACAATAGATAACAAGTCCAAGTTTTATATACATCAGATATATCCCTTGTCATTTATTTCTGCTTAATGAACTACCTTGAAATTTTGAAAATTTGCTTAACTCCCCTGAGATTAAGTTGTTAGCATCAGTTACATCTGTTAAATGAAAAAGTCAATACTTCGACCAGAAAACAAGTTTGAACCTAATTTAAATATGGATATAAAAAATGTTAAAATTTTACACAAAAAGGTACAACTATACGATACATGGGAACACAAGAATCCTGACATGGAATGGTAACGAATGCCTTAAAACTTTACTTATCACCAAAAAAACAAAATACCTGCAATCATATTATAAAAAGGCTCAGAGTAGGAAGTTTTGCACTAGTACATGAAAAAGTTATAACATTTCATTGGGAGGGAAAGCAGAAATCTAAAGTATACTGTAAACTTCTCCGCTAACCTTTCAGAATGGGTGTATATTTGCAATAGCTCTTCAACAGATGACCGCGACCCCCTCACCACATTTATTGCTCCAGTTGCCATCATACCTAAAGCCAAATACATATGGGAGAGCATCTTTAATCCTAGAAATTCAACCTTCGCTATGAAAATACATAATTACAGATTTCAGATGTAAACTCCTGCATTACTAATCAGCAATATTACAAGGAGATGATTACGAATGAACACTGAAATTACCTTGTACCAAACTTACAATCAAGCAAGTATAATATATTAATATGTTAGGCAAGAAATGTGATGTGAATTGTCCATAGAACTTAACAAGTAAAGACGATCATCTAAGTTATCATCATAGTTGTTAAGGCGCTAAGTCGAGGCGAGTCGGCGGCCAACCGCTTCTCTTACCCTATCCGCGCTTGATGGTGAATAAGCCTTGGAATCAGCTGCTGTTGAGAAAGCATCCAATTGCAATTACAAAAGCATATCCCTTATCTAATTAGAAGGAACCCGAAATTAAAACACACACTACTGCGCCTGACTAGTCGACTAGGCGCCCGACTAGTCATCATAAAGCGATAAATTATTTATAATATGCATTTTATACATAATATATATATATATATATATATATATTATTTCAATTCACAGGTACACTAAACATAAAATATTACTCACAAACAAGTATATACAATTAATAATACAATACAATTCATAGAAACATATATTAAAACAAAAATACCAAATAGATGGATAGGCAAATTTAACTTCAATAGTAAAGTAAAAACTTCCGAATTAAATTACTTATAAAAAAATTAAAAATCAAAAGTTAAAATTATTATTTTTTATATTAAATATTTAATTTTCATGAATAATAAATAAATATATTATAATACAAGTAAAAAATAAATATTATATCAAAATTTTTATTCATTAGTTGTTATATTTTCTTCTTCTTATTTATTTATTTTTATTTTTTTTTTGAAAGAAAACAAGAAAACTCAACAATTTTTTTAATCTATCAATTGCACAAATTTTTTTAGACAATTGGAAGTTGGTATAAAAAAAATAACAAGTTTTTATACATAAACTAAATTTAAGCAACAAATACATTTGGAAAGTTAAAGTTGGGCTTGAGCTTATTATGTTTTTTTAGACAAGGCCCAACTAAAACTCTACAAAAAAAAAATACCAGCCCAATAGTGGTCATAACAGGAGACAAAGATGTTTTAGGGTTTCAATCTGAAATCTAACAGCGGCCGCACCAAGGAGAGAAGGAAGGAGAGAACAAGTCGCATGGAGGAGGATGACGAGGAAAGGAGAAGAAGAAGAGAGCTTTAAAGTGTCGTCAATGGCGTAGGAAACATAGAAATCCAAGTTTGTGCTCAAGTAAACTCTAATATCTTCATCTCCATCTCATTAGTTCCTCCCTCTAGCGTACGACTTGAAAGGAATTCGTCCAAGGCGTAGCCTAGGCGACCAAGGCGACGACTTAAAGGTTGAAGCGCTCGCCTTTGAGTCTTTCACCAAGTCATGCCCTCGCCTCGACCCTGGCCAATCGCTTGGACTCCTAGTCGTCGACCCTGGTTATCATATGTCATACTTAAGCATCTAATAGCTGGAGATGTGCAAAGCCATAGCTGGGGAGTGAGATGTGTTCCTGTGTCATGTAGCTGGGGAGTGAAATTCCAACTGATGGAATCCACATGAAAATTGAGGCGTCATGCAGAGAAGAGAAACGAAATATCCAGTGAAAGCTGTAGGAAGGGGCATTGCCAATGAACATCCTCTCATAAGCAAAGAAGACCCAACACCAAGATTATGACAGGTCAATGATCGAAAAAAAGTCAAGCTCTGGAAGATGAAGCACCGAGGGCTTAAAGTGAGTGATTCTATTGTAGGCAGTATCAGCACCCCAACATTCCACTCACGACCAAACTTGCATCTAATCACCTTATACCAAATATAATAGGGCTCCAAAAACTACACCATAACCACTTACCCATTAAGGACAGATTCTTTGACACAAAATTTCCCCAGACCTAAACCATCTTTCTTCTTGGACAACAAAGAAATCTGTTAGGAACTTGATGGGTTCCTAACAGTGGGAGGTAGACAATTATAGTAGAAAGAGACTGAAACAGAGTTTGGGGGAGAAAGAAAGGGCAGAAATAGGGTAGAATGGAGGTGAGGAAGAGAGAAGGGAGAAGAGTTCAAAGAGACTCTCTCAGATATTTCATATAATCGTTGATAAAGCTTGAAATGAAAACAACTCACTGCTTACATATTTATACTAAGGTTACTTGCAGAAAAATAAAGCTTAACCTACACCTACTTTACTTATCCTACACCACCTGCACATGGGCACATGGGCATGTGAGGTTGTTACTTGGAGAATATTCCAGATAATAAAAGCTAACAAAAAATAACTAGGGTTATGCTTGACAATTCCCTCCTCCTTTAAAATCCATGCCCTCATGGATATTAAGATTAGTAGCCTCTTTTCTAGTGTTTGTCCTTCTTGATAAGCTATCAGCTGCTGTGTTGTCTTTGGCCCTTTTGTAGCTAATGTTGTAGTCATATCCAAGGAGCTTACTCAACCACCTTTGTTGCAAGCATGAGACTACCTTTTGTTCTAAGAAATATTTGAGGGACTGGTGATCAGTCCTTATCAAAAACTGCTTAAGTCCCAAATAGGAAGACCATCTCTTAACTGCTTCTACTACTGCCATGAGTTCCTTCTCATAAGTAGAGAACCCTTGTCCTTTTGGCCCAAGAGCCTTACTGAAATAAGCTAATGGCCTTCCTTCTTGCATTAGTATAGCTCCAATGCCTTCCCCAGAAGCATCTGTTTCAATTTCAAATTGTTTGTTGAAGTTTGGTAATGCCAAAATTGGTGCAGTGGTTAAAGCTCTCTTTAATTGATCAAATGCCTTCTCTGCTGCTTCATTCCATCCAAAGTTGTCTTTTTGCAGTAAAGTGGTTAAGGGCTTTGCCATGGTACCATAGTTCTGGATAAATTTTCTATAATAACCTGTCAATCCAAGGAATCCTCTTAAGCCCTTCAAAGTTGTAGGTCTGGGCCAGTTGAGAACACAATCCACTTTTGAAGAATCCATAGCTACTCCCTCTGCTGATATGACATGTCCTAGGTATTCCACTCTTTCCTTGGCAATTTCACACTTGCTAAATTTAGCATACAACTGATTCTCTTTCATGACTTTAAAAACTGCTCTCAAGTGGAGGTAATGATCTTCCATGCTTTTAGAGTATACCATGATGTCATCAAAAAACACTAGCACAAATTTCCTTAGAAAAGGCTGGAACACATGGTTCATCAAATTTTGAAAAGTAGCAGGCGCATTTGTCAACCCGAATGGTAAGACAGTAAATTCAAAATGGCCTTGATGAGTTCTAAAGGCTGTTTTCTCTATGTCTTCAGGTGCCATTCTAACTTGGTGGTAACCAGCTCTGAGGTCCAGCTTAGTGTATACTTTGGCTCCACCCAATTCATCTAATAACTCATCTATCAAGGGTATAGGATATTTGTTCTTTATGGTCAAAGAGTTGAGATGCCTGTAGTCAACACAAAACCTCCATGATCCATCTTTTTTCTTTACTAGGAGTATAGGAGAAGCAAAAGGGCTTTTGCTAGGTCTGATGATTCCTGATTGTAACATCTCCAGAACCAATCTCTCAATTTCATTTTTTTGTTCATAAGAGCACTTATAGGGCCTGATGGAGAAGGGTTGAGCTCCTTGTTTAAGGTTGATATGGTGATCTAGGAACCTTTTAGGAGGCATTTCTTTTGGCTCTTCAAAGATGGAGTTAAATTCTTGTAGCAGGTCCTTGATTTTGTCATCCTTAGATGATTCTGCTCCTTTCATTTGATAGCATTGTTGTTTAGTCATAACCTTAGGAACTTGACTTGCTCCTTGCTCCTCCATACTGATTGAATAGATTAGTACAACAAAACCATGTTCTTGGCCTTTAAACTGTTTTGCCAAGGAGTCCACTGTAACCAATTTTAAGGAGGGGGTTCCCAGTTTTTGTTTCCCTTGTAGTTGCATTGCCTTTCCCTGATACACAAAGTCCATGGTTAAGTCTTTATAGTCGAAGGTGACTGGTCCCAACTGCTCCAACCATTGTACTCCCAGAACCATGTCACAACCTCCTAGGGGTAGGATGTAGACTGGCCCTTTATAGTTTGCCTTATTCATGACCCAGGTGAATTCCTTACATTGTGATTTACACATTAGTTGAGAGCCATTGGCAACTGTCACTGTCATGGGAGGGATATTTTCCAGCTTGCACCCCAGCCCTTGAGCAGTGTTTGGATCCATGAAATTATGGGTACTGCCCCCGTCAATTAGAATTGAGATTGGCTTTCTTCCCACATATCCTGTGACTACAAAAGTTCTAGGACTGGAATGGCCCTCTATAGCATTCAATGAGACTCCTATCTCTTCCCCAGTTTCTTCATTTCCTTGACAATCTATTGCTATGGAATTCGGTTCCTCGTCAAATTTTGGAGGGGAGTCATAATCTTCTTTACAGGGGTCCTCATTGACTATCATAAAGATTTGTGGCTTGGAGCATTGATGTCCTTTGACAAACTTTTCATCACAATAGTAGCATAGGCCTTTATTTCTCCTTTCATCTCTTTGTGCAACAGTTATAGCCTTGGGTGTTGCATGTATTTGGTTTTGGTTGTGTTTAGGGTAGGTCAACAGAGCTGGTTTATGGTTAGGAGTGGGGTCTTTTCTGATATTTTCAGTGGTTGGTGAAATTAGGTAGTTCTTGGGTTGAGAGTTTGATGAAGGGAAATTATTTTTGGGGTTATAAGTGTAATGTTTAGGTATTGGGGTTTCATGTTGTTTTGCTAACTTGAAGGCCAAAGATAGGGTGTCAGGCCTAAGCATTTTCACCATCTTTTTAGTTTCTCCATGCAGTCCTCCAATGAAATTATCCACAAAGTATTTTTCAGTGAGTTGTGGAATTTGACACAACATCAATCCCCTGCACCTTTCATACTCATCATAGTACTGGTTCACAGTAGCAGTTTGCTTGAGCAATTTAAATTGCTCAAACACATTGTCCTGTCCCTCTTCGGTGAACCTAACAATGAAATCCCTTGAGAATTCTTCCCAGGAGATAACTCCTTTACCACTACAATAAGCCTTGTACCAGCTCTTAGGCACCCCGTGCAGATGCATGGCAGCAATAGGCACCAGTCTCTGCTCCTTTACTTGGTAAATGTCAAAGTATTCCTCACAATCATGTACCCAGCTAGCAGCATCATCTCCCTCTTCAAAAGCTGGAAATGATAATTTCAAATGTCTCAAGTCAGGATCCCTTTCCTCATGTCTCCTCTTAGGTTCATATCTCCTCCTTAGGTTGGTCCTAGTGTCTGCAGTATCATAGTCACCATTACTATTATCATCCTCTTCTTCTTGTGCTCTCCTCATGTGATAGGGATCTCTATAGAGACCTTTTCCCTCTTTGTAAGCTCTTCTAGGTCCATCCCTATCTCCAAAGGGATTAGAGAAGTCATTCTCGTCATTGGAACCCTTAGACTGGAGCATTTTAGCAATTCTATCCATGAAGGAATCCATTTTAACATCAATGTTCTGCAATTTCTCATGAGTGTACTCTCTCAAACTTAGAAAGTCTTGTTGCAGCATTTGGTTGGAGTTTGAATGTGAAGGTCCAGCCATGTTGGTGAATTGTTTAGAGAAGAGAAATTGAAACTCAGGATTATTAAGTTTCAGAGTTCAATCAATGGATTAATCTAAGGTCAACACTAGACCAATTGGAGTAAATGAGCTTGAGTGTTAAATTTGGTGGTGAAAAGAACTACTCTGGAACAATTAGAGTGTTCGAAATTTCTAGAAATTTAAGTACACCTAGCCTAAGCTTAGATGCACCTATATAGAGTAAACAAGCTACTGAAGAACTAATGACTCAAAATAAGTAACAATTATGGACACTATCAGTGTAATAGAGCCATTTTTGTCACTGTTATAGCAGAAAATTGTGTAAAATGGAAAGAAAAAAAAAAAATAAGAATAGGATAATAAACTACTCAAATCTGCTATAGCTTTGTTTAGGCACCTGATTAAGTAAAATTCATATCACTCTTTTCAACAACAATCAAATGGGTCTCTTAGAAAGGGAAAAATTCTAGTTCGGCAAGTTTTCACCCACATAACTAGAATTTAACAAAAGATTCAACCATCTGATCAGTTTGTTGATTAGAATAGATGCAAAATGTACTTAATACAAAAGCCCAAACAATTATAGTTGCTAATAATCAGATCCAAGTGGTATAATTTCAGCTAATAAGATTTTTTTGGTCGGTAAATGACGAACAATGAAATATGAGATTAAATTCCATAAAATGGTGTTTGTGTATGAGTTTAAGGACTGGGCTACTTAGAATAGATGTAAACGAGTAGAGAAAAAGTGATTTATACCATAAACAACATGAAAATGTTGTTGAATTCCTCAGTTGCAGGTTGAACCAGAAAACAGGGGCAAACAGAGCACAGTTTCTTCCTTGCTGCTGCTGTGTTTTAAGTACTTCAATACCAATTGTTTCTGCTGGGTAATACATGCAGATGATTACCCAAAAGAACCCAGTAACAATTCCTCCAAATGAGGACTCCAACTAGTAACCCAGATAACCCAAAAATGGAGTTCGGAGTGAAGAAGAAGAGGGTTCCAGGTTGTCGAACAGCTCTGATACCAATTTGTTAGGAACTTGATGGGTTCCTAACAGTGGGAGGTAGACAATTATAGTAGAAAGAGACTGAAACAGAGTTTGGGGGAGAAAGAAAGGGCAGAAATAGGGTAGAATGGAGGTGAGGAAGAGAGAAGGGAGAAGAGTTCAAAGAGACTCTCTCAGATATTTCATATAATCGTTGATAAAGCTTGAAATGAAAACAACTCACTGCTTACATATTTATACTAAGGTTACTTGCAGAAAAATAAAGCTTAACCTACACCTACTTTACTAATCCTACACCACCTGCACATGGGCACATGGGCATGTGAGGTTGTTACTTGGAGAATATTCCAGATAATAAGAATTAACAGAAAATAACTAGGGTTATGCTTGACAAAATCCCACCCAACTAAATTCCTATTACTCTCCTCCCCAGATTCTTCCTGAAAGAGTGCCTTATAATCTTCTCAAGCAACTTCACCACCCCAAACACCAGAAGATTTGACATGAAATAGATGTGAACTCAAATGCACGATTGAATCAGAGTAATATGATTGAACAATGGTTCGTGTTTTGAAAATATTATTCATACTAATTTTTATTTATTTATTCCTGTGATGAATAGTTTGTAAATATCTTTCAGTCGAAACAACAGACTCTGGTCACAAAGTCATGTTATAACTACTACGGTTGAGCTACATAAATCATATATTACCATTATCTAGGATTGTTAACTCTCATTAGACTACAAGCTACTATATCTTTCTTTACAATCACAAGTCAAAATAACTTTTCTATTCCCTTTCGATAAGCATTACCATCAACTTAAAATATCTTCCCCTCCCTAAGCTTGGGTTACCAAGTGTGAGAATACATGTCCGAAAATAAGATCATCTACTTCATGAAAGATTTAGACAAACATTAGGCCCAGAAAAAATGTTGGAACACCTTAAAGAATCAAAAAGAAAGGGGAAAACATGATCAAGCTCACAAAAACTCACAAGAAGGAAACATGAAAAATTAGAAAAGGAGACGTGCAATTAGGTTTAATTTACTTTTGAAGTTTCAAGTTTTTAGATGTTACTTTTTAATATACTTTGTTGTCATTACTTATCAAAGCAAAAAGTTCATAGATATAAAAGTTGGACCAACACCCACAGCTGCATACCTTGATCTGCAACTAGCCACCTGCACGAATTATCAGCAAAAAGTGCAAGCTTTTCATATGGCTTTAAGCCAATAACTCTAAGGCCTTCAGAGAAATCCAAGATTTCCTCCTCGAGCTGCAATATTAAATTTGAATATGAATTTAGGTAACTCAGGAGTTTCCCTTTCTGTAAAAGCATAAAAGTAACAAATTCACATTGGCAAAGCATTTGGTAACTCAAAGGTTTGATAGCATGCTCATGCATGTGACAGCCAATTGACTAATGCTAGATGTACAAAAGAATGGTTATGGAAAGATACTCACAAAATGACGTGTATGGTTGTAGTTGGTTATAATCATTAGGCCCATCCATGCTTGCCACGTCATTTAGTATTTTAGTATCCAATAATTCTTTCATAACCATAGCAGGACTCCAGGCAATTATAGGTGATTCACAAACATCTTAAAGTAACATGAAGACCTTAGAAGGTTGTAACAACATCACTCTAACAGAAAGCGTAAAATGTAGTTCATCTAGTACTCACACTCCTCAAAACTGTTAGTTATGGATTTCACTTTTTTCGGAAACAGTAATGCTAAAAATCTCTTGTACATAATAAATGTAATTCCTTGGTGTAGAAACAATAGAGTATATAAAGATGCCATGTATGAAAGAAATCCGACCTGTTTATAAGTCATATCTGTAGGAGGGTCATGATATGGGTCCACCAATGCCACCCTATCACCATATTTTTCTGCCGAAGATCTCCATATATCAGGAATGGCTTTCCATTCAGAGGACAAGACCTTATCTTCCGACAGCAATACACTTTCTAAAAAAGGTGAACACTTTCTAACTTGCATTTCCTCTGTCTAAAAAAATATATATGTGAATAGATTAATAAAGGAATTGTTTGCAATTACCATTATATCACATAATTTCAACAAAAGGAAAATGATTATGTATAATGAAAAACCTAAGCACTTCAAGATATATATAATTATAAACGTGTGAACTGTCTGCAAATTACTATTGCCGGAGAATATAGAACAAGCCTCCGGTGTTTATCAACTAAAGTTGCTAACTAACAAAACTGACACATCTTTCTTTCTTTTTCTTTGCAGTACTGAAACATCAAAACGGCGTATATAACACATATATGTTTCTGAATAATTTTCAATGTTACTGAGTCAGCTGGAGATACAAAGTCATTTGAATTTAGTAGTGATGTAATGTTAAGGCATTTTATTAGGATAAGAAGTTTTTAAGGTACTCAAAACTAGGTTCATTTCATGTTTTCAACGATTAAGGATGAGAGTAGTTTCAGAAAGCATTGACATTCAAAATTTTCCAAATCCAATAAAGGTGCATAAGGTCTTCATCTATATTTGGAGTTTGGACCTTTTCTTTCTCCCTTTCTCTTCACATCTAACTCTATGTTGCTAGTTAAGCAGTTAGCGAGAAATTGTTAGTTAATTACAATTGTATTATACCGAAGGCTTATTTGTTTGTACACAAGTTGTAAATTCCATTCCTTTTCAGATTGTTATATAAGATTGTAAGAGAAGATTGTCTTATTTTAAGACCAAGCAATAACAAATTCCTACTTTCTTGAACAAACTACAATTTCACAATTTAACTCATCTCCTCTCTCTTCATAATGACTACAATTCAACCTCTAATTCATCTTATCTCCCTTCATTATGACTAAACTTCACGGCTTAATTCATATCCTCTTCATTATGACTACTCTCTTTTCATTATTGTTATCTTGTACTCCCTCCATTCCATAATAATAATCGTTTTAGTTTCATGCACGTGGAAATTTAATACTCTCCCTTGATAATTACAATCTGTGTGGAATTTCATCATCACTCCTTTATGGGAAGTTGGGAACTACTAACATGAGAGAGAACTTCTTAGAAAAATGATAGAATCTAGTGGTAGTAATATATATGAAGTAAAAAAATTATTCTCTTAGAAAGTTGCAAACCACAAATATATTAGAACAAAATTTCCAATAAAAAAAGTAACTTAATTGAGCTAGTATACCTTTGTCCCAAATTGGGACTCCATTTTAAAATTCAGAGTTAACATAGTTAATGGCCAAGATGAAACCTTCATTTTTTGAAGTGGACTCTTATTTTAGGACGGGTTACTAGGCAGACTTAGTGGCACATACAAAGAAAATTTCCTGCGACAAATACTAATTCACAAATGGGTACTCAAGATTCACCTTGATAAACCACACTGGAAGTAGGATATGGCAAAATTCACAAAATTTATACTAAATCAACAAATGGGTACTCAAAATTCACCTTGATAATCACCTGATTTTGGCAATAAACTCTAAATCTCCGACTTGAATAGACAACACTCCCTTTACATTTTCGTTTAAGAAAATCTGGGTTTATTGATTGACGGTGAGAGAGCAAGAACTGAAGTTCATATCTTTGGTCACAAGTGTTTGAATCAAAAGAAGCAGCAGATAGTGGAAAAAATAGAGCCCCGGACATTGCCATCTTCATACAGACACTGTATTTTGCTGCATATGAATTTATATATGTAAGTATATTGTGTCTGTATTCTGATAATTTTGCCTAAAACACTCCCAGACGCTATAAGTGAGAGAAACTGGAATTTTGGTGGGATACGGAAAATAATGCACCTGAATTTTCCACAGAATAGGCGTGGAAAGAAAGGGACTTTGAGTCGTATTGGCATCACAAAATTAATTAAGGTGCTTTATGCAAAATAAAAAAAATTCTTAAATTATTCCTAATTTCTTTCCTGACCCTCCCTAAAATAAAATATATACGTGTAATTAAATTATAATAAAAAAAATTAAAAAAAAAACAAACTAGTTTTAGCAAAAATAGCTCTCCAAGCTCTGACAATGAAATTTTTAATTTTTTTTTCTTCTCATGAACCAGAGGGTCTAAAAAACAAAAGAACAACCTTGCTGGATGAGCCAAGGTGTTAATCGGGTATTTAAATGGTTTGTCAATTACTAAAAAAAAGCAGACAAGTAAAGTTAAATGTCTTAATTTTTCTATGATAAAAAAATATTTCAAATCACGCGTTATTATTATTATTTTAATTATATGTATTTACTGTGATTACTTATACTATAAAGTATTAAATGTCTTAATTTTTTTATCGTAAAAAAAAATTCAAATCACGTGTTACTATTATTTTAGTTATATATATTTATTGTGATTGCTTATACTATAAAGCATTACCAAAATATATATAAGGACTCATCTGAGTTCAAAAATTTAGAACCTAACATTAACCAAAAACTACACCAAAGTTAAAACCTTCCTTTAGTATACTCCTACTAAAAGTCTAAATATAGAAGTGTGATTGGATTTTTATATATTATCACGTGTATATGAAAATGATGTGCAACTTCTTAACATCCAATTATCTAGTATACTGATTGAGAAATAATATTATAAGAAAATATAGTCAATCTGAATATTTATTGAAGTCTTGAATCAATTTCCAAATTTATATTTTTTTTGAAAGTCCTATTTTTTTTTTTTTTGAGAATACAATATAATTTTATAATCAAATACATCAGTACACTATTACAATATTAACAATCAATCAATTCTTAGATATAATCTTTACGTATAAGTTTAGATTTTTTGTATTTAATATTATAATTCAAAAATTAGTAAAATTTATTTTCTCATTCATTATACTTATATTAATATTCCTCTCAAGTGAGGTAAATTTATAAATGAGTTTTGGTGTCATGTGTCCGCTTTTAGGGAGAAATCTGTTCAGAATGATATAATACCAGAGTACTAGATGGCCCAGGCCATATTATCAGAAGACTACATGCCATAGCGTCATGCCAACCTTTCGGGTTTTGAACTTTTTGCGCATCCCTAGATGGGCCTGGAGACCTTAAAATGACCTCATGGAGTCAAGAGAGGACACACATAGAGTAAAGGAAAATATTATTTATTATTTTTTTAAAAAAAAAAATTATTGTTAGTTATATGGGTAAATATTAATAGTAATTTTTTTAAAAGAGAAATGTAATATGAAAATAAAAAATAAAGATTAACATCTTCAAATTTAAATGAAGGAAGGTGCAACTCATGCTTACATTGATATGGTTTGACATCAATTCATGCATTTCATGTAGTGTGACACCCCTACTCAAACTCTATTCACAAAACCCCTTAACCATCAAAAAATAGCAAAAAGTGGAGGAAACGAGAACAAATTCCCCTTTAATTTCATGTTCTTAGAAGTTAAAGAAAGAGAGAAAATAACTTCCTGAATTCAAACTATATTAATGTCACAAAATATTAAGTTGCATCACCCTTTCCTTTCCTTTCCTTTCTTTCTCTAGAGTTTCTTCATTCATTAGAAGAAGAATTAGGCCAAAAATTAGGATGCATTCTGAGAAAATCAAACTCAAAGAGAAGCAAATGAAAGACTTTCATAAAAATTCTCGTAGAATCGAGAATGAAGTTTTCATTCTGTACATGCCAAATCATGAATTAGTAACTGCATCCAATTTTCAAAAAAAATCCCAATTGTTTCGAACTTTCTATTTTTGGAATGGAATTTTTATGGAATCTCCATGAATAGGATCAAACCTTATTCCATGGTTCCTCTTTCTAATTATTCTTAAGAAAGTCCCCGAGAAGACTTAGTTGATCCATGATTTGTGTCGTTTCATCTTTCATCCTTTTCATTTGTTTCGAGAAATATATCTATCAATTTTGATTTTTTCTTTTTCTTTTGATTCTTTTCCGATGGAGATGTATAGATCCTATTCATGAATTAACAAAAATGTGCAAAAACTCTATTTGCCTCTGCCATTCTATGAGTCTCAACTCCAGCTCCTTCCCCTCCAAGATGTATCTGTTAAAATATAGAAATAAATATCCATGATATAGAAGGAGATAAAAACCAGACATTAGCACAGTGGGACAGTAGATAAGAAAGGCCTTATCAAAGATTGAAAATTCTCATAGAAGATCACTAATCATGGACTTTAAAGCTCATCATCTTCAAAGTTGGTTCATAACGATCTCGTCCACATACAAGTTCAATTAATGTATGCAATTTCTCATGTCTATCATCTGCCTTTTGCGTGAGATAAAATTTTAAAGTCGTTCCCAAATCCCATATGTGCGGCAAGTTCAGTTGATTGTAAATAAAAAATGAAGTCGGATGCCAAATATTAAAAACTAGTAAAGCAAAATATTTTTTTTTTGTTGACAAATTGACAATAACCACACATTTAGTTATGATAATAATTTTTTTAAAGTATCTTTCGTAAATTAACATTATTAATACTTTAGTTTTCATAAAAATACTTTTACTAAAAACAATGCAAATTATGAAAGGTTATATGGAGTGCGCTCCCTAGCTAGGTTACAAGTTTGTGACAGTGTATCTTCCCCTAGAGCATTATGTATATATATATATATATATATATATATATATATATATATATATATATATATATGGACCTGTAAAATGGAACAAACTTCTTAAAATCCCTCATCCTAAAAGAAATGAAAACAACTTAATTCCACCAAGATTCTCCTACACTTGTACTTCATTCTAAACCTCGTCTTATTTCATTCTTTTTGGTACATCAGGATACAAAAAGAAAAGGTAAAACTAATGAATTACCCACTATAGTTGACACGTTTTAGTGATTACACTATTGAACTTTTAATTTTTCAAATTACCCAATAAACTAATTATTATTTTGAAATTAAGTCATTCCGTTAAAAAAATTAAACAAACGTTAATTTCTTATCGGCAAAACTAATGAATTACCCACTGTAGTTAGCACGTTTTACTGATTACACCATTGAACTTTTAATTTTTTAAATTATCCCAGTAAACTAATTATTATTTTAAAATTGGGTCATTCTGTTAAAAAAAGTAAACAGACGTTAATTTTTTATCTATGTAGCTCTGGAAAAAATATACAAAAATAAAAAATATTACTTATGTGGCAAAATAATAAAAAAAAACTTGAAAGTGAAAACAAAAAGATCAAAATATTTTGGGTACTCGGATCTCAGATGTTTATCAATAGAAGAAATGTCCTCGCGAATGGCAAGTAATGCATCAGTAGCAAAAATGAAAGCGCGGTAATTGACAACAACCACCTCTTACATCTGTCTCTGAATTCTCTCTACATCCACCCGTAAAAGCTTCGACTCCTATCAAATCATAAATACAATCCCAACAAAATCAATTTAACCAAATATTACTACCACATGTGTGTGTGTGTGTGTGTGTATATATATATATATATATATATATATGAGTCCATTTCAAGAGCATACCCCCTTAAATAACATACCAAGCATACCCCCTTTAGCGACGGACCGGGCGATGGTTTGGTCCGTCGCCATAGGTCCGGTCAGTCGTTATATGTTATCCGTCGCTAAAACCTATAGCGACGGACCGGACCTATGGCGACGGACCAAACCGTCGCTAAAGAGGGTATGCTTGGTATGTCATTTAAGGAGATATGCTCTTGATCCGTTCTGTATATATATATATATATATATATATATATATATACACACACACACACACACACACACATACACACACATAGATATAGAGAGATTAGGGAAGGGGTGGACCTTGTGGAGGCGATCGAGAGTGAAGGAGAGGAGTTTCAAGACATAAGACTGCTGAGAGTCGAAGGCGAGAGGGAGGAAACCTATTGCAACACCATTTACTTCAGCTGCTATTGTTGTTGGGGATTCAAACTCCATTGTTATATCTAATGATGAACTTTAAAGCTCAATTCAATATTTTGGGTACTCGAATCTCAGAATTTTCATAGATTTTAGAAAGAGAAAATACGCAGATCTATTTGATCCGGAAGAAGGGGGAGAAGAGAGAGATGAGAGGAAGGAAGATAGAGAATAAATCAAATTTATTTATTTTCTTTTTCTTTTTCTTTTTCTTTTTTTCTTTTTCGTGTCCACGTAGGATAAAAACTGAAACGATTTAACAGTCGTGAGGCAAATATCACAGAATGACCCAATTTCAAAATAATAATTAGTTTACTAGGGTAATTTGAAAAATTAAAAGTTCAATTGTATAATCAGTAAAACGTGCCAACTACAGTGGGTAATTCATTATTTTTATCAATAAAAAATTAACGTCCGTTTAATTTTTTTAACAGAATGACCTAATTTTAAAATAATAATTAGTTACTGGGGTAATTTAAAAAATTAAAAGTTCAATTGTGTAATCAGTAAAACGTACCAACTATAATGGGTAATTCATAAGTTTCTCCTATGCTTGTACTTCATTCTAAACCTCGCCTTATTTCATTCTTTTTGGTACATCACGATACAAAAAGAAAATTAACCGCGGCGAAATCACTCAACTCCTATCATTTCAACAAGAAGGAAATTACAAAGACCCCTAGGGGGTAAGTCAAACACAGATAACCTAATATGTCCAAGCACTCCATTAGAAAAAAAGTCCGCACACACGAGGAGTTACCCTCGCGAAGGGTGTGCCTAATAATACACCATTCATAAACCCTAAAACCTAAACCCTAATTCTCATCTTACAATGTTTGTGCAATGTCATTTCCGGTCTGATCATTGAAAAATGGATCCATCGTGGAGTGTAACAAAAGCTTGGAGAGTTCGATGGACTTATCAGAGATAGCTAATTAGCCGGAGAAATCTTGAAACAAATTAAAGAGATACATCATACATATCAGTGGGAGCTTTGAAAAGAGACTAACCGGCGTCTAGCGTTTGGTACTTTTCTTCCTCACTCTAATCCTTATAGTAGAGGTTGCTCCAACTCAATATTATCGTTGTCCAGAGGGTGAAAATGCATGAAAATATCTTATGTTTATGTTTCTCTAGCTAGCTCCCTCTTTCTTGCTCTTTTATGCAACTTTGGTAGCATGACTTGGAAAGTGTTAAAATAATTAGTACAATGTCTTTAAGTTTATCATTATAATTTTATAAATTATATGTCGATTAATCGTATGTCGAATGTGAATTACGACTAACGTGTGAGATTGTAGATGATAAAATACTATAGTAATATTTGAGTTCTTTATTTACACCCTCATATCCCATACATACAATTAATAACATGCAAAAATATGAGATTATGAAAAATTAATTTCGTTTTATTTGAGGTTATGCAACAACAACTTTATAACAATAAAAATTACTAAATTTGAGTTATTGTAATATATACTTATATACAAATTATTTACGCTATTGTAAAAATGATATTTCGATACTTTAAATTAAACAAAATTTTACATAATTTTATATTTTTGCATGCTTATTACTTCTGCACATTTAAATTATTAAGTTGACGATTAAATAATATTGTATTAAACGTACCCTAAGATAATTTATCTAAGATGCCGTTTACTCTCTATATATATATTCACATAACTAGTGCAACTTTTTTAAACCACGACTTCAATCACCATTGCATTGAATGGAGGAAACTACTTTATTTGAATTTGCGAATACAACTTCTCATTGTAAAACAACTACTAACTTGTAAAAGTTCGCAATTTCACATTAAGAGATTAAGGGCCAAAAATTTAGAAAAGAGAAGAAACTGTAGAAACAAATTACCACATGAAAATATTGAGATGATCACTTTAGATTTGTGTTCATCGAAAAACAATTTTATTCCAATTACAGTTTATCTTACAATTAATCCTAACATTATTTCAAACACAATTTATTTATTGTACAATTAAATGCAACGTTTAGGATTCAAATGCACCAAACACGTGTAACCAATATGGCCCCCTTGGGTAGTTTTTGCACATATGATCCTTTATTCCTTTCAACATTAGTTATTCCAAACAGGAAGCCCTTGGGTAGTTTTTGCACATATAATCCTTTATTCCTTTCAATATTAGTTGCTCCAAAATTGCACTTACTACTGCACATGAACAAGCAACAACAAGATATATTTTGGAAAATAAAAGGAGAGTTTTACAACACTTACATCTATAAAAATCAACTAATAATTAACCATGCCAGGAAATATTTATCAATATGGTAAAAAAAGTTTTCAAAAGAAAAAAGAAACTCCCTCCCTTACAAATTATAAGTTCAATACAATACAGATCTGCAATACCAAAATTAAACTCCCTCCCTTACAATAGCGTTTGAGCTTTAGAGAGATTATTGCACACAAAATTAAAGATCTGCAATACCAACAAGCGAAACGATTCTCCTTCATCGATCTCCAAATTAAAAGAAGTAAAAACCAAGGATGCTTCACCTGAAAACCAATAAGAAAAGTAAAAAGTAAGTTAATAAACAACAATCATAAGATAAATTAGAAACGTGCATATATATATAAGTAAATGTAAGGAAACAAATTAAAAGGTAAAGATATGATTAGTGTTTGGGTAGTTACCTGATAAATAAACTGGTTGCCGCTTCTTGCCCATTAATTAAAATGTTAGGGATATGACGGACTTTGTGAAAGTCTTCTCCTTCACCATCTATCACTCCAACCCTATCATTGAATTCTTTTGGCATGTCTAAAAAAATTAATTCACGAAGGGTCGTGAGAAATTTCAATCCCTCTGGAAGCATCTCCAATTTCTTACATTGAGCAATCTCTAACTTAGAAAGATTGGGCATGGCTCCTTTATCCACCCTCCACTTTTCTAAGTTATCTATTCTCCAAAGACGTAGATGTACGAGTCGAGGAAAACTTTTTGCAGTACATACAAATTCATTCCCCACAAAAGGATTATGATCTAATAGGAGTCTTTGTAGGTTGGGAAGCTTCTCTAGTAACATCATTGTGTCTGCCTCAAAATTACAATCATATAAACGTATAGAAGTGAGGCTTTGAGAGAGACATTGTTCGTATGGCTGAGGTATCTTGTTGCCTCTATCCATAAATATAGCTAACTCATTTAGATTCTCACACTGTAACAATTGAATCAAATCATAATCTTGATGAACTGTAAGGGATGTGTACCGTTTGTGGTGCGAGTCTGAGTTGAGGAAGTTCATCACCCCTTCTTGTTCCTCAAGACTATGTGTCGTTGCGTCAAGTACTTGAAGATTGGTTAGTTTCATGAGATCACTCGCGGCCCACTGACATGCATCAAAATTCCATAATAACTCCAACTCGTTGAGGCCATCAAATCTCAATTTCTTGATATCAGACCTAATATAACAAGGAAGATAAAGATACTTCAAAAGTTTCATCTTCCAAAACACATTTGGTGTGATAACACCATGCACATAACGTACCCTCAAATCAAGCGTTTCTAAGTATCTCAAGTCCCCTATACATGATGGCAACTCCTCCAATTCACTATCTTTCAAACTCAAATACCTCAAATGAATGAGTTCAGCTAATCCTCGAGGTAACTTTCTCTTTTTGAACTTAAATCTATCGAGTTTCAGCACTCTAACAAGCTTAAAATCCTTGAGATTGTTTACTTTTTCTTGCAAATTGTGTGCATTGAAAAATAAAAGTGATCGAAGTTGTCTGACCATATGTTGTTGCTCCAAGGCAATGTTAGGGTTATCTGCATCGTCATACATATGTATTGCAAGTCTACGTGCTTCCATAACCGAATGATATGATTTATTATGTGCATCTCGGAAAACAATGATCTTAAGAATGTCTTCCTCTTTTCCTTTCGACAAACATAGGTCTCGAATAATGTCATGAAGGCGGCACGAGTGAATCTTCAACCAAGGGAACTCTACTTTCCGATAATCCAAATTGTTCTCATTCGTTGGTTTGAGTTGGACCAGACTCCTTTGCGCGAGTTCAACCAAGTACCGTTCTGCAACATCCATAAGCATTTCTCCTTTCGTTCGGTGGCCTGAAGGTATCATACCTTCAGCAATCCATAGTAGGTATAATTTGCCAGCCTCTATCTCCTCATCCTTCTTAAAAGTTCCCAGATAAAGGAATAGTTGTTTCAAACGAAACGGTAAATCTTCATAGCTTAAACCTAAAATATGCCTTACTCCACCAAATTTAATTCCTTCTCCTCTACTTAAGTTTGAAACAACATCTTTCTTCACCATCTCCCACTCCGTTAATGAATCTTTATTTTTCAAAAGCCCTCCGAGGGCTGAGATGGCTAAAGGTAGACCTTCACATTGTTGAACCATATCTCTCCCTAGTTTTTCTTTCTTCGGTTCGATACATTTTTCTGCAAAAAAAAAAATTAAAATTAAAATTTTTAAAAATTGAAATCATGACACATATCCATAGTATAATTAATATCATTTCTCATTCATTACAACAATGAATTAGGAATAAGATGAAGGCACAACTTCTTCTCCTTTTTTTTCTTTTGTTTTTTTTTGACAATATCTTATCTAGGAGTTTTCCTTTATTTTTTGACATCTTTGCAACGAAGTTTAAGAACAATAGCGAACAATTGTGGAAACTTCATTTCACTGTAACCAATAATATCTAGAAACTAACTTTGAAATTTCTTTATATATTAACTTGATTTTTTTAGGTGCTGAGCTATAGTTTGATTTCTTTCATTGTTTATGGTAAAGTTGTGGGTTGTAACATATACTCTTACTATAATTTTATAAAATGTGATTTAAACTCGACTTGATCATCAACCTAGAGAGACAGGTGGATTACTGGTTAACAGTTCAGGTCATACTATTTTATCTAATAATTAAATATAAAATATGTTAAAAGGAACCATTAATTTTATATAAATAGCATACTCAAATAGAAATCCACATATGTTTATGTAACTATTATTTAAATGGGTTACGAGGTTATCACTCTTTCTAAATTCGAGTGATTTTATAGAACCTTAGAAGAAGGAAAAAAAAAAACCAAACACCAACATATTGTTAAAGTGTTAGTGTTAAACATGAAGTTGTTTTGGTTCGGAGCTAGTATAGTTGAACTCATGGACGGATCAAAGATTTGCATATGATATATTGATTTAAAATTATTAGAAAAAGGCTAATAACATGAATATTGAAAAAAATAACAGAAATATATAGATAAGTATTATTTGTCAAAATACAGTTGTAAATACGTTCCAAAATTAGAGAGAGATATTTTTAGTTTTAGGTGCTGTTTGTTTACATCTAATTGCCTCTTAATGGACAGTCTCTTATTCGCTAAGAGGCATGATGTTGTTTGTTTTTTTTTTGTTACCTCTGAATATCTCTTAATCGGTAAGACAGAAAATGAAATCTTAATAATTAAGAGGTACCTCTTAATGAAATTTTTTTGATAAATTTTTTTTATATAAATATATTCAACAATATTATTCACTCATTTTTATTAAATTAAATATTTAAAATTATTAAATAAAATTTTACCCTTTAAAATGGTAAAATAATGTCATTAAGAGACAACTTACTTTTTAGTTATCAAACAGTTTTTTAGATTCAGACCTCATAACCATTCATATGATCTAATTTATTAAGACATCATAATCATTCAGATCTTAATTATCATTTTTATCAAACACAACCTTAGATTATATAGCGACATGAAATCCATAACTTATCATTACTATATTTTAGCTAGTTTGAATATTTTCATGCCACCACTACACTTTTAGAAAATGTTAAGCATATGTTTGAACAAAATAAAATATCTTAAAAAATTTCGATTTAGAAATTTATCTCTAATTTTAGAGTCGGAGAAAAATATTATCTAACATTTTCTTTAACGAGTCAAGTTTTTAATTACTTTTTTTGGGCGGCAATCCATATATAAATATTTAAGACTTAATCACCGAAAAACCAATGAACTTAAGTCTTCGTTTCAAGAAAATGTTTGAACTTTTTTCCCCCAATTGAAGCAATGATTTCTTAGAAAGGTAACAATAATCGAAATTTGTCCAAGCCTCTAACCATAGTTGATTATTGATGAGGTTTCTTTACATATGGCAAGTGCTATTTTTATTTATTTATGATTATTACTAACATCATATTAAATTATTTTAAATAAATTAAAAACTAATTACAAATAACTTAAGAATATAACTGGTCATTTTATTTAAGTAAAAACAACATAAAAATGACACTAGACATTATATTGAATTAAAAAAAAATAAATAATCTAGTTCAATTAACATTAAAAACACCCATATAATATTGATCATTCATCAAATTGACCTAAAAATATAACTAGCCATTTTATTTAATTTGAAAATAACTTACAAAAAAAAATTATTTTTTAAGTCAACTTGAAAACATTTTATTTTATTTTTGATTAATTAATATGGCTAGTTTCACCTTTAAGTCCTTTTTAATTAAATAAAATGATTGTTTATAGTTTTAAGTCGTTTATTTAAAATAACTAAATATGATGTTAATAATAATCATTAAAAAATAATAAAATACAACTGCCACTTGTAGAAGACACCTTATCAATAGTTAACTATGGTTAGAATCTTAGTTAAATTTTAGTTATTGTTGTTACCATTTTTTAGGACATAATTGGTTTAATTGAAAAAAAATTGATAGGTTATTTTGAAAAAAAAAGAAGAGAGACTAAAGTTCATTGGCTTTTTAGGTGGTTAATTCTATAAGATAGCTAGTACGCTAGTAAAAAGTACATGAATGAACACGCTATTCCTTTTGTTTTTAAAAAAATTTAAAATATGTAAATATTAAGAATTTATTTTTGTTTTATACTCTTTACAAATACTAAAGTAGTTTTACTGTGGCGAAATGATACTTATTTTATTATAATAAATTTTGAAAAATATTATATCATGCTATATTACTATCAATTATAAAGAACGTTTGTGGATTATTGGATTACTTCTAGAAAGCTAGTAGGGGAGGGAACTTTCCTTGACCTCCTCTCACTAGCTGTCCCTGGTTCCAGTTCTTCGAATCGGTTGAGTTCTTTATGCTGGCCGTGGGTTGTCACCTATGAAAGGAATCTAAGTTAAAAAAAAATTTATTTATTAGTTTGGTTGATGATCAAAATAAGTAAATGTGATTCCTAATACGATTAAGAGAATAAGTTATTTTCAATCTATAGAATGAATTAGAAAAAGTACTATAAATAAGGTTATGAGAGAGTTATTATTATGAGAGAAGCTTGATAGCAACAAAATGCCGAAAGAATAAATTTAGAGGATTACAATTTGTTGCTCGTGGGGTTTCGCCACCACCTTCGTTCAATTGAAAGTTGAAAGGCTTTATTGATTTGAGTGTTTTGGGTGGTGAAATTAATTAGGTTTCTCAACTTAATTATGGTGTAAAATTTGGGAGGATTATTGTAAGCCCATTATTAGTGATATACTGAAGATTCAAAGTTCAACCTGTGATTTTTTTCTTTTAAAGGTTTTCCGCATTAAATATTGTGTCTTGTTTGTGGATGATTTTTTGTTACTTCGTTCTCATAATTGATTTTATTGATTTCATATTTAATTGCACAAAAAGAAAAAAGTTATTGTTGGGATTGAGATTATTTTTAGGTGTACTTTTTTCAACAGTGGTATCAAGAGTTATGTTCTTTTTGTGGTTTTCTTGTGCGAGTTAAATGGAGGATTGGACAACAGGTTGCATGATTAAACTCAAGGCTTCAAATTATGCAATTTGGAAGCCAAGAATGAAGGATTTACTTTACTGCAAGGATTTGTGCGAACCACTTGAGAATGATGGAGTCAAACCCATAAACAAGAGTGACACGTAGTGGAATAAGATGAACAGAAAGACTATTGGTCTGATTAGATCGCGGATTGATCAAAGTAAGTTTCATTATGTTGCCACGGAAACTAAAACCTATGTTCTCTCGCAAAAATTGGAGTCCATGTATAAAAGAAAAGTAGTGTAGAATAAAGCTTTCTTGATTAGAAAACTTGTGAATTCTAAGTTCAAGGATGGAAACTCCGTTGCACGACACTTAAGTGATTTTTAGAGTTTGATAAATTGAGTACGATGAAGATGACCATTGACAATAAGATGCAGGGCTTTATTGTTGTTGTACTCTTTGCCTAATAGATAGGAGACGCTGACTGTGTCGTTGAGTAACTCCGCCCCCAATGATATGCTGATTATGGATACAATCAAGGATAATTTGTTTAATGAAGAACAGAGGCAAAGAGATACATTAGTAATTGGTGGTGAGTCACAAATTTTTATCGTGCATAGTAACGGTAAAAACAGAGAGAGAATCTCTACTGAAGATGACAAATCTAGGGGAATGTCCAGAGATAGAAAAGAAGTAATTTGTTTTCACTGCCAGAGACCGGGTAACATAAGGCGAGAATGCAGATTTTTGAAAAAGGAGCAGTCTAAGAAAAAAGATAAGAATAAGGACTCGATTGTGTATTTATCCGACGTTGATGTAACTATTATATATGTTAGGAAACTCAAGTGTCATGTTAATGATTGAGTAATTGATCTGGGTGCTTTGTTTCATGCTACTTCGCATTGTAGATACTTGTTTGGAGACTAATAGTGGTTAAAGGTTGATGCTTAGAGATGTCAGACATGTTCCCGATATCCGCTTTAATTTGATCTGTACTAGTAAATTTGATGAGAATGGTTATAATTATTTCTTTGGTGAAAATCAATGGAAGCTCACTAAAGGGTCTCTAGTGGTAACTATAGGTAAGAAGGTAGACACTTCTTACAAGATACAGGCGCATGTGAGAGGTGTTGAAGATAGGGTAGTTAAGTGCAAAAAGGTGGTACAAAGCCATGCGAGATGGGAAAAAAACCTTGCATAAGAACCACAAGAAGAAAGCTCTTTGTTTTAGATGAGTACTAAAAGTGAAGAAGGAAAATGTTAACTTGCAACTAGGGTACAAAACGGTTGTGAATGAATTTGGTAAGAAAAAAATATGTTAAGTTTGAGTTGGATCCTCTCATCGAGAAGAATCATACCGGTGAGATGAAGCTAGATATGAAGAAAGTTACAAATTCTAAGAAGCTTGAGTTAAACCAAGACTTCAATATTGAAATTAATTTCACATGAGGAGTTGTGAATGGTGATCCCTCCTCTCATGGGTTCGGAGGGGGAGATTGCATGTTGGGTTTAGGTCCTCACCCATGAAAGAAATTCAAGTTGAAAAGGGATTTACTTGTTAGTTTGGTTGGTGATCAAGACAAGTAAATGTGATTCTTAATCTGATTAGGAGAATAAGTTGTTTCCAATCCATAATAGGAATGGATTAGGAAAAGTACTATAAATAAGGCTATAAGGGAGCCTTATTATTATTAGAGAAGCTCGGTAGCAAGAAGGTACCGAAAGAATAAATTGAAAGGATTATAACTTGTTGCTCGTGGGGTTCTGCCTCCATCTCTGTTCAATTGAAAGTTGGAAGACTTTATTGATTTAGGTGTTTTGGATGGTGAAGTTAATTAGGTTTCTCATCCTAATTAAAGGTAACTTTGTACTCTCTCAATTTATTGTGTAACCTCATGTTTTAGGGTGTAAAACTTAGGAGGATTATTGTAAGTCCATTATTAGTGATATAGTGGGGATTTAAATTTTGACATGTGGTTTTTCCCTTTAAGGGTTTTCTATATTAAATATTGTATCTTACTTGTGGATGGTTATTTGCTATTTTCGTTATCATAGGTTTGTTGATTTCCTATTTAATTGCATAAAGAGGAAAAAATAATTCCTAAGATTGCGATTATTTTTAAGTGCATTTTTCCCAACAAATCAATTGTTGGATAAGAACCGGGGAGCCCGCGTGTCGCGTACGTATACACAAGGCACTAACACACATGTTTGGAACCCAACTTGACCCAAAAACTCAAGCTTTAAGTCTTGGGTCCATTCATGTATATTAATACTTCACTCTTTCATTATTTATCTGATGTGAGACTCTAACTCACTTGTAATATCATAACAATCTTCCCTTCACAAGTGAGTTCATCACATCAAGAGCTCCCCTTTACTTGAACACTTCTCTTCAATCATCGCACACCAATTCTTGGCTAACTATTATAAGTCTTTTTTTCATCATCGAGTTAACTTTCATCAAGAATTGAACAGCTTCTCTTCAATCACCGCGGATAACCAATTCTTGGCTAACAACTTTCAAAACAAATTTTCGGCTAAACCCATCGAGAATTCAACATCACCATCGAGAGTACCTTAAGGGAAGACACCAAATCTTCATCAAGAATTCACCACCATCGTGTGTCTTTTGATGAGGTTGTCCGAAATTAAATTTCGAACCACTATCGCGTATTCTTTTGAAGAGACTCACCATCTCCGGATCAAACTTTCATAGCTCTGTCGATACCAATTGTTGGGGAAGAATCGGGGAGTCTGCGCGTCGCGTGCGTGTACACAAAGCACTAACACACATTTTTGGAACCCAACTTGACCCAAAAGTTTAAACTATTAGGTCTTGAGTCCATTCATGTATATTATCCGATATTAATTTTTCACTCTTTTATTATTTATCCGATATAGGACTCCAACTTACGTGTAATATTCTAACACTTTAGGTGTGTTTAACGAACTTTTATAGGAGTTTTCTTTTAGTGTTGGATGACAATTTCTATTCTCTGTAAACACATCCCAAAATATATGAAAAACTAATACTTAAAGGTTTGACCTGATTTAAATCACTTGCAAGTTGAAATACATATGGTATGATTGTTAGAAAGAAAAAAACAAAGATAAACTTCTACTTGTAAAACAATATGAAGAATACTACGGAAGTAGGTACAAATTCCTAAAATAATGGTAAATTAAACCTTTCTTTCATTTTGTCACTTAATTATATAGCATGAATATACAGAGCTCAAACATAGCATTTGCATTTCTCCTAATATGACCTTCGCATTAGATTTTTAAATTTTAAAAGGAAGGTTTAATTTAAGTGTTAGCATTTTTTCCTTCAAATTTTTTAAATTTGAATGATTGGATTGAACTTTTAAATTCAACCGCAAATAAGTGAATCCAAATACTCCATTAGTTTTAAAATATTAAACAAGTATCGATTTATGATAGTAAATTTGAAATATTTTAAAATTCAAAATTGATATTAATCGATTTAGCTTTAGAGAATACAACTTTTAAAGTTGTAGCTATCTAAATAGTACTATTAATTATAAAATATATTTTTTCAAAAGTTAAAAAAATTATATCAATTTTGAATTTGAAAATATCTCAAATTGACTTTGAAAAGTTAAAATTGATCCTATATATACTTTGAAACGGAGGAGCAATTTTTTTCTTCTTCTTTCTCATCTTTCAATAATTTATCATCTTTCTAGCAAAATTTTAAGATTATTTCAACAATTACATTAACTAGATAATGAGTAATCCAAATAAGTAAATTAACTAATTAGTCCATATATGTTGTAGTAAAAAGGCAAAGAAAACAAAAAACTAACTGACCTGGAACATCATCTCTTGTCGGAAATACTTTCTTAAGAAACAACTTCCAACCTTCCTCGTCACCCAAAGAACGAAGTTTATATGGAAATCCAAGGCTTGCCACTTCTTCGTTACGAGTTGTAAGCAATATTTTGCTACCATTTGTCTCTTCAATCGGAAAGGCTTGTTTCAGCGTTTCCCAGTCACTTACTGACCAAATGTCATCTATCACGACCAAACACTGTAACTCTTTTTGGGTCTTATATAGCTGCTGGACCAATTCTGTATCTCCCATTCCCTTGATCTCATCCTTGCTCCTCTCCGGGAGAAGCCCTTGAAGGATATCTTGCAAGACCTTTTGTCTTTCCAATTTTTGGGTGATGCAAACCCATGCAAAGGCTTGAAAGTAGGATCGAACATCGATGTGATTGCATACTTTTCTAACAAGAGTGGTCTTTCCTTGTCCCCCCATTCCCCATACTGAAACAATTTCATAGCCTACGTCTTTGTTTTTCAAATGTAAAACCAATTCTTTTATTTCCTCCTCCAATCCAACAAAATCCTTTTCAATTAAATGGGCATAAGAGATTCTTACTTGTCGTTGTCTCTCCTCTTCCGCTTTTGAGCTTTCTACTTGATGATCATGCAATGCTTGTATATTAAAAGTTTGTCTACTTCTAGCTAGATTTGTGATCTTAGCTTGAATAGTCCCAATTTCTGAACCAATCTTATGAAGTGTTATACACTCACCAATTATACAAGCAAATCTTCTCATAATTTTCTTGATGTGCCCCATTTCTCTTTGTGATGCAACTTTTACTGCATACGTTTCGAGGACATCTTCTGTTTGCAGAGCAAGTTCTCTAATCTCAACTACCCATTTGACAACTTCTCCGTGATTCCCTCTTTTATTGACTGCGTCTTTTAAGAAATTTTGCATCTCCTTTAGCTGGCGCTGAATTTCCAAGACTTTATCCTTCACTCCAGATAAGAATGTAGCTTCAGAGATCAACAAATCTGCAAGCCTTTCAACAGCAAAAGAGACCACAGCCTCTGCCATTGATCTTGAAACAAGAAGTAGCTAGCTATATAAAATTAAGACTAAGGGGTAGAAGAAGAAGTTTAAATTTCTGTTCCCCAAATGCTACAATATATATAAAAAAAAAATCATGTTTTTTCAAGGGAGTTGATTTAGATAAGGGGAGTTACGTGGTGATACCCAATTGGGCCACCTGATTTTGCTCCGATAACATTGGTTGGTTCTTACTAATTAATTGTAGAAGTCCTAAAAGACCAATTAGGGTTGACCATCTTTTTCCAAGCTAGGCAATCATGCTGCATTATTACATGAAATAAACTCTTATTCATATATTCATATCTTTTGAATGGGTACATAGATATACCTTTATTCACTGCGGGGAGGGGGTCATAACCCCCCCCCCAAGAATCTGAAGCATGTTAATTCATATGCATGCAAAAAGAAATTGAAGCATAATTCATGATGAATTATCGCATCGAAATATAACAATAAATGAATAAATGCATGAATTTCTTTGGTTATTTTCTTGATTTTGATAAGTTACATAAATCCTTTACTTAAGACTTTTAGTTTTAAATAGAAGTATCGGCAACACCTAGTTGTTTGACTTATTTGAGGAATTGTATGACCATTTTTTTTCATAGTCATGCAGATTTGAATGGGAGCAGATCACTACCTGCCGTAACCATAGCCCAAAAGAATCGTCACCATAGGCGACTGTGTACTGTGTACTACACAGCTGTGTATATATATTTTTTCCATATATATATATATATATATATATATATATATATATATATATATATGTATATGTATTTAAAGCCATTAGACTCACAACTCAAAGGTTGACAAGGGTTGAAATAGGATGTTGTGAAATACTATAATGGGGCAAAATGAATTTGAAATAAGTACTCTAAGCGCCAATATATAAATAATTTTTTTTACTGCTATATTTTGCCCTCTCTCTAAAATTGTTCTGGTTCCGCCACTGCCTTTATTACATATATTTTCCAACTTGCAATTAAGTTTCAATTAACTTACATAATTTTCCTCATGCATGCCACCATGCACGTACACTTTCATGCAATCATGCTAGGAAAATGACCGACTGAGTCTTACTTTCATGCTGTTTCAGGCGGTTCTGTTAAATGGAACCCACCTGCTTTGGGCGATTTTAAATCCACATTTCAAACACAACAAGTATCTTCACTTTACCTTTTTCTTTTTCTTTTTCCTTCTTCGGATGCAGAATAAATATTTAAATATACTCACAGAATGTTTTTTGTGCATAAAGAATTGTGAAAAACAGAAATTTTAAAACATAAATACACCCACTGTTTGGCCCACTGCATTTTGGAGCCGACAGTGGTGGCCCTCAGTGGTGGCCAACAGTGGTGATTCTTGGCGTTAGAAGTTAAACTTTTAACTCTACTATCTAATTGGACGAAAAACAATATCATAAAGGTAAAACGAGTATTTCTTCTGTTTTAAAATTAAAAATATAATTTAATTTTTGAAATCAAACGACGCCATATAAAATTTTAAAATTTATATGATTTATAAAAGTTTAGAATAAAATAAAATTTAAGATTAATAGTTTTTATTATATATTATACAATTATAATAATTATATCAATTAAAATTAAATAAATTTATATTAATTTGAAATTAAATATACCGTCGTTTGATTTCAAAAATCAAATTATTTTTATAATTTTGGAATGGATAGAGGATTATTTTTAACAACGTTCATAACGACAATGACAGAGCCACGTAATTTTTTTTTTTAAATCATTTAAAGTTGTTAACGTTTCATTTTAAATGAAGGCACAACATATACTTCATGTTTTTAGAATTGTGAACGTTCTATTTAAGATAAAGGAATGAGAGATATAAATTAGCTTTCAAAAAAGATCTTTCAATATTTAAGCTAATTTATACCGTTCTAAAATAAAAAATTATTATTGATTTTTTCAAATCAAGTAAAAAAAATTTAAATTTGAAATTGTCATGAATTTTTTATTTTTTGTCAATACAATAGTAAATATTGTAGATCATCTAAAAATTTATAGTCATTGTAATATTTATTTTTTCTTTAACTTTAATAAATCATTTTGATTTTGAATTTAAAAATATTTTAAATTAATTTTAAAAGCCAGTAATAATTTTATAATTTGGAACCATGAAAGTATAATTTTTATTTTATTTTTTGTCAATGGAGTTGATCTGGATAAGAGGAGTTACGTGGCAATACCCAATTGGGCAAACCTGATTTCGTTGCAATGGCATTGGTTGATTGATCTTACAAATTAACTGTAGGACTTAAAAACCAGTTGGGGCAATGGCTAATGGGGCTGACCAACTTTTTCCGAGTTAGGCAAGTGCTCATGCTGCATTATTACGTACTACTTTCCAGCTAGTCATGCTGCATTATTACATACTTTCCAGCTTCCAATTAGATTTCGTGGAAAAGAAAGAAAGCAAAAAATTTCAAGTATGAAACGCCCCAAATATGTATTGTTAGGACTTGGGATAAAAAAAATCCTGCTGCCAACAAATTAATTTCTGTCGATATACTAATTTCTGTCGATATACATTCAGCTATATAAATATTATCCTTAATAATACTTTCAGCTACATAATTATTTATTATAAATTTTATTACGTAGTTAAGTATTTACGACGAATTTTATTTTGACATTAAATATAATATTTTGTCATTAAATATGTATCGAGAAAAAATTGAAGGATATATATATATATAATATGGAGGACATCATATCCCATGGGATATCTTTAGATTTATTTGTGTACTTGCATGTAAATCGTAACAAGTAGTTAATTTATTCTTGGATTTGGAATCCAACCAGTCCAAATGGTCCATTCATTTGAGCATTTTATAGAAATGAGAGTTGTATTTATATAGTTGGGATTAGGATATCCTCCGATTACGCATTTTCTTCGATTTCTCGTAATACATATTTAATGACATAAAAATTATTTTTAGCGACACTTTCAGCAACACAATTATTTGTAATAACTTTTATTATGTTGATAATTATTTGCGACGAATTTTATATTATCATTAAATATAATTTTTGTGTAAAAGGTTATTTTTCTCCCTCAAATAATCCTATTAATTGAATTCTTTTGGTTCTTTTAATCCACTACCTAAAAAAATCACACCAAAATTTTTTGAACTTTTTTTTCCCTCAAAGTGCTAGTTAACTTTATATACTCCCCCGTTCTGAAATATAAGAGCATTATTGATTTTTTTAAAGTCACGTTACAACATTTTTAAATTTAAAATTGACATGAATTCTTTTGATTTTAGTAAATACAACGACAAAAAATTTATACCATCTAACAAGTACTGCTCATTGTAAGATTTATTTTTTTCACAACTTTAAATGAATCATCTCAGTATATACATTTATACATTAGTCGCAACCTGTTAAACTAGCACATAAACTATTTTTCTATATAATTTATATAAAGATATAAATTACATTTAAAGTATTATTTTTTCTTTTCACTAATTCTTTGTGCATATGGAATAATAAATTTTTTTTTTTGTTAATTTATGATTTTGGAAATAAATTACATTCCTTGGTCACTATTTTGGTTGGTGGGTTGATGTAGGCACATCAACTTCATTTTATACATGTGTTGTAAGACCCCGACTTTTAATAAATAAAACTTAATTTTCTTTATAAATATTATTTTAAACAGTAAGGTATTAAATTGATAAAAAAAAATTAAAGTTAAGATGATATGTGCAAATTATAAAAACAAAAAGAATGTCGGAGAATATTCGGTATGTCGGGGAATATTCGGCAAAGTACGACGACGCCGAAACAATCAATCATTGGTGGACCCCACAATAAAATAATAATCGAATACAGAAAACGGCAAATATATTGAGACATTGCATACTCGACTTCAAAGGAAGTTAGGACAAGTATTTACCCCTAATTGAATTCTCCTACAACAACAATTATCAAGCAAGTATAGGCATGACTCCATTCGAGACTTTGTATGGACGAAAGTGTCGCTCTTCAGTATGCTGGAACGAGGTAGAGCAAAATTGTTGGGACTAGAGTTGGTACGCATGACTACAGAAAAGATCTAAATGATCCAACAACGAATACAAATAACACAAGAACGACAAAAGAGTTATGTTGATCTTCATCGAAGGGACGGGAAATTCAATGCCGGAGAATATGTATTTTTACGTGTTGCTCCATGGAAAGAAATTACAAGATTCAGAAAGAGATAGACGTTCAACCCTCGATTTATTGGCCCATTTAAAATCCTCGATCGAGTGAGAACTGTGGCATATAGATTGGCTCTACCACCAAGCATGTTTCGCGTTCATAACGTTTTTCATATATTCATGTTACGTAAATATGTGAATGACCCAAATTACATCATTGAATTAGAACCAGACGAGATAGTAGATGATTTAATGTATGAGGAATCGAAGAGGTACCTGTCAAGATCTTGGATATGAATGAACAAATTTTACGCTCATAGGTTATACCTCAAGTCAAAATTTTATGAAAAAACCATGATACAAAGGAAATGACCTGGGAGTTAGAATATGAAATGAGAGCAAAATATCTTCACCTCTTTTAAATGCCAAATACATCAATTTCGGGGACAAAATTTCATATGGAGTGAAGGTTATAAGACCACAACTTTTAATAAATAAAACTTAATTTTTTTTATAAATATTATTCTAAATAGTAAGTTGTTAAATTGATAAAAAGGTTAAAGTTAAGAATAATATGTGCAAATTATAAAAACAAAAATAATGTCGAGAAAAATTCGGTATATCAAAAAATATTCGGTAAAGTACGATGGTGCCGAAACAACCAATCATTGGTGGACCCCACAACGAAATAATTGTCGGATACAGAAAACGACAGAAATAATATTTTTAATAAAAATTATCGACGGAACTGTTACCTTTAACTGTTAAAATACTCGTTGATAAAGGAACAATAGCATACGGTACTCCATAGTAGCACACGGTATTCCACAATATTTCATATTATTGAACCAATAATTGTCACAGTAGCAAATGTACAGTATTTCATATTATTGAACCAATAATCAGTAGCAAATACACAGTATTTCACATTATTGAACCAATAATTGTCACAATAACAAATATACAATATTTCACATTATTGAACCAATAATTGTCATCGTAGCAAAGGTAGTAATGAAAAGTTACATAATTAAAAGTTACGGGTATTAAATAGTTAGACAGACTCATTATTTGAAGAACACTGATATTTGTGATATTAATACATTAAGTTAATAATACAGAAGATGGTTCAAACTTGTCTGTAGAACATGGCACAATCTTGTCAAAAGCCTCATTTCATCTCCAAACACTTAACCAATTCCTCCAAGAACAAAGACAATGTTAATCTCCTTATTAGCAGGTGCGACAATAAAACAAATAAACAAGTTATCCCATTGTTCACAAATGACAAAGTCGACACATTTGTTGATCAAAATCCACCCCCATTTCTAAACGAAACATTTGGTCACATTTGACTTTTAGGCCCCTGCAATGGCCTTGCATGTCTATGCATGTCTATACAGTTTTCCTGATAATATCGCGTTATGGAACACTATCATTAGAAAATTCAAGAGACTCCTTAGCTAAATCCCCCATACCGCGTCCATATGGGAAATTAGTACTTGGTGGCGATATTGGATTTGGATTCAACTCAAATTCAAATGATTACAAGATAATAATTATTTTGTTTTGTTGTTCTAAAGAACATGGAAATGTTTATCAAGTTTGAGATATATACCTTAAAAACGGATACTTGGCGAAAATATGATGCAAATGTACCTACTAATATAATGTATCGAAATGTTTGGAGCACAAATTTTAGGAATGGTTTTTTTTGCTGGTGGGCACAGAGTGATGACAAAGAAATAATTCTTTCATTTGATATGAAAAATGAAGAATTTCAAATAACTAAAAATAAATAAATAAATATTTAATATATCCTGGTCAGATCAGAAATTAACTATAGCGAGAAATCATCAAACAAGTAAAAATTAAAATATGTTTAAGAAGTTAAATTTTGATTTTGGACCAAAAAAGGGCTGTTTGGAAGAGGGGGAGGTCACTGATCTAGTAGCTAGCAAAGACAACAGGCTTTGCTACTAGTCTACCTGTGCCGCACTCCCACGGAGACCCATCCGCTGTCCCCCCCAAGCAGGCTAGGGGTATCGAGCTCCGGCCCAATGGAACTCAGACGGTTATGTACATTAAATTTCCCTATATAAATTACATTAAACTTACCTTAATATCCGATGTGGGCTTTTAAATTAATCCAAAGACTTGTAATAATAATGTCACTTATAACATGTTTGCTAATCTAATTTTCGCGTTTTTTATGTACATATTTATGTGCTAATTCGAATTGCAATTTTGATGGTTGTCTTTTTTGGAATTTTAGTGTGTTGACGTAAATGTATATGATATTCATGCATGATTTGTAGGAGTAATATTACTCTACTTGTGGTTATTATTTTAATTCGTACTCCTACATAATAACCACAAGTAAATTGTAACCATTAATTATTTCGAATTCATACTTAGTATAAAGCACCAATGAAGAAGAAGTAATCGTAAATTTCCTTCTTCTTTTTTCCCTTCAGATCGGTAAATGTTATTTATACAATTTACCCCATCTAATCAGTTTTCTTTGGATATGAATAAATAAATTTCATATTTATCGATTGCTTTCTCCTTGTCGTTGATAAAATATGTTATAATGAAGATAAAGTATTCCCACCATTTTGGACCCGCCACGTCAAAAATTGATGACGTGAATACGGAGTATGCCGATCTCCAACTTATGTGTAATTAAAATAAGTTATTTCATATATATATTTTTTGACATTTATTATATATTAAAGGGTAAAAACGTCAAATCATATTTAGTGACAATAAACGTTCACGCGTGTAGACAAGAACTTCCATCTCTTTGTCATCCTCTCAATTACTACTGCCACGGCCCACAATTTGTAAAAGGGTCTTATTTATATATTTAAAAATTTTAAATTTGTATTTGTATAAAATATTTCTTTTAATATTTATTTCGTGTTTTTTTAGAATAATTTATTGAGTTTTAATTCAATAAACACTCAATAAATATTATTGAACAAAGACTTTCTCCAATTTCATTTCATAATAGTAACAGTTACACTCCACTGTCTTCTTGTTTAATTTTGTGTTGAAGAAAATAATATTTCAAGGGTTTTTTCAGATCATAATCAAGCCACCAATGGGTTTTCTAATGGGAGGTTGGGCCTCACATGTCCCAGATCCTAAAGCAGGTTAGCTACTTAATTTTCATAATATTTTTTCTTTATATTTTTTGCAGTCAAAGATGGAAGGAATAGGTAATACCAGGGAAGAGATTGATATTTATTGGAAATCAAAGAAGCAAAAAGAGGAGGAACATGTCAAAGTTGTTTCTGAGGTTCGTCTAATCTTCGGATCCATCACTATATATTTAATCATTATTTTTGAATTGTATTTTCTTGTTGCATGACATTATTATCTAGGTTTATACATATAGTTTGGATTAATAAATCTTTACAAAATAAAAAGTGTCAGCTTAAAAAATTTACCAAATTTATGTGAAGCTATTTATAATTAAAAGGCCAAAACTTAAATTGTATGTACCCGGTGAAGATACAGTTTATCACTTTGTGAAGACATGCCGTAAATTGCTATCATGTAAATCATATTTTTATATTAGTTTTTTCACTTTTAATTATACCTTAAAAGGTAAGATTTTGTACTAGGACCGAGAGGCACAAAGTCATAAACACAGAGGAGAGTTTTGCATTTTTGTCTAACTAAAACAATAAATGTAATTTTTCAGGAAATACCAATATTGGAGAAGTCTGAGAAAAGGGATCGAAGATCAAGCTCTATGCCACTAGCTGATACCAAGGGAGGTTTATTGGACATGGAAACTGATGATGATAAAGCAAGCTTGGAGAAGAAAAATGGCTGGTAATTAAATTAAAGCTCACTAGGCACTAGCCTTTTATTTTCATGATTTCTAATCCTCCGTCCCTCCCAAAAATAAGAGATTACTTTCAAAGTCTAATCTTATATATGATTCATGCCATGATCCACTAATGTAATATACTATAATACTCTGTTGAACATGTTCTTTGGTTTCTATTTTTCAATTGTTTTTTTGGGGGCGTACCTAAATAAAAGTTTTGTGTACATATATGCTAATACCCTCTATATATCTGACTTAGTGAAGAGTTGTACAAATATATGTTAATTTTATTTTTTTATTTTTATTTTTATTTTGTATTTGGGTGGTACAAATATGATATGCATGGTAATTAATGGTAATGAATGAATGAATGGTACTATAATCTATAAAGGAGTTTAGGCTAAATTGTTCTTCTTTTTTTCCTTACTTTTGTTTGTCCATGGTCGTTGGATAAGCATGCATCAATAGGCAGGTCATAATATTTCACAATAGGCAAGTCATAGGCGTGCATAATATTTTATATTATTGAATTAATAATTATCACCGTAACAAAGATAATAATTAAAAGTTAAGGGTATTAAATAGTTAGACAGACTCATTATTTAAATAACACTGATATCTGTGATTTTAATACATTAAGTCAATAATACAAAAAATGATTCAAACTTGCCTGCAGAACATGGCACAATCTTGTCCAAAAGCCTCATTTCATCTCCAAACACTTAACTAATTCCTCCAAGAACAAAGACAATGCTAATCTGCTCATTAGCAGATGTGACAACGAAACAAATAAACGAGTAATCTCATTGTTCACAAATGACAAACTCGACACATTTGTTGATCAAAATCCACCCCCATTTCTTAATGATACATTTGGTCACATTCGACTTTTATGCCCCTGCAATGACCTTGTATGCCTATACGATTTTTCTGATAATATAGATTTCAACATTAATCACAAAAGAACCTTTTAGTGAATAGTTACCGTACAATTCAATCCTTCTACCATACAATGTCTCAATTAAATATAAGACATAAAATTACTGTCAAGTCTTATTTTATTTGATTATATGTATTTCGATTCTCAAATGCACAACTCTAATTAATGCAAATTAGAAACTCCAGAAGGATACTGGAAGGTCGGTAAAACTCATCATGGAACGAACCATGTCCAACAATGTTCGATTTCTCCTTTCAGATACACCATTCAACTGTGGCATCCCTGGTAGAGTCCATTGTAAGATTATACCATTTTCTTTGAGACAATTGAGAAACTCATTGGTCAAGTATTCCCCTTCTCGATCCGATCGAAGAATCTTAATACTCTTACCAGTTTGTTTCTCTACTTCACTTCTGAAATATTTTATATTATTGAATTAATAATTATCACCGTAACAAAGATAGTAATTAAAAGTTAACAGTATTAAATAGTTAAATAAACTCATTATTTAAATAACACTGATTTCTGTGATTTTAATACATTAACTCAATAATACAAAAAATGATTCAAACTTGTCTGCAGAACATGGCACAATCTTGTCCAAAAGCCTCATTTCATCTCCAAACACTAAACTAATTCCTCCAAGAACAAAGACAATGCTAATCTGCATTGTCTTTATTCACAAATGACAAACTCGACACATTTGTTAATCAAAATCCACCTTATACTTGGCGAAAATTCTGATATTTTTGAATAAATACTATCAAGTATAAGATTTATTAATTTATATTTTTGAATAAATCATGTTGATTCTAAAATATTTAAAAATGTCTCAAACTGACTTTTAAAAAATTAATAATAATCTTATACTTGGAACGGGGGTAGTGTATGACATTCGTCTAGTTTATTCATTCTCTCGTTAAGAGAAAGATAATTTTGCGTGAGAACTATATGTTCCAATTAACAAGAACCCGGTTCTTGACTTGAGTTTAGATCTAACGGAAGCTGACATGAATAAAAGTAGAAATGTCCAACCTTCTTTAAAAGACTTTGCATGACCCAAACACATAAAATTATTAAATTATCACATTGTTAAAAAACACATGATAAACCAAACGGTAAGCAAATATCTAAGAAAACAAGTCTTTTTATGATTACTTATTTTTAGTAGGATGTACTTGAGAATTTTTTTTTTAATGGAATAATTTCCATGAAGTTGGCTACTAACTTCAAATGTTCACAATTTCATATTAAAAGAATAAGGAAAAAAACATTTAAAAAGAGAAAAAACTGTAAAAACTAATTACCCCTATATAAAACTAAGATGATCATTACAGAATCTTGTTTGTCTAAAACCTATTATATTTTAAAAATAACTTTTTTATCTTATTAAATACAACATTTGGGATCCAAGTGCACCAAACACTTGTACCGAGCATATCCTTTCTATACTTTTTTGTGCCTTCATATGATCCCTTATTCCTTTCCATATTAGTCCAAGGTAGTTCGATTCTAGGCACTATTGCACATGAACATGTAAGAACAAGATCTATTTTGGGGAAATTAAAAGAGATGTTTTCACAATTACATCTATAACAATAAACTAATAACCATGTCAGGAAGCATTATTTCAAATATGGTAAAAAAAGTATTGATGTATTTCATGCAAGTACTTTTTAAACCAATAAATTTTGTAATTAATTAGTATTGGTTTATAGACTGTTAACAATAATATTGGGTTAATTATACTTCTGTCTCTCCAAATTGTTATCGAGTGTCAAAGTCGTCCCCGAAATTCTTTTTTTGTCAACTAGGTCCGTAAAGTGATCAATTGGTATCAATTATGTTCTTTTCTCAAATTTCACTTAAATCCGTCCAAAATTTGACCCGACTTGTTTTGTTAAGGACAATTTAATCTTTATCATTGTTATAAGTATAAGCAATATGCAATTATAAAAGGTTAGGTGGAGTGTATGCTTCAAGTGTGTCTTCCACTAGACCACTATACATGACACCTTTAAAATGGGACAAACCTTACAAATATTCCTCAGCCTTAATTATATAAATAAAGAAAAAAAAGAAAATAGCAAGTCATAGCTAAATGAAAGACCCCGAATTTTAATAAAAAGAATTTATTTTTTTATAATTATTACGCTAAACAGTAAAGTGTTGAATTGATAAAATGATATAGTTATGGATAAGATGTGCAAATTATAAAATAAAAAGTATGTCGAAAAATATTCGTTCTATCGAAAAATATTCGTTATGTCGGGCGGCGTCGAAACAACCAATCATTGGTGGGCCCCACAATAGCGTAATCGTCAAATATATAAAACGATAGAAATAATTTTTTAATAAAAATTGTCAACGGTACTATCATTTTTAACTATTAAAATACTCGGTAATAAAAGAATAGTAGCATGCGCTATTCCATAGTAGCACACGACATTCCACAATAATATACGGTATTGCACAAAATTTTGTATAATTGTCACAATAGCAATTATACAATATTTTATGTTGTTGAACCAATAATTGGCACAATAGTAAGTGTATAGTATTTCACATTATTGATTCAATAATTGTTACAGTAACAACTGCATAATATTTTAACTCAATAATTGTCACGACACAATAACTCATATTATTTGATGTGATATTAGTATTATTGACAATGTTTAGAAGTCCTGTCAAGGAAAGGGGTTATTTAATTGTGCATTGTTTATAGAGAAGGTCCCCTCTTTCCTGAGAACGATCTGTTTGTCATTATTGTGAGTCTATAATACTTAGAAGGATTTAGTGCTGGATAGTAAGCACCGGTCCACTGTAGCAAATACATGAATTTGGGGTTGTCACAATAATTATCATGGCATCTCATATTATTAAACTAATAATTGACATTGTAGTAAGGTAGTAATGGAAAGTGGGTAATCATTATAAAAATAATGGATGAAAATGGGTAATCATTATAAAAATAATGGATGAATAATATATTTATAAAATGTGGGAGATTTTGGCTATAAATAGGAAGACTTAGCATAAGGAAATTCATAACTTCCTTACTTATATTTTCTTTCACTGTCTAAAAATTTCTTAATGTAAGCTTCTCTTTAAGTATACTAGGCTACCTTAAGTGTTAGTAAATATCAGTTAGAATGCTACATTTATATTCCAAGTCATTCCTAGTTATGAAATCTTTTTGTTGCATTTTTCTTGAATTCATGAGTAGAATTTTCTTATATTTATTAGCACTTTAAAAAATCATAGTAAATTCGTCATTTGTCGGAATTTAGTGATTCAAAGCCTATTTTCCTCAGTTTTTCGTCCTCTACAACTTTGAAGAAAAAAGAAAAGTCATCTGATATCATCTTCATGTCTTAAAATGCTAAAAATCGTAACCTATCTTAATTTTCGTCACTAGTTTCAGCCCAAATTTAGAAAGTCCATAACTCAGTCATATTAACTCCGAATGGAGTGATTCTTGAATTTATTATGTGTATCTTTTCGAGATTTACATTTTCGTGAAAATATAAAGAGATTTTGGAAATTGTAGAAGATCTGAAAGTCAGATTCTTTACTGCTACAAAGATAAATAAGGAAGGATTTGTTTGGTTATTAATTTTATTTCACAACATTGAGGTAAGGGGTATCATTTTCTTTCATACTCATAAGGAGTATCACTTTTTCATATTCGTAAAGGGTTGTCATTCTTATATACTCGTAAGGGGTTATCATTCTTACATACTCGTCAGTAATATTATTTTCTTTCGTACTCGTAAGTAATATTATTTTCTTTTATACTCGTATGGGATATCATTTTTTTCATACTCGTAAGGGATGTCATTTTCTTCATACTCGTAAAGGGTGATCATTTCTTCCATACCCGTAAAGGGTTATCATTTCTTTTGTACTCGTGAAGGCATATCATTTTCTTTCATACTCGTAAGGGTTATAATTTCTTTCATACCCGTAGAGGGTTATCATTTTCTTTCATACTCCATATTATGGTAAAAGATTATTATTCGTTTCTACAGTCTTATCATTAAACGGTAAAAATTCGTTAAATGATTAGAATTTCCTTAATAGTTGATACTTCATCTAATATCTTTTGACCTGAATCTTCCTATAAAAATTTTAATTATTATATTTGAACTGTGAATTGTACATTTCTTGAACCTTATATTCTATCAGGAACTCTAATCGACTTTCTGGATATCATGTTGACAATTTGGACTCTGGATAAATTAAATTACAAATCTCTAATGTTTATGATTGATCTTATTGTTCTTATAACTTATATTCATCATTATATCATTGTTATAATCATTGTGGTGAAATTTCTCTTTGGCCCAGGTGCAATGACAGTATAATTATTTGGTGTCTTTAACCTTTGTGGTAATGACATGTGGTGAAAGTTCTCTTCGGCCAGGGGTACAAAGAGGAATTATTGATTGATGTTATAATTGACTGCCTTTGGCTTTGGTGCAAAGATGAATTGATCGGCATGATTATGACTAGGAACTGTTGATTGTCATGATTATGAATAGGAACTATTGATTGGTGTTACAAGGATAAAATATTGATGGTGAACTTTTAAATTGGAGAAGATAGTAGACATTATGGTCTACTTGACTCTTCTAATAAATTGCTTGTTCCGCTACAGTTATCGTTGAAAACTTATATTATCTTTAAATATCTAATTTATCACTGTTGAAAGCTAAAGATAATTTATTCTTCATTATCTTAGTCATGATATTCTTTACTGAGTTAGTTGAGCTCACCCTTTTATTTCACAATTCCTTTCAGGTAATAAGAGTATAGCTGGGTCTAACGGGAAGAACAGGGGAATTGTGTGATGGTCCGAGTTAGTAACTATAGTGGTTCGAGTTAGTAACTATAGTGACAATAATTGTACTAAGAACTTAAAATGTGTGTGTCGTATTTTAATAATTTGGGTGTGAATACTGTCGTTGTAATATGAGAGTTCGTGTTTGGTGTTTAGTTGTATATTCCGATGACCCAAGTTTTGGGGCAGTGTGGATCCGAAAATTTGGCAGTGTCACACTAAAGAAATGAAATAAAACAACTTCTAGGAAGATTCTCCTACACTTATGCTTTATTTTAAACCTCACCTTATAATTTTGTATGGTTTTCAAACCCGGACCGGACCGGCAGTCGAACCGAAAAAAATCGAAACCGATCGACCTTTTGGTCCGGTTTGGACCAATAATCCATTTTTATTTAAAAACCGTTCAAACCCGACGAACCGGCGATTAAACCGTCTGACCCAGCGAACTGGTGTCTGATTTGCGAGTTGGACCGGTTCTTACTTGAATAGAAAAAAAAAATAAAAAAATTAGCCATTAACGTTCATCTTCATCTCTGCACTTCTTCTTCTCCATTGCGCCCAAATTAATCATTAATGTATAGCTTACTCTAATAAGCAACACAAAACTAATCACTTTCCAAAACTATTATTCATACCCAATAAGCTTTAACAATATTTACTCAAAACAGAAAAATTAAAAGAGAAGAAGAAGAAATAAAAAGAAAAAGATCGAACTAGTATGAACTTGATGACCCAAAGATCGGACTAGTTTTAGATTGGACTCATCAACCATTGTTGGATGTGTATCTCTTTATATACTGTCGATTTGGGGGTCGGTCGCCGTTGGAATAGTATAAACTTGATGACCCAAAAACAAAACAAAAAACACCCAAAACTTGACAGTGCACTATGATGAACTTGATGACCCCAAAAAGCGAAAACCACTTCACGGTTCACACAATGGAATATTGGAATGATAAAAGAAGGAAGGTATGATCTGTTGATTTTAATTATAATTAGAATATGCCAAAAACATATTTCCTTTTGACTATAATATAATAAAAGAAGGAGAGTATGTATTTAGAGAGGTTTATATTCATTTGTATTTAATTTTATCAATTCTTGAGTTTTGAGTTATGATTATTATTTAATATATATTTTTATATAAATTTAATATTTATTTGAATTGTATAAAATAAACATTGTACAAATAGGTTTAATTTTTTTTATAGATAAATTGATTAATTTTATATATTTACTAAATATTATATATAATATATAATAATAATTAATATATTTAATTATTTAATATTTTTTACATATTAATGACGTCACGGGGTCAATAACGGTCCGACCACTAGTTGGACCAATGACCCATCCACCCGGTACCTTTTTCGGTTCGATGAACGGTCCGGGTCTAAGAACATTGTAATTTTGCATACGAAATGTATCTTCCAATCAGCAAAAATCCGATTTTTCACTTTAGTTTAGATCTAACGGAAGCCGACATGAATAAAGATAGAAATATTGAACCTTCTTTAAACGAACTTTGCATGACCCAAACACATAAAGTTATTAAGTTATCAAATTGTTAACAAAAACAATAAACCAAACGGATGATCATTTTATGATCACTTCTTTTTAGTAGGATACTTAAGGATTTTTTTTTTAATTATGAAATAATTTTCAAGAAGTTGGCTACTTACTCCTAAATATTGAATGAGGGAAAAAAATTAAAAAGAGAAGAAATTGTAGAACAAGTACTACTGCATGAAACTGAGATGATCATTGTATAATCTTGTTGAACATATCCCTTCGTCTGTGATTCTTTCTGCCTTCATAGGATCCTTTATTCCTTTCAATATTAGTCCATGATAATTCGATTCAGACACTATTACACATGAACATGTAAGAACAAGATCTATTTGGGAGAAGTAAAAAGAGAATGTTTTCGAAACTACATCTATAACAATAAACTAATAATTCTACAAAAAAAAAGGTGTTTAGACACTATGTGTTCAATTATATCGGTATTTAAATTTATTTTTCACATTTTCATTGTATCGATTTCTACAATTTCTTCTTTTTTTAAATATTTTTTTCCCTTATTCAACATTTAGGAGTTAGTAGCCAACTTGATGGAAATTATTCCATAATAAAAAGTAAAAAAATAAAACTCTCAAGTATCCTACCAGAAAGAAGTGATTACAAAAAGAAGTGATTGTTTTCGGGTAAAGATAAGTGCAGGTAAAAACTACAATATTTATCAACATAAAGAAAAAAGTTCTAGTTTTGCACATGCATGCAACAAAAAGAAGTATACCGTATACGCTCAATACAAAAAATAATTATAAACAATCATTTTAGAGTGAAACTGAAGGAGATAGAGTAGATAGACATAAAAATGTAGAGTAGCATAGCTCAAAAAAATTAATGTTTTTTATATACTCATGAATTATTCTAAGATTTCATATTATGACGATTTGTTAAATTTTAAAAAAATTGTGAATTACTTTAAACTTTGAAAATAACAAAAAAAATTAAGTAGTAATCATATTTTTAGATAGTAATAAATTTTGTAATTATATCAACTAAAAGTAACAAAATTTATACTCCCTCCGTCCCAAATTAATTGCTCAGTTTTGACTTTTTTAAGTCAAATTGACTATTTTTAGAATTAATAATTAAGCATATATAAATATATTTCTAAAATTATAAAAATTGGGGTTAGTAATAAATTGTATATACTTTCTTTTGGTTATAATCTCTTCACCTATATTTTAGCAAAAATAGTAAAAAGATTAGTTTTAAAAATGGTCAATTTGATTTTAAAAAGTCAAAACTGAGCAATTAATTTAGGACGGAGGGAGTATTAATTTTAAATTTGGTATTGTCAAAATTTGACTTCCACGTATCAAAATAGTTTTATTTGTGTGTCCCAGCGACTAATATACTATTGATGTGAAGAGATTTAGTAAAAAAATCTAATAATATTTATTATTAACACGTATTTTCTTCAAATCACAATATTATCTTCTATACTGATTTATCAAACTTCCACCCTTTTAAATAAACAAGAAAAGAAAACAATAGTAAATCATACTCCCTCCGTCCCAAATTAATTGTTTTTCTAGGACTTTTTTAAGTCAAATTGACTATTTTAAAAATTAATAATTAAGCATATATAAATATATTTCTAAAATTATAAAAATTGAAATTAATAATAAATTGTATATACTTTCTTTGGGTTATAATATCTTCACCTATATGTTAGCAAAAATAGTAAAAAGATTTGTTTTAAAAATAGTCAATTTGACTTTAAAAAGTCCTAGAAATGCAATTAATTTGGGACGGAAGGAATATAAATCAAACATCTTGTAATGTATTACAACATGTATTAGTAATAACTAAAAATAAATAAATAAATATTTAATATATCCTGATCCGATCAGAAATTAACTATAGCAAGAAATCATCCAACAAGTAAAAATTAAAATATGTTTAAGAATAAGTAGTTGAGTTAAATTTTGATTTGGAACCAAAAAAAAGGGCTGTTTGGAAGAGGGGGAGGTCCCTGATCTAGTAGCCCAGCAAAGACAACGGGCTTTGCTAGGGGTATCGAGCTCCGGCCCAATGGAACTCAGACGGTTTTATACATTAATTTTCCCTATATAAATTAGGGAGATTTACATTTACTATTACATTTTTTAAAAATATTACAACAAAAGTGTATACACAAAATATTTACAAAATTAGTGCATCTTCAATTTTTAATTTACAAATTAGTGCATTGTTATTCCTTTAATTTAGTTAAGTGATTTAATGGGTAGTTGGTTCCAAATTTCAAAATTCAAAATTTCGAATTCCTTTATTCAAACTTTTCTTGCGCCACTTTTTCCGCCTTGATATGGAGTACCACTATATATATGTATATATATATATATATACACACACACACACACACACACTATACACATGTATATATAAATTAATTAATGTTTTGTCTAAATTAATTAATGTTACCTTGATATGCAGGTTTGGTTACCAAATAAAATTGAATTGGTTACTTTGGTATGAAAGTTTGGCTACCAACTGCATGAAGGGTTGGCTACCAACTGCATCACATTCAAAATAAATTGGTAACCTAATAAAAATGAATCGGTTACCTTGGTATGAAGGTTTGATTATCTTAATATGAATGTTTGGTTACCTTTGTATGAATGTTTGGTTACCAACTGCACTATGAACAAACTGCAGGTGTGGAGGTGGATTGGTTACTTTGGTATGAATGTTTGGTTACCAACTGCACTATGAAAAAACTGCAGTTGTAGAGGTGGATTGGTTATCTTGGTATGAAGGTTTGGTTACCTTGGTATGAAGGATTGGTTAGCTTGATACGTGAAGACTCCATTGACGCTACCATGAGCTTGAAGACTCCATTAACGCCACCATGGCGAGGGAGGGAGGCGGTGGAGGGAGGGGGAAGGAAGGCGAGAGGAAAAAAGGAGGCGGGGAAGGTAGGAGGCGGTGGAGGGAGGAGACGGTGGCGGGAGGAGGAGGAGGTGGAGGGGGGGAGGCGATGGGAGAAGGTGCCATTAAATAGAGAGGAGTAAATAGGGTGGTTATAGTTCTTCTTGATTTAAGGGATAATGATTTAATGGGTTTATTCTTGTTGCACTCTTTTTGTAATTATTTTGTTAGTACATGTAATTATTTTATTAGTGCACTATTTTTGTAATTTTTTACTAATTGTTGTATACTTATGTAAAGAATCCAAAATAACATTAAACCTACCTTAATATCCGATGTGGGCTTTTAAATTAAACCAAAGACATGTAATGATAATGTCACCTATAACATGTTTGTTAATCTAATTTTCGTGTTTTTTATGTACATATTTCTATGCTAATTCGAATTGCAATTTTGATGGTTGTCTTTTTTGGAATTTTATTGTGTTGACGTAAATGTATATGATATTCATGCATGATTTGTAGGAGTAATATTACTCTACTTGCGGTTATTATTTTAATTCTTAAAATAGGTTTTTTTTTTTTTTTGACATTTATTGTATATTAAGGGGTAAAAATGTTAAATCATATTTAGTGACGATAAACGTTCACGCGTGTGGACAAGAAGAACTTCCATCTCTTTGCCATCCTCTCTATTACTACTGCCACGACCAACAATTTGTAAAAGGGTCTTATTTATATATTTATAATTTTTAAATTTGGATTTGTATAAAATATTTCTTTTAATATTTATTAAGTGTTTTTTTAGAACAATTTATTGAGTGTTTAATTCAATAATAATTGTGAAGTCGAAAATTCCCGACAAGATAAGAGTAGAATAGTACTCTCTCCGTCCGAAATTAATTGTTTTTTAGGACTTTTTTAAGTCAAATTGACTATTTTTAAAATTAATAATTAAGCATATATAAATATATTTCTAAAATTATAAAAATTAAAATTAGTAATAAATTGTATATACTTTCTTTTGGTTATAATATCTTCACCTATATGTTAGCAAAAATAGTAAAAAGATTAGTTTTAAAAATAGTCAATTTGACTTTAAAAGATCAAAACTGAGCAATTAATTTGGGACGGAAGGAGTAATATACTTTCAAATTTATAGTGCACAAAATTATACATAGTTACATTTTTGTTCTTGTTTCTATGAAAATGAAAACTTTTAGTACTATTGAAAATTCTTGCGAAAATCAAAGTGTATAAATGTCAACCTTCTTTCTATTTAGTAGTGATAATATGAATTATAATGAATGTCCTGCTATGTATTGCGATATATATATGTCGAATTATAATTGCGAAACTTATCAAATACGTGAGGTTGGTAGGAATTATATGAGAATTCACTTATTACACATCTTTTCGAAAAAATTATCGCTAATATTTATCTACATAACTGACAATCAAATAGTCGATTTAAACATTCATAATATATACCATTTTTCTTATAATAATTGAACTAACATAAAAAATTTGAGTCATTATATATTGTCATAAAAAATTGAGGAATTATTGATTGACGTGATCATGATCATTAATGTTACAGTTGAATATCTTTAGTCTGGGTGTAAAAATAATATGATTATTGAGTGTATTTAACCTGTGTAGCAATGACAGTATACTTCATTATGTGTGAATATTCTCCTAGTCTAAAATCTGAATTTTTGCAGAGCCCATTATTTGAAAGAACTGAAAAAAAATATATAAAAAATTAAATAATTAGCCGAGTGCTATGTTTGAGAAAATATATCAATCACAAAATCTCAAAGGTTAAACTAAGTTTTGTATGAACTTCTATAAAAGTATAAAGTCTTCTACTTCCTGATCTTTGGCAGTAATTACTTGAAAGAATGATACTGCAAACAGCCTTATTAGGTACTCTTCTTCTTCTTCCTCAACAGAGAGGTGATATTTGTTGATGTACTTGTTTAATTAAAGTCATGAAAACAGAAAATAGCTCTCTTCTTCAGTCTCTTAGAAAAGAATATCTTTCTATCCTTCTATAAAAATTAAATTTAGTACTTAAATATATTAGTATTAAATATAGCATGTAACAGATTAAAAGATAACAGAAAAAAATATATATATATATATATATATATATTTTCTTGAACACCAACTTAGTACATGAGGGGTTTGGCAATTACACCAACCTGTGTACTAAAACAACAATAGATCTACAAGAGGTAAAAATCTTTCCCAAGAAGATGAAAATCCTAAAATAGTAGTAAAATACTGTATCTGACTCGCTTGTAAACATCATGCGAAATGGAGTTTTGGAGCTAATATTTTGCAAAATTAATCTTGGTTAGATTGGTTCTTGGCTGAAAGGGTTTTAGATTTTATATTCCTCCCTTTGGGGCATCAATCACATTATTAGCTTGGGTTGGGGGTGTAAACAAACTGATAAACAGTCAAAATGGATCAATTGTATACACTACACATGAATATATACATGACTGTTAGATGTGAGGAAGGCATACCTGCTAAATTATCTGTTGGAAACAATCCAATTACTAAATACATAAATGCTTTACTTACATACACCATTAGAATAACATACTAGAATATTATCCAATTTAGAGAGTATTTAACATTGTAAAAGTAGTATATTCTAGTATTTGTTAATCAGAAGAAGTCTGTCAAGTGATTCAAGGAACTATAGGAAGAACCACCTTCACATATGCAAGCATTAACCTTTCGCTTCATTTCAAACGCTCTCTGCCTCAGTTCCTCCGATCCCCATCTTTGTGCCAACAAAAGTCTTCTTATGGTTCTCTAGCTCAATATCCCCTCTGATCTCCCCAACACATTATTCTCCATACATAACAAATTAAGGTACGTACCTTGCATTAACCTTTTGGTCTAAAAAATGTGGCTTGCATATCATTGGAACCCCTTCACAATACGTATACTCTCCAAGGTTGAATTCCAACCGCAATGGCTCCAAAACCTCCTACAGCACCATGTGTCAACACCTCCTTTAGCACTATACAACCTCTTTCTCCAACTTTTTTCGTTAATTAAAACCTTGTAAGGTTTATATATATTTTGATGAAGCTACGAATAGTGAAGGTGCCTTGGACATCAGCAGCATGGCACATCCTATGTAAGTCGGTGTCTGTGTGTAGTCATTTTCAAACTATTCATTTGTTTCTTCTTTGTTTAAAAATTGATACCTTAACCGAAAGTGTTTTAGGCTTTTACAATCCTTTGGGGCCATCATTTACATTAAAAAACTAGCTTCAAATGATTGAGATCCAATGATCAATGTTACTAATGTCAGGAATAAAAACAACATAATTTTCTTTTCTTTATCCGGCAATTTATTTGTCTATATTATCCTTAACTTTCTTTTCTTGAGTGGATGGATGGCCTATCAATAAGAAATGCTACAAGCACTAGTTTGTTTAGTTTCCTACTTACACAAGTAGGTAGTCACAGTCTATACAATAAATATTATGTGGACTATATTATCTTAATTCGTTTTCAGATAATTGAAATTGAATATTACAGTGCAACAACTTCATTACTTTATAAGGTTAGTAATATTTTCATCAAAATCCACCCTCATTTCTTACCGAAACATTTGGTCACATTTGACTTTTAGGCCCCTGCAATGGCCTTGTATGCCTATACGGTTTTCCTGATAATATCGCGTTATGGAACCCTGACATTAGAAAATTCAAGAGACTCCCTAGCTAAATCCCCCATACCGTGTCCGTATGGGAAATTAGTACTTGGCGGCGATATTGGATTTGGATTCGACTCAAATTCAAATGATTACAAGGTAATAATTATTTTGTTTTGTTGTTCTAAAGAACTTGGAAATGTTTATCAAGTTGAGATATATACCTTAAAAACGGATACTTGGCAAAAATATGATGCAAATGTACCTACTAATTAATATAATGTATCGAAATGTTTGGAGCACAAATTTAAGGAATGAATTTTTTTGCTGGTGGGCACAGGGTGATGACAAAGAAATAATTCTTTCATTTGATATGAAAAATGAAGAATTTCAAACAACACCTTTGCCATTAGATATGGGTGATATCGAGGGAGAAAATAGAGTAACAAGGGCTATTCTCCCGTTTAACGAATCCATTGCCCTTGTTGTTTATGCTATCAAACAAGTTAACAAAGTGTTTGATATATGGGTGATTAAGGGGTTTGATGACAATCAATGTTAGGCAAGATTACTAAGAATTGGACCACTTTCAGGAGTTGAGAGGTCGGGCATTAGGCTTTTGTAAGAATGGGGAAATGATTTTGGAGAATAGTTGTAGGGAGCTGGTTTTGTATGATCATGGTACAAAAAGGATTAGAAATCTTGGAGTTTATGGCAAGCGAGATAGATTAGAAGTTCTTGTTTATAAGGAGAGCTTAGTTTCAATCAATTGGATCAAGAAGCACAAGTTTTCAGTTGTGAAATGAAATTATAGGCCGAATGGATGAGTGCCCCCAAAGGGATCGTTAATCTGCCTTTCAGTTTGATAGTTTTCTTTTTGATTTTTAATGCTAAGGTATGTGCAAGACAAACTTCAATATAAGCCTTAGCTTTTCTAAGTAAAACTTGTATCAAACATAAGAAAAAATGACACTTCTTTATAAAGAAGAATCTCATTTGTACCCAAAAAATAGACCCTCTTTTTTAGAAAAATAGACAATTTGTTAAATTTTTTAAAAAAAATTATGAATTACTTTAAACTTTGAAAATAACCAAAATTTTAAGTAGTAATCATATTTTTAGATAGTTATAAATTTTGCAATTATATCAACCAAAAGTAATAATATTTATATTAATTTTAAATTTGGTATTGCGAAAACTTGACTTCCACATATCAAAATAGTTTTATTCGTGTGTCCCAGTGACTAATATATTATTGATGTGAAGAGCTTTAATAAAAAATCTAATAATATTTATTATCCCGTATTTTCTTCAAATCACATTATCATCTTAAATTTCTATACTGATTTACCAAACTTCTACCCCTTTAAATAAACAAGAAAAGAAAACAAAAGTAAATCATGTAATATCAAACATGTTATAATGTATTACAACATGTATTAGTAATAACTAAAAATAAATAAATAAATATTTAATATATCCTGATCAGATCAGAAATTAACTATAGCAAGAAATCATCAAACAAGTAAAAATTAAAATATGTTTAAGAAGTTAAATTTTGATTTGGGACCCAAAAATAATTGCTGTTTGGAAGAGGGGGAGGTCTCTGATCAAGTAGCCCAGCAGAGCCCAGCAAAGACAACAGGCTTTGCTGGCTAGTCAACCTGTGCCGCACTCCCACGGAGGCCGTGCTCCGGCCAAATGGAACTCAGACGGTCATCAACATTAATTTTCCCTATATAAATTACATTAAACTTACCTTAATATCCGATGTGGGCTTTTAAATTAAACCAAAGACATGTAATAATAATGTCAATAGAAAAGGAAAAATATGTGGGCTTTAACTACTTAGCCCACATATTTTTACTTTTGAATTGAAAACTTGCCCGAATCCCTGTGCCGTCAACCACTACTTCTTACTTCCTGGGCTTTGGCTCGGGTATAACATGTTTGCTAATCTAATTTCTATGCTAATTCGAATTGCAATTTTGATGGTTGTCTTTTTTGGAATTTTAGTGTGTTGACGTAAATGTATATGATATTCATGCATGATTTGTAGGAGTAATATTACTCTACTTCTTGTTATTATTTTAATTCTTACTCCTGCATAATAACCAAAGTAAATTGTAACCATAAGTATTTCAAATTCATACTTGGTATAAAGCACTAATGATGAAGAAGTAATTGTAAATTTCCTTCTTTTTTTCCCCTTCTGATTTGTAAATGTTATTGATACAATTTACTCCATCTAATCAGTTATCTTCGGATATGAATAAATAAATTTCATATTTATCGATTGTTTTCTCTCTATCATTGATAAAGGAAGGCGATATTTTCACACGCTTTTTTTATATTTTTACACTGTGATCCCCATATATTTGTTAAATTTATTTTTTATGTCACCCTTGCTTGAACCCATACCCTCTCTCTTCCCTTCCACAACCCAGTTCAATCGATCCAAATCCAAAACTAACAAATCAAAACCATATCTAAATTCAAATTCGGTTGTTCAATCAATCCAAATTCTTTCCATCAAACAAATCAATCCAAATTCAAAACAAACAAATCAAAATCATATCTAAATCCAAATCTGGTTGTTCAAGAAAAAATCCCCAGTTGCCCTCACCTCATTTTCGCAATCATAGTCATCAAAATCATTATCAATTGTTCCCATCGGAGTGAAACCTACATTCGGCTGCTAATATAGTGGTTGACATGGTTGGATCTGATATAGTGGTTGACATTGATTTGGCTGCTAATGTTTCGGTTAGCTCTGACGAAACTTGAATGGAATTTGCAGGCAAAACTTCATTCGGCTGCAGAATCGGAGAAGGGAAAGGAAGAAAGGTGAAAAGGAGGGTGAAATCAGCTAAGGAAAAAGGTAGAGAGAAGGGAGAGTGAAAAACCTAGAGAGAGTCATGGTGGGTCTCCGCATCTCCTCCTTTGGTTCCTCTTATTTCTTTAAACCCAGTTGTGCATAGCACTAAAACAAAATCAACCTAGCTGTGCACAGCAAGCAAACAAATCAATCCAGATTATTTTCTCTCTCTTCTTTCCCTCTCTACAAGCTTAAGCCTTGGGCCTATAAATTTTGGTCTTTTTTTTATTTCTCTATCTACAAGTATGAACTTTGGGCTGAGAAAATTGTCAAGGAGGATATGGTATTGATTTTTATTTATCTACAAATCGATTTTTTTTTTGAACAACCAGATTTGGATTTAGATATGGTTTTGGTTTGTTTGTTTTGGATTTGGATTGATTTGTTTGATTGAAGAAATTTAAAGACTAAGTTGTGCAGGGAAGGGAGAGGGAGAGGGAGAGAGAGAATCTAGGAATTATTTCAAAGGGTAAATTGGACATAAAAAATAAGGTTAACAAATATGTGGGAACCACAATATGGAAATATAAAAAAATTGTGTGAATTTATCAGCTCCCTTGATAAAATATATTATAATGAAGATAAAGTAATCCCTCTATTTTGGACCCGTCACGTCAAAAATTGATGACTTGGATATTGAGTATGCATATTTTCAACTTATGTGTAATTAAAATAGGTTATTTCATATATTTTTTTGACATTTATTGTATATTAAGGGGTAAAAACGTCAAATCATATTTAGTGACAATAAATGTTCACGCGTGTGGACAAGAAGAACTTCCATCTCTGTCATCCTCTCAATTACTATTGCCACGGCCAACAATTTGTAAAAGGGTCTTATTTATATATTTATAATTTTTAAATTTGTATTTGTATAAAATATTTTTTTAATATTTATTAAGCGTTTTCAGAACAATTTATTGAGTGTTTAATTCAATAATAGTTATGAAGTCGAAAATTCTGGACAAGATAAGAGTAGAATAATAATACAATTTTAAATTTATAGTGCGCAAAATTATACATAGTTACATTTTTGTCCTTGTTTCTATAAAAATGAAAACTTTTGGTACTATTGAAAATTCTTTCAAAAATCAAAGTGTATAAATGTCAACCTTCTTTCTATTTAGTAGTGATAATATGAATTATAATAAATGTCTTGTTATGTATTGCGATAAATTTATGTAGACTTACAATTGAAACTTATCAAATATATGAGATTGTAGTAATTATATGAGAATCCACTTATTACACATCTCTTCGAAAACGTTATCACTAATACTTATTCACATAACTGACAATCAAATAGTCGACTTAAACATTCATAATATATATCATTTTTCTTATGATAACTGAACTAACATCAAAAATTTGAGTCATTATATTGTCATAAAAAAATGAGGAACTGTTGATTGGCATGATCATGACCATTGGTGTTATAGTTGAATATCTTTGGCTTGGATGCAAAGACAATATGATTATTGAGTGTTTTTAGCCTGTGTGGCAAGGACACGTGGTGAAAGTTCTTTTTAATCTGGGTGCAAAGAAGAACTGTTGATTAGCTTGGTCATGACTATTGATGAAATCTTGATGATGAATTTTTTTAAATTGAAGAAGATAGTAAACATTATGATCTATTTGACTCTTCTAATGGATTGCTCATTCAACTGCAGTTGTTTGTTGAAAACTTATTTTGTCTATCATTTTCTAAATCTTTGATTTATCACTATTGAATGCTAATGATAACTTATTATTCGTTATCTTAGTCATGATATTCTTTACTAGCCTATTTGAGTTCACCATTTTGTTTTATAATTTCTTTTAGGAAATGAGAGTGTAGCTAGGGCTAGCGGGGAGAACAAGAGAATGAAATGATGGCCCGAGTTAGTAGTTGTAGTAATCCTCACCATGTTATAAAATAGTGTGACAATAATTGTAGTGAGGACTTAATGTGTGTGTGTATGTGTTGACGTACTATATACGACATTGTTAGAGAAATTTATGTATGTTGTTTATATTTTGGTGACTCAATTGGGTGGTGTAGACCCAAATTTGGGGGGGTCACATGCGTATGCTTTCTGTGCTGTGAATTTTAACTTTAATTTATAATGAACGATTACTATTAAAATTATGAATACTAACACAAAAGGAATCCCATTTGTAAAATTTACAAACCTTAAGAATATATTGTTAGTACATATTTACTCATAATATATATATATATATATATATATATATATATATATATGCAAAACTTACATTTAATTGGTCAAAAAAACAACATTTATATGCTTTCATTCAACTTTTGTTTAAAAGATTACAAAAAATTGAAATTTGTACCTTAGAGTCGAAATTGTGATCCTTCAATTTTGTCTATATTCTTTCTCAAATTATCCCTTTTAATTTATAATTGTGATTTCTTAATATTTTTTAAGCCTCGGACGAAAAAGAGTTGTAGCCACCCATGAAAACCCTAGATTAATTTATGAGTTATTTATATCTAATTAAAGTCATCTTAATATTTATATAAATATATATATAGGGTAGAAAAGTATTTACACACTATTAGTTAGTTTTTGTTAACATCATTAATGGTGGAGTGAGAATATGTTTTGTTTGTGAAGTCACATGTAGTTATTAGTTCACTTTTAAACTATAAGTGGCTATAAGTAACTTTGAATAAACCACGTGTTTATTTGTAATTTATTTAATAAACAAAAGGGTCTTCAATATAGTTATAGCTTTAGCTATATCAACTTCAAGTTATCAAGAATTATGTCGATTTTCGGACAAAAAAAATTTCGTTGTGCATCACAAGTAACAAAATCTACGACAAGAAAACCATTACCACCCAAAAAGGCATTAAAATTAATTTTAACCAATTGACCATTACCACCCAAAAAGACATTAAAATTAATTTTAACCAATTGACAATGGTGATGGTGGATGAATCCATCAAACTGTTAGGAAGAATTAGAGAGCCCGCACGTAACGTGCGTATATACAAGACACTAATATATATACATGCTTGAAATTCAACTTGACCTAAAAGATTAAACCATTAGGTCTTGGACCCATTCATATATATTAATCATTCGCTCTTTTATTATTTCTCCGATGAGGGACTCCAACTCACGTATGATATCCTAACAATCTCCTCCTCACAAGTGAATTCATCACATTAAGAGCTCCTTCACTAAGAGACTCATCATCCCAAGATCAATCTTATGTAACTCTGATGCCCGTTGTTGGGGAGAACCAGGGAGTCCGCGCATCACGTGCAGAGTACACAAGACACTAACACACATGTTTAAAATCCAACTTGATCCACAAGTTTAAGTCATTAAGTATTGGGCAAATTCATGTATATTAATCCTTCACTCTTTCATTGTTTCTCCAACGTGAGACTACAACTCACTTATAATATCATAACAAAAACATATTGTACCCCTAAACCTTTGTCATGATGGTATGACACTCCCTCCACATAGGAGAGGTTGTGAGTTTAAATCCCTCCCAAATGTTGTCATGAAATTATTAATGGAACAAAAATAAATAAAAAGAGGAGCCAAAATTATTGCAATGCTTGGGTAACTTAGATATCGGAAATGTGTGAAAGAAATTCTTACTGGGAAATATAATTGTTGACATGTCCTATTTAGGATTACCAAGAAGTATGGTTCGTCAATTCTATATATTATTATTTTAATATTAAATTATTAAATATGAGTTATATTTCTCATATGAGTTAAAAAAATAAAAATTATTTTGTATTTGAAATGATTAAGATTTACATCATGAGTTATATACAACCATTATAAGTCTTTATAATATTTTAATATCATTACATATGTATTTATTATATCCTTTTTGTTTTATAATATCTTGTGAAAATACTCACGCCATCGTCCAAAGATCTGATGCAACGAGTCATTGATATGTCATCTATAAGATACAAAAACTTAACCCTCACACAATTATTTTCAGCGTCTACACAACTCGAAAAACACAAAACTCCATGAAACCTAAACTGCAATAGTAATCTATATTATAAAGTGCCCATAGTCGCTTTGGTGATCGTGTCACGCTTCTTCTTCTTTTTATTTTGTCCTTACAACTTTAGTTATATTATTATTTTGTCCTTTTTAATTTAAATTTCTTATATTTTTTTATTTAATTCTCCAAAACTTATAAATTTTTTATTTTATCTCACATAATTTATATACGTAACGTGTGTGCCACCGGATGCTAATACATAATAAAATGTACCACATATTTTGTATTCTTCGGATATGGAGTATAGTCTTGCTTGAGTTAAGTTTGAATCGAGTCGACCCAATTAGTTTGAAATGTTTTAAGTTCCTTAGCAGGCCAACTAGTTAGGGGCCATAAGCCCACGGCCAATATAAAAGCAAGAAGGCAAAATGAGCTAACAATTCCATGACCAATATGAAAAAGACAAATGGATCCATAAGCCCATAACCAAGATTCAAGAGTAATGAATACTTCCTTTCCTCCGCAAAAGAGTCTAATTTATAAATTTCATATATAATTTTATGTTGCGTGTTTATTCTTAAATTTATTATTTATTTTTATTTTTAATAAATTTGAGAATTTTTTATCATGTTATACTAATATTAAATGTACAAAACTCTTTTCTTCTGAGTAGAAAATACTGATAAATGAAGGAAACTAATATTTCCAAAATACTTTTTGATATTTTCATATGAAAAGTCGCCATAAATGTATAGCGACGGGGAAAACTGTCGCTATAGGATCTATAACGACACTTTTCATATGAAAATATCATTTTCTGTTGTGGAAATATTAGTTTTCTAAATGATACTTCATTCATTCCAAATTACAAGATCATTATTAACTTTTGAAAGTCAATTTAAGACATTTTAAGCTCAAAGTTAAAATAATTCATCAAGTGAAAAAGGGAAATACCCTAAAGGGTATCTAACTAGTATATTTCATAGGGTTAATACGTTAATATTTAAAAAAAATTTAGATAAGTCCACCCGTATGGATATAAGGAGCATACAAAAATATTTGATTATATGAATTTTCATATAATTTGGCGATATCTATCAACGACATTATATTAATGAAAATTCAATAAATCTAAGTCCTCTACAATTATACTTATTTTACAATGTTATAACAATGGTATTACACAATCTCAAATTAAATATCTCATATTTATATATGATCTTCCCATTTGTTCGGTTAAATTTTATCAAAAGAACAAGATAAAATCATTATAAAAATAAATAAATAAGGTATATACGTTATATACTCTAAAGGGTATATCCGTTAATCTCATTTATTAAAGTTTATGAAACAATAAATCTTACAATGTGCAGTACTTTTTAGACAGTTTATAATATTTATTATTATATTGACTAAAAATGAAGTAATTTATTTTAAATTTGAGTTTAAAAATGTATTAAGTCGACTTTAAAAAATCAAATATAATCTTATATTTTGAAAAGAATATATATTTTAGCGTGGAAAGGACAGAAGGAAAAAAGAAAAGAAAAGAAAAGAAAGCACATAAGCTCATAACACTGCAACAATTGGATTGTGATGTTTGCTTAGGAGTGTGTTTAACTTGCTTAAAGTAAGACAAAGTTTGAACTTCAAGTGATCCATAACCATAAGCAACATTAAAAATATCACAATCTCATACTTGGTAAGTGTTACACGTTTGACGATGAAGAGGGAACAAAATTCTCACAATAAGCAAGAAAGAAAAATTCACAATAAAGACAAAATATAAACTCATGCAACTGAACTGACGAGTTCAACTAAAAATCTAATGGTTCTAAAATCTTAATTTTTATTCCTCCACGGGTCAAACTAACTTATAAATTATTTTTTTATTATTCAAGTGTTTCATTATAATTTATTTTTTAACAAATTAATTAACTTATAAGTAGTTTATAAAAAAGTAATAATTTTTTATTTTTTAAAAAATAACTTATAAGTCATTTTAAAATAAGTAAGTTTGATCAAATATAAAAACTCTTTTACCATTATTTTAATAGTTTTTAAATCTTATTTTAAGTTGAAAGTTATTTTTACTAAACACCATCACATTTTATTTTAACTTTATTTGTGACTTATAAGTCAAAATAGTGCCAAACATTTTTTAAGACTTTAAGACCATATTTTTTTAAAAAAAATTGAACCACCCCAATTAAAAAAAGAATGAGTAAATACACACAAATTATAATTAACATACGCACACAAAAAAATAAAATAAAAAATAACCTCACTATAAATAATTAGATAAAACCATAACAAAAGGGGAAATTAAAAAATCCCTCAAACATTTACCTTTTGTAAATATACATCATGGTTCTTAAAATATTCATACCTCTACATGCGTCAGAAATATGCTATCATGACCAAGACAAAATAAACAATAATAAAGGAAGTGAATCGATAGAAATCATTATTTTGACAATACTCTCTTCCTCGTATAAATAGTAAGTAGGATCCATTTTTATGTGAATAAAATCTTTTGAAAATATCAATTTTTACTTGTAAAAATAATAATTCTCTCGATGAATAAGAAATTTAAATTCTTTTCAACATTTGCTAGTAAATGGGACGGTGCAATTTTTTTTAGAACAGTGAAAGAGCCCGGGGTTAATTTTTTTTTAAAAATATATAGCATAAATTTTAATCTATTTATTTATTTTATATATAATAATTATAAAATATTTTATAAAATTTCACAAATTAACTTACTTTTGCTATTCGAATCTCTACAAACTTAAAAATTAAGTATTTTTATTTATATTTTCAGATTTATAAAATTTGGGGATAGTAGTAAATTCGATATAGTTTCTTATGGTTATAATTTCTCTACTTATAATTATAAAAAAAATTAATATACATTTTGATTACAAAACTAGTCAATTTGACTGGAAAAAGTCTAACTAAACTAGTTTTTGAGGGATGAAAGAATACTATTTACGCATAATATTTTTTTTTTTGATATACTTTTATTTTTGAAAATGCTCCATGATTGGTGGCACTTCCTATGTTTGTTCTTCTCCTTTACACTTGTTATGGTATTTATTTTGTTATAAATTATTCCCTCCAACCCTTAAAAATTGATTTAGTTTAATTTTTTGGGTCAAATTGATCAATTTTATAATTAAAAATTCAGAATATTTATTTATATTTTCAAACCTATAAAAATTGGAGGTGATAGTAAATTCGAAGCAATTTCTTATGGTTACAGTTTTTTCACGTATACATATTTGCAAAAAAAAAAGTATAAATTTTGTGTATAAAAATAGTCAGTTTAATTAAAAAAAGTCAAATTAAATCAGTTTTTATTGGATAGCGGACAGAGGGAATATAAAAGTAGGATTTTTTTTAGTTATGCTATATTAAGGGTCCTGTTTTACTTTTGTTTACGCATAATGTATGTTTGTCAAGAACATGTTTAAACATAATTATTTCCTATTAATGACGGGATTTAATCATTGAATTTTATTTATAAAAAACGTTGACAAAATGTGTATATGGTTTTAAAAAAATTTGGGACCTTAATTTTGGGACGGATCTAGTAAAAAGTCAACCACAAAGATGTGTCTTCAACCTTAATTAATACAAATGATTAGTAATCATAACGAATTAATCGTCTTAGTTTGACCAAAAGAACTCACTTGTAATCAGTACAAGATTATTATTATTATTATTATTATTATTATTATTATTATTATTTTTTCTCCAATGATTTTGAGGTCATTGTCCAGCTAAAAGGTCCACACGCCCTCACTAGGTTTAACTTTAACGGTACTCTTTTGATAGAAGAATTTGAAAGGGAAAAAGGGAGGAATAATATTCCTTCGTGGTTCCGTCCCAAATTAATTATATTTCTAAGATTTTTTAAAATTAAATTGACTATTTTTAAAATTAATCTTTTTATTATTTTTACTAACATATAGATGAAGATATTATAACCAAAAAAAATTATATACAATTTATTACTAATTTCAATTTTTATAATTTTAGAAATATATTTATATATGCTTAATTATTAATTTTAAAAATAGTCAATTTGACTTAAAAAAATCTTAGAAAAACAATTAATTTGGGACAGAGGGAGTATTATTTGTTTGAAAAGATTATTTAAATTTGTTTATTGTTATACTTTTTTTTATAATAAATTACAGTTTCAATATATATCCAGTGTTCAACGTATATATGTACAGTACACATATACACATATATATATATGTGCATGTTTATTTATACAGCGTTTGAAGTGTTTAGTGCGTTTGAAAGTTTACATTTATTCAAAAATTTTATTTGTCTACTAGCAGTCAAATACAATTTATTTCATACGTAATTTATGTAAGTCACAAGTGTAGTGTTAAAAATTCAAACTCAACACAACAAAAATGATACGATACATTTATAGTTTCAAACACTGTAAATGCTACCGAACAAACCCATCAAGCTTGATTTGCAAATATATATAGACAACATGGTAAAACCATGCACTTAACGAATTCAAGGATTCAACCAAGTTAAAAGCACTATACAAGAATACTGTTACACATAATCTTATTACACAAAGCAGCAAAATAATATGTTAAAATATAATTAGTTGATGATTTATATATAATTAACCACGTACACATATTAATAATGTGTCAAAACATAATTAGTTGATGATTTACTTATAACCAACCACATATACATATCTATCCCTTAGTCGTCAAAATATTATTGTATTATTACAGTAAATACTTCATAACTTTATGAATAAATATGAAATAATATTAAATTCTTAATATGTATAAATTCTATAAATGAAACTATTTTTACGAAACAAAAATGATAATACTTCAGTTGTCTCATCTCATATCTGTCCAACGAGGTGTTTATGTATCTAGAATCATCAAACAAACTCATAACATAAACGGAAAAAACAACTCAAAAAAGAATGAAAAAAGAAGTCCCTACAACATGTGCAACTCAACCATGGGACTTTATGCTCTCTCTTTCTCATCCCCATGTGAGATTACCTTCTACTTCAACCCCACCCTACTTAATACATAAATTTACACAATAAACAGATATAAATAAAAAGAAACACACATATATATAAAGGATCAAATCTCCTATCTCACTCTTTGCCAGCTTAGATCCAGCTAGATTTGTAAGTTTTATTCCCTATACAAGTTTTTCTCAGGGGCATCCTTTTTTAATTAGTGTTGGCACACAGCATAATCAGTATTATCTGTTCTCACAGTTGGAAAGTAGTTGAAACTGTTGAAGGTTAAATACAGATCATTTAACACAAATTTTGAGACCCTAACATCGCCCGAATTTATAAGAATACTAACTTAAATCTTGCTGCATGTTGTCACAATACCCGAACCCATAGATATTTGCTAACAATGCTGATTGAAACATACTTGAAATAGTCAATAAACAAAAAGCAATAAAGAAGGTGCACCATCCTAAATAAAAGTAGTAATATACCTTTAATGACAAGGATACAAGAATTTGATACAAGTTTCAGTTTTTTCCTTTTTTCTTTTCTCTACACAACATCAAAAACACCATGCCACCCCCACCCCCCACACACACAAAAAGAAGAAGTCAATAAGCTCTAATCTACTAACCAAATACAACTAAAGCTCTACTGGTTCAGGTTGTCACAGTAGAGAAATCATGAGAAATGCATACTAAAAAGATCCATGTGTAAGGAATAAATAAATAAATAAATTTAATGACGAAGCATAATTTCCTTTTGGAGATTCTGGAAAGCAAAGGAACCTGGCTCTCTTTTCAACGTCTTCCCCCTCCCTGAATCACACTTTTTCTCTTCTGTTCAGAAAGAATATCTTCTTCTCTTTTCTGTTATCGGCAATCCATTGAATCAAAAGTGTCTACGAATCCTGAAGGCTTTGATGGAATGCTTGACCGAGTTTGACCAAATGACATACCAGTCATCGTGGAAGTACCTTCATCCGATTGCCATCTTTGAAGAGCTTGAGGAAGGCTCATGTGGAGATCAATGCCATAATTTTCTTCTTCCTCGGGATGAGAAGGTTTCCATTGCTCTACAAGAGGACCCAAGACATTAACTGCATGGCCCATATCCGGTCTCTGAAATGGCTCGCGAGCTGTGCAATGACCCGCCAGCTCAGCCACCCTACAAATACTGTCGAATGTTTCTTCATCAGGGTCAAGAGTTTGATCTATAGCCTTTCGAATGTTATCCTTGTTGATTAGGAGCCTGCGGAACCATGTGACCAAATGAGAGCTCTCATCTGGCAAAGTCTCGTCGAGAGATTTTCTACCAGTGATTATTTCCATCAAAACTACTCCAAAAGCATAGACATCCACTTTCGTAGTCACTCTGCCAGTTGCTGTTGGGAACAAACAAGATTTAATTTAGGTATTAAGTATTGAAAGTGTCACACACAGTTAATGAGACAACAATCTACGGTCATGCTGACTTCAAGACCCTGAAAAACTTTGCAGATAAATTGATTAATCACACCTACAAAGCTAGATATTAAATGGATTGAGACAATCTTCCCAATTCAGTTCAAGTACAGAGCTCTATACCACTCAAAAGAAAAGAAGTTGATTCACAGTCAGTTTTAGCTGGTCACTCGGTGGTTCACAAGTAAACTTGAAACGAAATAATTCAAGCTCACATAGATTCAATAACATCATGTGAAGAAATTCATCAATAACACGCAAAAGAAACTCAAAGAAGATATTGCATGAGGAAGCACATAGATACTGATAGAAAAAGTATCCAAATGTGATACATAACTTACAACAAAGCAAAATATAGATAGCCAATATTTCAGAATAATCCTAATTTCTTCCTGTGCGTGTACCATATATTTCTATTTACATATATTTCTATTTACATAACGATTCAGCTGATAACCATACTCCCATTTGCATGGCAGGAAATGCTTCTATTCTTTACAAGGTTGTGTATCATCATTGTCAGGCTTATGAGGACTGCCTTTTTCATAATACCCAAGTTATGACAAAAAAATCAAGCTGCATTCATTCTACAAGCCAAAAATAAGACACAGTGATAACTGACCAGAACAAAACATTTAACGACTGGCGAAGAAGTATGTTCAACTCCAAGTTCTTGATTACTATAAATATCTAGTGTACGTAGCATATGGCAGGACAGAATAATATCATGCTTCCAAACTACAAGTAATTTTAGTTTGCACCAAAATAAGAAGTGCAAGGTTAACTTACCAGCATACTCGGGTGCAAGATACCCAAAAGTTCCCGCCAACCGCGTTTCAACAGAATAATTTCCATCAGGCGCATTTTTTACCAAACCAAAATCTGCAACCTTTGCCCTCATGTCATCCCCAAGAAGTATGTTAGAAGGCTTTAGATCTCTATGAATGAAGCTTTGTTGGGCCAAGCTATGTAGGTACTCAACCCCCCTTGCCACATCCAATGCTATCGTCACTCTTTGCTTCCATGAAAGCGGAGGGTACCCAAGTTCCTTGCACTCGAACAAATGTTGGCTTAATGTTCCCTGCGGCATGTATTCATACACCAAAAGTCTCTCATTGCCATTTATACAATATCCTAGAAGAGCAACTAAATGTCTATGCCTAACTTTTGTAAGGACGGCAATTTCTGCTTGGAACTCATTCAGTCCTTTTGTACCCATTACACCAGATTCCATCCTCTTCACGGCAATCTTAGTCCCGTCATGCAATTCCCCCTTGTATACAACACCGAACCCACCTCTACCCAATATATTATCTTCACTGAAATTGTCTGTCACTTGTCGAAGCACTTGAATCGAAATCACAACATTCCCACCTTCAAACACAGGCATCTCTGTACGATCACCACTACTCTCGCTCTGCAATTCACTCGGGCCTCCACCATAATTACTAGTACCAACTATCATGTTACCATGAACCATTTCCTTCCCCTTTTTAGGGCTCTGGACACTCCCAAATCTTTGATTCCGTTTCATGACATAACACTTGTAAGACACAAATAACACAACCCCAATAAAAACCAAAATAGCAATAATGACACCAGCAATCATACCTGCTGAAACTGAACCCCCTTTTGATGTCCCAGACAGACTTCCGGTAGGTGTGTTTGCAGACCCAGGTGAATCACCATTTCCACCATCACCACTAATATTTTTCCCAAGCAAAGAATTGCCCGTTGTGATAAACTTCACAGTAGGTTGAAAAGTTGGTATTGGCCCGCTCAAATTATTATTGGACACATCAAGAACTTGGAGCTCAGGCAATGTTGTCAAGCTCTCCGGAATAGAACCAGTAAGGTCATTTTCACTCAACAACAAACTCCTCAAAGAAGTCAGATTCGCAAAAGCAGAAGAAATTGTACCCGAAAAATGCTGCTTGGCAAAGTTCACAACTGTCACACTCTTCCCCTGCGAATCACAAGTAACAAAAGTCCATTTGGCACAAGCATCATTCCCTTGCCAAGATTCCGCAAGTGACATGGGATACCCAATAGCCCAAGCAACCGCAAGAAGCACATTAACCTGAGGATCACAAGGCCCAGGAGTATCTCTACAGAAGCTATTACTATCCCCAAGAGTGTTTTTAACACCATTTCTAAACACAGGAACCGGACCCTGTAATTTATTGTTCTGCAAAGAAATATTAACCAATTTCGGAAGCTCCATTAACGAAAGAGGGACTACCCCAGTGAACTGATTATCCCTGAGCTGTAAATCAAATAGATTTACACATTTGGAGAGATCAGGGACCGGACCAGTGAAAGCATTGGCGTGAAGCCAAACTTGATAGAGCTGGGGCATGGCAGATAACACATCAATAGTGCCTGATAATCCATGTACCTGATTGTTCAGCCAAAGATTCTGAATTTCTGAACCCCCTAATGATTTGGGCAAAAACCCAGTAAGATTATTGTAAGAAAGCCGCAGATTCTGCAAATTCGGGAAGAAATAAAAGAAATCTGGGATTGACCCACCAATGCTTGAATTACTAGCCGTGAATGTGCCCAAACTACTACTTTCTGTCAAATAAGGAGGAATTTCCCATGGGGAAAGTTTTGGGTTATCGCTAATGCTTACAGTTTGCAAATTAGTAAGACCCAAAAGGAAATCTCGCGGCACAGAAGTGAAACCATTGCTATCTAGGAAGATTTCCTGAAGGGAAGAAAGATTAGCAAAAGAAGGTACGGATCCAGAGAGGGAATTTCTCTGGAGGGCGAGGGTTTTGAGCTGCGATAGCTGAGAGAGCTCCGACGGGAGGGAGCCGGAGAGAGATTTGGATGCGAGATTAATGGAGGTGACCCGGTTCGAGCTGTCGCAGTCGACGCCGGTCCAGTCGCAGTAGGCTTTTCCGGTCCAGCCGGGCGGGGAGGGGGTGAAGGAGGAGGAGAGTTTGGCCATTACGGCGGCGTCGTCGCCGGCGGCGAGAGGAAGGAGGAGGAGGAGAAGAGAGAAAGGGAGGAATGGGGTTTTTTGAGACGCCATTGTTGGTGGTGGTGGGATCATTGGGAGTTTTTTGACGAGGGCATATATATATATATATATATATATATACACACACACATATAATGATGCGGGAGAAAGACGAGATGTTGTGTAATTGTGTTTTTGGGACTGGATGTGAACGGCGTTTTCTGTTTTTGGGGGAATATTGTTTAACGGCGTTTTGGTGGGAACAAATTTTGGTTAGAGACAGCCTGGTTGTGATGAGAGGGAATCACCACCCCAGTATGTTAGTTACTCTTTTTGTCCAATAAAAAAATTGTCACAATTTTTTTTTATAATTATTACTCCCTCCGTCCCAAATTAATTACTTTTATAGGACTTTTTTAAGTCAAATTGACTATTTTTAAAATTAATAATTAAGCATATATAAATATATTTCTAAAATTATAAAAATTGAAATTAGTAATAAATTGTATATACTTTCTTTTGGTTATAATGTCTTCACCTATATGCTAGCAAAAATAGTAAAAAAATTAGTTTTAAAAATAGTCAATTTAACTTTAAAAAATCCTAAAAATGTAATTAATTTGGGACGGAGTGATATTATTATTATTGTTATTATCTTTTTTAAAATAATAGTCCTCCTAGTCACTTCCTTAAAGATGTGATGACATTTTTAGTTACCATTCTGTTTTTATCTTTATTTAAAATAACAGTCCTTCTGGTCACTTCTTTTTTTTAGGTGAAGTAAAAGGGATTTGACTTTTTTCCTGTACAAGTCCCTCTAATTTTGTTTAAATATACTAAATATTTATATTTTTATAAGTATAATTGAAATCAATACTTTTAATTTGATTCATAAGATTAAGTTGTACTATCATTATTTCAAAAGTGAGCATGAGCATTGTTTATCGCTCTTTTCGTCTTGCAAAAACTGACTTAATTTAAATTTTGAAATCAAATTGATCAATTTTAAAATTAAAATTTATCCTATTTTCTTTGAAATATAGATAAATTGATTATAACCATAAGAAACTACGTTAATTTAGTACAACATTCAATTTTTGAAAGTTCAAAAATATACATAAATTTGTTTAATTATCAATTCTAAAATTGGTCAATTTGACCAGAAAACTCAAACTAAACCCGTCTTTGTGATATAGATAGAGTATAATTTTAATGTTCAAGAAATCTTACTAATTTTTAATGGTAAAAATTTATTATATTAGTTTAATTTTTTGAAAAACTAATGTAATTATTAAGCAGTATTTTATTAAATATTTGGATCATTACTAACACGTTAAGATAAAACGTTACTACATCAAATAAAAATAAAAAAACATAATGAAAAAAAATCAAACCTAGTAAAAAATAAATTTTAATTTTACTATATGAAATTGTCATTTGTGATTTTTGTTGGTGGGACAAAGGGAATATAAGGTTGAAGTCCTGAAATGTGACAGGGTGCTGGCATGCTACTAGTGTTGGTACTTGTAGACCAAAAGTTGTCTTTTTCTATGTTTGGTATATGACGACCAAATTTTCCGGCTGGACAATTTGTGTAGTTATCTAGTCGGATTATTTATGGCCGTAGGTTTGTGGTCTTTTGGCTGCCAGATAGTAGATAGTACCTCCGTCCCTTTTTAAATATTGTTTTAAATAAGTGTTTTTATTTTTTTAATATTTATCGTTTTAGAATTTTAATTAAATATTAATTGTTTAGTTTCTAATATTACACCAAATATTAAATATAATTTTGATTCTCTTATTATTTTTTACTCAATAAATAACACCATCCGTTTCTAATACAAGCATAATAGACTAAAAGACATTTTGCACCCCAAACTTTACACCAATGTTGATTTTTGTAACTAAACTGAAAATGATGTCTAAGTACACCCCAAACTTATTATATCCGTAACAAAATGCACACTTTCTTCGCTTTACCGGTCAAAAGTGACCTATTGTGCCTGTAGACTAAATTTTGCAGGGATAATTTAGGTATATCATAATATATTGAAAGACAAAATCGTAAAAGAACAACAAAATTATCTAAAAAAAATTCTCATGTAATCAATATAAAGATAAGTTATTAAGTAATTTATTAACATTTTAATAATAAACAAATTAATTTGCCAACTAATAAATTTCAACTAAACATTAAAATATCAAAAACAAAACAAAAAATAAAAAATAATACATCAAACAACATAATGAACTAACTAAAGACTTAATTAATAAACTGAATTAAAACAAACAAAAAAAAATCCAAATATCAACAAATCCCTTTTCCTCAATTTTGCACGGGATAAGAGAGAGAAAGTAGAATGGGCAGAATCATCACCTCAATAGCCGCCATTGATTCACCTCAATAGCCCAGAAATATACTTGGATTCAAGCAACAGAAAAAACTCAAATGGAGGAACGCTAAGCTTGCACTTGGGTTAAATCTCTGTGTTTATGTGCCGCCCGGTGGAAATGAAGATGACTCGCTGCCGGTGTCGGAGAAATGTTCCGATGTTGCTCTGCTTTCGCCGTTGGTTTCTCCGGGGAGCTGGAGCTTGGGTGTTGCTCGGTTATCAAAAAGCTTCAGTAGATCATCAAATGTTTGTAATTTTGTTATTTAATCCCACCTTTACTGTTAGTATATCTATTTTTTTAGAAATTCCAATTGAAACTTCGGACTTGTTTGGTAGCTGAGAAAGTAGAATAAACTAGCAGAAATTTGATTACAAAGTTTGAGTCCTTTGTTTTCCCCTTTTTAGTGGTGATTGTTTTTTGTTCAATTTTCTTATTTTGATGAATGGATTTCTGGGTGTTCTTTATTTTTGAAACAATAAATAGAACTGCATTGATTGTTGGGTGTAGTCATTATGTTGGTCCCAATCACTGTAAATGAATTCTTGGATTTTGATGGGTTTTTCATGTTGTGAATTGGGTTGGGTTTTGTTCTTGGAAGAAGAAGATGATAATACTGGGTTTTGAGAATTGGAATTAAATATAGAATCTGCGGCGGAGATACTCCGATTGGACAAGGCGGAGATACTCCAATTGTGATGGTGATTGGGATGAGGAGAAAGAACGAAACCCCAATTCAGGAGAGAGAAAGAGGAAGAAAGGAATCATGGAGGAGATTGAGCTGAAGGTGGTTTAGGGGTTGTTTGGACGAAGGAGAGATTTGAAGGCCACACGAGTGAATTACCCAAATTACCCCTCTATAATAGGCATTACAGGCTTAGCCGGTCACTTTTGACCGATTAAGTCCAAAAAGTGTGTTTTTTGTTAGGTAAAGTAAAGTTTGGGGTGTACTTAGACACCATTTTCAGTTTAGGTACAAAAATCAACATTAGTGTAAAGTTTGGGGTGCAAAATGTCTTTTAGTCAGCATAATATAGACAATTGATATTATATTTAGTGTTACACAATTATTTTCTTAATATTTATGCACAACTCTAAAACGACATATATTAAAGAATGGAGAGAATAATAGATAACTCATTTGATTATATTAAAATTTAAAATAGTTCGGAATTTAATAATTTTCTTAAAGTATTTTAGCGAATAAAGATTTTGGTTTCAAGGTACTTTTGGTTTTACATACACGTGTTTCTGGATAAGTACTTCGTTCCTTTTATCTACTTTTTTGAGAGAGAAATTGTTGCGACTTTTATTTGTTGTTTAAAGATTTCAAAAAAAATATTAATTAATTTCTCTTTATTTTTAAACATTAAATTTTAATTATTCATCTTTCATCTTTCTAATGAATTTTAGAAGTGTAATTAATTTGATGGAAACTAATGATACTGCTATTGCACTTGTCCTGAGGGCCCTAATCCTTCTTCTACGAATGACTTCAGACCTATATGATGCTGGAAGGAAAATTGGAGACAACATTCTCATTGCTCAAGAACTATTTAGAGGGTACTCCAGAAAAACTGGTCCATCAAGATGTGCTTTGCATTTGAGCGTTTGCGAGTTTAGAGGGATGAAATAGGAAAATATACGAAGGGAAAAGATGAGAATAAATTATAATTTTACCTTGTCATGTTTGTAAGTTTTAGAAAGGAAGAGAATGTATGATATTTTAATTATATTTTTCCTTGTTTGTGAGTTTAGAAGGAGGGAAAGGAAGGAAAATATTTTTATTTTTAAACTACACTATTACTATATTACCCTTACATATTAATGTAATAAATGATATGATTTATTTTGAAAGGTTACTTTAGGTAACATAAAATATCTAATTTTTTCATCATTTCTCATCTCTATAAATCCTCCCACTTTTGGGGGAAAGTTTTGAGTCAAAAATGAAATAAACTTTACCTCCAAATCTCTTCCTTTCCTCCCTAAAAAAACTCGCAAACATAAGATTTAGAAGGATTTTAATTATTTTCCCTTCCCTTCCCTTCCATTCCCCTAAAAAAAACATACACAGTATTAAAGATTGAATTGAGGAAAGCATTTGACACAGTGTCATGAGAGTTCCTCTTTGAAACTCTGTTGCATTTTAAATTTTCCCTCTCGTTGGATTAAAGCCTGTGTAACCACATCCATGTTCTCAGTTAAAGTTAATGGGAGTCTTTGTGGATACTTCAAAAGCGGTAGAGGCCTTAGACAAGGTGACTCACTCTGGCCTTCTCTCTTTGTCATGGTAATGGAGGTTTTATCTATGATACTTCAGAAAGGCTCTCAGTACCCTGACTTTAAACATCATTGGAGAACCAAAGCTTGCAATATCACTCACTTGTGCTTTGCAGATGACTTTTGCCATGGTGACCTGATATCTGTCCAGATTCTCAACTCTTGTATCAAAGAATTTTCCACAATCTTTAGGCTACTTCCAAATGTTGCTAAAAGTAATTGCTATCTTGCAAATGTAAGCAGCAAAGAAATGCTAGCTATTACACAGTATCTGGGTTTCCCATTAAACATTTACCAGTTAGATTTCTTGGAGTACCACTCATAGCCTCTAAATTAGCTAAGCAAGACTGTATTCCGGTTATATTTTTTATTGTATTAACAGGGTGGCGATGCCCCCCCGGGGGGGATGCTGGTGATGACGAGTGGGGGATGATGACGATGACTTTCAAACATCGGAGTAGCAACGTCGACTCCCGCCCGATAATTTTCCTCATAGCGATGGTAGTACTAGCCGTCGTTTGTAGATAGTTGTATTTAGTTAGTTTACGTTGTAAATTATAGTCTTAGTTGTAAATTCTAGTTTACTATATTTTACATTGTAAATCATTGTTTATTACAATGTATTAGCATAACTTATGTGTATTAATGTTATCTATCGTAATTTAGCTTCTATTTGTTATCGTTGAGGATGACGCGTATGTTGTTGTTTGGGATATTACTGTCATTTTGATGTGTATGTCGGTTGTTGGGATATATGTATGTGTTATTGTTGGGAAATACTGGTTGAAAACATGTACAAGTACAAATTGTGGCTTAAAAACCTAGAAATTGAAAAAACAAAAAATAATAATTAAAAAAAAAGTTATTTCCGACGAAATAAGGTATTTCCGATGGAATTTCTGTCGGAAATAAACTGGATCAAGTAATTCAGGTGCTGACAGGTGGTCATTATTTCCAACGAATTTGTTTATTTCTGACGGAACTTCCGTCAGAAATATCGTGCATTAGATAAACAAGGGAGCGACATGTGGTTGTTTATGTTCGATGAAATTTCCGTCAGATTTAAATTCTGTCGGAATTAACGCATTTTCGACTGAATCTCCGTCAGAAATAATTCCGTCGAAAATAAGTAATTCCAACAGAATTTTCGACGTATTTATTTCCGACCAGGTTAGTCCCGACTGAATTACCGACTGACTTTTCCATCAGCCATAAATTAATTCCGACAGAATAAACTTATATCCGACGGAAAATTCCATCGAAAATAGGGCTTTTTCTTGTAGTGTCTTGTTCAGAAAATCACAAAGAAAGTCACTTCCTGGACAAACTGTACTCTCTCATATATAGGTAGGCTCATCTTATAAAATCATTATTGTTCTCTGTCCAATATTTTTGGTCTGCTCACTTCATTCTTCCAAAATGGTTATAAAATCTATCCAGCTAATGCTATCTAGATTCCTGTGGAAAGGTCTTTCTCTTGCTAAATATGGTGTCCAATTTTTGTTTGTGGTTCAACTGCATCAACTTTTCTCTGTTTTATTTCTCCTTCAGCTTTGTTCCTCTTCGCTTATGTTTCATTTTCTTTATCCGCTTTATTTTTCAAATTTCCCTGATCTATTTATATCTATGTTCAACTTTGATATTTCCTTCATGAGTTGAATATAAAGATGTATTTTCTCCTTTGTTGAGTACAAGTTTAGAGTTAAACTGAGATTATTTACGCAATATATATAGCAATTGTAAGGACATACAGGCTCTCTACTTACTGTAAGACTCTTGACTAGACATATATAATTGTATTTGAAAAAAATCTAGTCTAAATCTATTCTCCTTTTGTTTGAATATTTAAGTGTGCAGGTTTCGCTTATATCTTCTGTGTGCCATGTCGTATATGCATTCCTTAATTACAATACTTATCGGCTTCCTCCAACTCATGTATCAGAATCAAAGTGTGTCACCGTTTGAGACACACCCAACTAATATCAAGGCATTTTTCACAAGTTTGTGTGTCTACTGCTCGATACTAGTAGCTAAAGCTGTACTATTTCAATCTCATTCCACACGCTACTCTCAAATTCTCACCCATGTTTGTCTAATTTCCGGAGTTATTTCTTCCCTTTCGTTGCTTACAATTTTTCTTACATATTGGCTTACTAAGCTAATGTTCGTTCTAGGGGTATTTATACCTTTAACAGCTAAGTGAAAAGACGATAACTGCAGTAAAATATGTGGTTGATGTTTTCAAAAGGCTCACGAGACAAAGTTTCATGGAGCAACCAAATCAACTTGTGTGAAATCGCATAGTTTATGGTTTGTAGGGATGAGCCTATTATAAAAAGAAGATTGGGCAAAAGTCAAAAGTTTTGGCAATAATACATCCAATTTAAATAATACTTCCTCCATTACACAAACAAAGTCTCATTTGTAAAATTTGCAATTATTAAGGATGAATTTTTGTTCCATGTTTATTCCTAAAATTCAACAAATGAAACTCTTATTTGTGAAACAAAGTGAGTAACAATATGATGTCAATTCCCTATTATGATCACTTTTTTATTCTTATATTGAATTAATATCAGAAGTATTGGCATTACCAGTATTTGGTAAGCAACCGATAATTCCTTCAAAAACAAGGGCATTTTTAAAGTGACACAATATCTTTAAGTTTGACATCATAATTCCATTATCATGTCATCATTATTAGACTAACAACTTACCATATTTAGGAATAAACATGAACAAAAATGCATACTTAATATTTACAAATTTCGCAAATGCGACTCATTTTTGTGGAACGAAGGAAGTACTAAGAAAGTGCCTCCTTAGGGTTCCAGTGCCACATGAGAGAATCCAAAAGAACCACTGTATTATATCAATGCTACTATGCAGAAGTGAATTACTTCCTTAGCTATCATCCTCTTCCATTATATTTTTGGGAAATAATTCTATTTCTTCTAATAAATCCTTATTCCTAACTTTGAATTCCGTAGAATTAATAGCAGTAGAGGATTGGAATGACATGAGGTTGATAAGAAACTCACAAACTTTTCCTAATCCTTCGAAGGTGATAACCAGCTCCTCTGTGCTGCCATCCTGAGCATTTTCTGTGTATATACGCTTCCTGCATGCCTGCAAGATTAATGAAATATAAATCAATAAATTTGACACATCCATATCAGATTCTTGAAATTGCATCAGCTGTTGTGTTTGGCAGAAGACTTTATAGAGAGAGACACAATTTATAAGCCAGTTTAACATGCCATATTCATGAATATATACTTGAGGAAAACATGTAGACCCATCCCAAATATCTTTTTCTTTTAATTTTAACTTTTATGAATATTATTTATGGTGCCCGAAATCTTATAAAAGCCTAAAGACAAAGTAAACGAAGAAAAATAATGTATAAAGGTAAGTATCATCACCTGGAACAGCCGATTCAGTGCAGCAATTTGTTCAGCCTTCAAGTACCCTGAAGCAAGTAGCACTCGAAATAAAAGCACCATTTCTGGGCTCAAATTAGTTGCTGTTAGGTTCTTTATTATACCCAATATGCAAGAATCATCAAATACAGAAGTCACCCACTGAGGAACATTATGCAGTCTTAGCAACGCGACTGCTACATGAACTGCCGGTCTGTGATGAATTATCAATGACTTTGTTGCCAAACATGGAACTGCCAAAGACATTGCCAACTCTTCAACGACCAACCTGGACCAATTGTTTCTCGCAAATACTAGTGCCACCATGTCGTGTTTTTCCCACCCCATAATCATTGATAAACAGAGGGCGCAATTGATGGCAACCCTGATATCACTGCAATATACCATGCCTTCTAATACAGCCATGACAGATTGTAGGTAGTGCGAGGAGCATTTAAACTTTTCTGATTGTGTCCTCTCCTGTTCTGATATTCTACTAAATAGTTCCAACAGGCAATATGAAGCAACCAACTTGACCGGAGGAGAACCAAAATGTATCAGTCTGCACAAATCGTGGCAAGGAATGCTTATAAAGTACATTTTCTGCTTCCCGATGCCATTATCAAGTAAGTCACACCAGTCCAGAGACCCTGGTACAACAGCATGCATGCTGTTGCAAGAATGATGTTAGTTTCGTAACTAGTATTAGAGGGGATATTGAAACTAACAACCAACAACTGACCTTCTGAAAGAGAAGTAGTGGAGTAAAAGCAAAAATATCAGGTTTTCTCCAGTTTTTGTTCCCTCGTCATGATCAGCTAATGCAGGGCCCTTTGAACAGGCTTCACAGATTGTTTTGTTAATCGTTGACACCAAAGGAGTACTCATAAGAACTGATTTTGACGCTCCTACAAGTGCTTGGTTGGCGGACTGGTGCAAAACCAAACAAAGAATGCAAATAATCATCAGACCTGTCGCAATCAGGTAGTCCATCAACTGACAAAGAAGGTTAGAGGTCCAATTAGCTTCAGAAATAGGAAAAAAAAAAGAATGGAAGAGATAGATTTAACTTTATCAGTTACCTTCATTGTAACTGTAAGCCAAGCTTCATCATCTGAAAGTGATTTAGAGAGCACTGAACTTGAAATTTTAAAAATTAATTTCAATGTGTTCATGAAAATATCTAGGAAAGAGGAATGCCTTGAATGATAATAAAGATTTTGGATTGCAATGCCTATCCCATATAAGCATAACTGGTCTGAAGCAGCCGGAAATATCTCAATGGTTGCTGTAATGATATTTAGTACTGAAATGATGTCATGCTCTTGTCCGCCTTCTTCTACTAGTTCTCTCAATAAACATACCAAAAGTGTTGCACTGAAATTATCTCCTGATGCTACCAACTCAGCAAGTGCAGATACATCCATGTTTTGATTATTGTTGCCATGGACAACAATATGGTTTCCAGTAGAACTATTCCCTCTGCATAACTGTAGAATCTGGTTAAAAAGTAACTTGCAGATTTTTTCTTGTTGAAACAACCATTTCATTGATATCGAGTGGATTCTCATAGATAGCAAATCCCATTCTTTTGCAGTGGCTAAATGGAACAGGATTCTTTCAGCCTCTGGACTGTAAGGGATTTGGTAGCTCATCTTGGCAAGACCTCTATAAAGGCCATATAGATTTACCAGTAATTCTATTGTTACAGAACTAGCAGCATCATATAAGAGTTCACTGCTGTTGATTAAGATATATTGCTCCAGAGAAGCCAACACTAGCTTATCGTCTGCAAGCCTAGGGAAAGAAGCAAATTTAGGAATTATATACTGGATGTAAAATTTGAACTTGATAGAGCAGTTTGAAAATAAATATTTAATTACCTGTCATCATATAAAGAGCTGGTATGCAGTATCAGCAAAACTGCAGATTGACAAGAAATAGATTCTAGATTATGGGAGCTCTTCTGCCCCAGCAGGTATAGCATATCAATAGGATCAGATGGTAGATGAGAAGCGGCATCTCTGATGGGTTGCCCAGAGTCATTCCCAAGAAGCACATCCACAATTGAACTGAACATCAAATGAACTCTCCATTTCATTTTTTCTGAAGGAAACAAACCTAAACAGCCAAATCAAAAACTGAACCAAGAGGATGAAACCAAAATATTTGCAAATTCTTTGGATTTATTATCGAAATCCTGAAGCAGTATCGAATGGAAACTTTCTAGTACTCCCAAGGCAATGTCCTCCTCTTCCATCTCATTGATGGTCATTACAAACCAAGGTAATAGGTGGGTTTTGCACACCTCTACAATACAATTTCTCAGTTCCATATAACTGACGTTGGTTGCGTGTCCTTCACTACCATATGCATATGCCTATTTTAGTAGGTACAGGGAGTACAAAAATTGGCTGGGATGTCTCCCATAAATGCTTAAACAAGTTAAAATTGCATGCCTGGATGCATCTTGAAGTGATGATGCTAAACTTGAAGCCCCATTACAAGATGGAGACTTCATAAGAGCTACCAGGAGTGAACAAACCAAAGTAAATGTTTCTGCAAGCATGCCTGTCTCTCCATCTATATGTTTTTTGAGCATTCCCGTCAGAATAAGGCTTATTTCTTCAATATGAGAATTTGACACTATGCCAGGACAGTTTGAAACACAGTTCAATATGAGCTTCAGCGTCTGAGGTTGAACAGAATGTAATGGAACATCAGCCACATAACGCAGAACAGGAAGCATAGTTGTAAACACAATAGCAAGCCTTTGTCTGAAGGCTTGATCGGCTGATGCTAACAGGTCAAGAACCTGAAGGCAAGTTTTGACAAGTGGATCTTTGCACCCTGCAAACTTTAAGGAAATTTTTTGCATGAACAGACATGTTAACATGTACGAGTAATATTTAGACCATAAAAGGGATTGAGTAGTTGACCATATAGCCCAATGAAGACAAACTTTTTTTACTTTTTCAGAGTTGGATAAGACATCTGTATGATTAAATAGGGCCAGGTCCAAAATAATGAACACTGAAATTCACCATATTTTAGTGCAAGGCCATGGCATCAGAAAGGAAACTTTAGTAGTTTTAAAAGATTGATATGGCATCCTGTAACAGTTGGTTAAGTAAGAATCTCGTTTCCTGATAATGGTTACCTGATAATCTCAGAATTTCAAATACATAATCTGCAATATTCTCTTCTACCAATACATGGACTTCTTTTCCTGAACCACCTTCCCCTGACAGATACAGAAAGGTTAAGTCCAATGTGGCGATTTGAACTTGACTATCAGAAGAAAGGAGGGGCGCTTTAATGGCTTCAGCAAATAAGTGAGTCATAGGAGAGCCATCTAGTACTTGATCTGACGTTGGCATGAAGTTGTCAGCTTCAAATTGATCCATGATGCTTATATCAATTCCACAAGCACTCTCAAAGAACCCTCTCTGAGCCAGCACCGACAAAAGCGCTACAAGGACGAAATTAAAACGTTATTCGATAGAAGGTGATTATGAAATATACGGAATACATTAATCTCTGATTCCATGTCGAAAAAAAATATTTGGGGGGATGATCAAGATCATTTAAATGCCACATGGTGCATTCAGTGCGAATGAATCACTCAGTAAACCAAACATTAAAACAGGCAGTTATAGCACCACAGTTCTGCATACTTCAAATGCTATTCGTTTGTAGGAATCATAAATAAGCCTCACAGGGGATCCATTAATGATCATTGATACGTAGTGTGAACCTCAATACACTTAGGCACTGCCTACTTCATGGTCATGATCCCTCTACTTGTGGACCTTTTATCCCAACATTATGCATATGTGCCAAAATCAACCTAAAAGAATAATGTGATCACCAGTCAAGTACCTATACAACCTCAAGAGACGAACCAAATCTTAGTAACAAAAATAGCAGGCTTAGTTTTTTATAGAGTTACGGCGCTTCCGTTGGTTAATATATAATCAAATCCATAACCCAATAGAATAACTTTCTACTCGATTAACATCATTAAGCCAAGTTTTACATGCTCACATCATGCTTCCAGTCCAGAGGGATAATTAGAATTTAGAAGGCAGAACTGTGAAATATACGTGCATGCCGTTGCTAGAACTGTAGAAAGAGAAATTGGCAGACCTATGCAGTTCAAGCGAACATCATCAGATTGGGTTTTCATGAGGGCTTCCAGTGACAGGCGCAAGAGCTTGGGGCAATGTGCAATTAAAACATCTGGAGGATACAAATTTTGTAAAGAACAAACAGGATTTCCCCTCGAATCTCTTCACTGTACCAAGAAGGGCATCAGTCTATGGAAATGAGTGGCAAAAGAAGATATGTAAGGACTGAGACTTATAAAAAGACATATAAGGACTAAGGCTGCTTGATTATTACCTAGGCAACTGAAGACCTGAAACCAGGTTTAAAACAAGGGAATCTTTATCTTCGATGTTGGCACAGGGATTATTCTTCTGATAATCCAAGAGAACGCCTAAACAGTGAAGCTGTGCTCGGAGAATCATAGACAGAGAAATTAAGGTGAGGTAAGTTGACAAATCTTTCTACTCGGAAGAATTTTTCTCTGTAGAAGAACTAACTAAATCATAGACAGAGAAATTAAGGTGAGGTAAGTTTTGGGTTATCGCTAATGCTTACAGTTTGCAAATTAGTAAGACCCAAAAGGAAATCTCGCGGCACAGAAGTGAAACCATTGCTATCTAGGAAGATTTCCAGAAGGGACGAAAGATTATCAAAAAGAGAATGCCTTCCTCTCACCTTCTTCACCAACTCCAACTCTGCGCAAGACGCCAAGCTCCATCTCAAGGAAAATCCATTCATGCACATATCATCAAAACCGGCCTAGACCAATGCGGTTGCCTTCCCAACAATCTCGTAGATATGTATGGCAAATGCGGTCTTATTCAAAGTGCCCTCCAACTGTTCGATGAAATGCCCCAAAGAGACCCAGTCTCCTGGGCTTCAATTCTTACTGCCCACAACCAAGCCAAATTACCCCACCGCACCCTCTCCATGTTCCCAAACATGGTAGCTCTTGATGGGTTGCAACCTGACCATTTTGTCTATGCAAGTCTAGTCAAGGCTTGTGCTAGCTTGGGGGCTTTAAGGATGGGTATTCAAGTGCATGCCCGGTTTGTATCGTCGCCGTTTTCAAATGACGATGTGGTTAAGTCCTCACTTGTTGATATGTATGCAAAATGTGGATTAGTTGATGATGCTCGTTTGGTTTTTGACTCAATTTGTTGGAAAAATTCAGTTTCTTGGACAGCTATGGTATCTGGGTATGCCAGGAGTGGTCGGAAATCAGAAGCTATTGAGCTCTTAAAAGGTATGACGGAGGGTAATTTGTTTACTTGGACTGCTTTGATATCTGGTTTGGTGCAGAGTGGATATTGGGTTGATGCGTTTAATCTGTTTAATGAAATGAGAAGAGAAGGGATTGATATTGTAGACCCATTTATTCTTTCAAGTATTATTGGAGCTTCTGCTAATTTTGCAGCATTGGAGCTTGGAAAGCAAATCCATTGCTTAGTTTTAGCGCTCGGTTACGAATCTAGCTTATTTGTGAGTAATGCACTAGTGGATATGTATGCAAAATGTAGTGATGTAAACGCAGCAAAAAGTACATTTGATAGTATACGCCAAAAAGATGTAGTTTCTTGGACTTCAATTATTGTTGGGATGGCCCAGCATGGGCGAGCTGAGGAAGCACTGTTGCTCTATGAAGAGATGGTTTCAACTGGACTAAAACCAAATGAAGTGACATTTTTAGGTTTAATTTATGCTTGTAGTCATGTTGGGTTAGTTAACAAAGGACGTTCTCTCTTCAAATCCATGGTTGAGGAGTATGGATTGAGCCCTTCTCTGCAGCACTATACGTGCTTATTGGATCTTTTTAGTCGATCAGGGCATCTTGATGACGCTGAGAAGCTTCTCAATACAATGCCCTTAAAGCCTGATGAAGCTGCTTGGGCAGCTTTATTAAGTGCTTGCAAGCGACATGGGAATACTCAAATGGGAATTAGAGTTGCTGATCATCTATTGAGGTTAGGGCCGGCAGATACTTCAACCTATATTCTGCTATCTAATGTTTATGCTGGTGATGCTATGTGGGAAAATGTATCTAAACTACGAAAGTTAATGGCGGTTATGGAATTTAAGAAGGAACCTGGTTACAGTTGCATTGACTTGGGAAAGGAGAGCCAAGTGTTCTATGCTGGGGAAACTTCACATCCATTGAAGGATGAGATTTTCGGTCTACTTAAAGAACTTGATGCAGAGATGAGGAGAAGAGGTTATGTACCTGATACTAATTCAGTTTTGCATGATATGGAGCAGCAAGAGTTGGAAAAGCAACTCTTTTGGCATAGTGAGAGGCTTGCTGTGGCGTATGGGCTGCTAAAGTCTGTTCCTGGTACAGTTATAAGAATAGTGAAAAATCTCCGTGTTTGTGGAGATTGCCATATTGTTTTCAAATTCATTTCTAGCATAGCGAAAAGGGAAATTGTTGTTCGCGACGCCAACAGATTTCACCATTTTAAGGATGGGAAATGTTCATGCTCTGATTTTTGGTAATATTAACATCTTTTTAAGGATGTGAAACATTGTGTATCTACTATTTTTTTGGAAGTTCCTACACAGGCTAGTTGTTTTTACAGCAAGTTGGTGACTATATATTATAAAGCTGTTTGCCCAAGCTGCATCACTATGTTGTCTAATATCAAGAGAAAAACCAGGTACTGAGAATACGTAAAACAGTAAAACCATATAATTAAGAGCTCCTAAATTCAAGTAAATAATAAGAAAACTAACAGCAATTTAGAACTCAAAATCCCTTCTGAATTATCAAATATACAGATTTACATTGATCAAACTTTATCCTGACTTAACCGGTTGACATTAAAAGGGGTTAATTACTTGGTTTAATGTTTTCCCCCTTATATGCTATACAGAAGTTAAGTGCTTATTTTTCTAAAAAGACACAAGGTGTTTATATCCATATGTCTGAAGTGCAGTCACCACCAGGATATCTCATTTTATGTGCTAGGGAAGGACATTCAGGTTCCTTTCCGAAGTCGACAAAAAAATTTGGGTTTATTGTCAGCCCACCTTTCTCAGTGTCAACGTCGATCTGTAACATATGGGATCCTTTCTCCACGACCTCCGGATAGAACTGGCTGTCCCATTTGCTGAAGAGTGAGTTTGTAACATAAAGCCGCTTCCCATCTAAACTCAATTGAATCATCTGAGGCCCTCCTCTCAACTGATTTCCCTAGAGAAACAAAACAAAAAAAGCTCTAAATATTTGGTTTGACATGGTTAAACAACGATATCTACTAGGAAATATGTCTAGCCATACAAATAGAAGACCAAGTAATAAATTTAGGTTTCATTAGAATTAGCTTTCTGAAACGGGAAAGTTGTACTAAAATGGCTTTTTCAAGCACCCCTAAACATGAAGAACATTTCAAAAGGAGCCTTATGATCGAAATATCTGGATTTATGCAGTTATTAACTATGCTACACGAACTCGGATGGAGTATCCGGTTGGATACGGTATTTTGAAGAGTCTAACATAGGTACTGCTCAATTTTTCTATTTTTTTACACTAAAATGAAGTGTCCAATACCCATACCCTAGTCTGAGAGTCAGTGTCAGACACGAGTATTCCAGGACAAAGTGAAGAATCTGTGTAGCATAGGTTATTGAGGTTAAAAGTGCACAGGGAAGTAACTGAAAAACTTAATTCTAGTTCAAATTTGAAATGTTGCATACCTGGACCAGTGGGACCTCGACCTGGTACATGCTACCATCTTCCGCCTCGACAACTACAGAACTTCCTTTCTGAATAAAGCCCCCAACCCATACATGGCCTGCCAGTACAGGATTCTTAAGATCGTCAATATTGTACTGTCTAATATCTCCATGAAGCCAGTTCACTAAGTAGAGATATCGATCATCGACAGAAATCAGAAAATTAGTTATAAGCCCAGACATCTCGGGAAGAATCTAGTTTTGCACCTTCAGTGGTTTCACTGATATCACAACCTGCAAATTCAATTAGACAATTGTCTCTTACTCGGTATATGTTGTCACTTTATAGAATGCGAAGGAACTAGGCTCACCTCGTGGCTCCATGAGCTGTCTGCTGTCTTAAAAAAACGTACCATGTTGCTTGTTAAGGCACAACCAACAGACCCTGTATCTTTAGATGGATCATGTAGGAACCTTACCTGTGAACCAATTTATAATACAAATGATGTCATTCCAATAATGTTTCAATAACAATAAGAGAGCTCTTTGAAAGAATAACAAGAAAACATTTACTCGCCTCTAAGGGTAGAAGCCCTTCATTGCCAAGATCCAGTGTCTGCTTTATTCACCATCAGGCCAGCTATAGACATGCAAATGGTGCCCATATAAACCATCAGAAACATGTTGAAGGTTGAAACCTGTTGTGAAAGCGGCTGGGGCTCCCCATGATGTGCTGATCATAATCTTGTGTCTGGGTTGGTACCAGGAAACATAGCCAAAAAGTGGGTTGTGTCCTGGTTTTTCCCACCTAATAAATATAGAGAAAGAAGTTAGAGCAAAACTATGCGATAAAATTGTCATTTTATTTTTATTTTTTTACAAATTTGTCCATTTGGTCATTATAAAGGGATCTTAATAAATTGTATATGCAGTTCACACCATCATATGATAGAACTGTTGATATGTTCATTTTCAAAATTATAGTGGCAAAAAAAATAAACCCAAGACAAGTTCTTGAAAATGTTTATCAATGGGAATAACATTTGACATGTTTGTTGCTGGTGGTAGATGAGAACATGCCTGGGCCAGAAGACAAGAAAAAACATATATTCTTTAACTATTTGAATGCTATCAACTCTTAAACAATAAATACTGAAATTTAACAATCGCAAATATATCAACATTTTATAATTTTCTGAAAAACTATTTGGTAATGTATGTCTTTTAATACGACCACATGTGCCTTCCTTTCACATTAAATTCTGAGTCAAGCAAAAGAAATCCAATTCCCTCGGCCTTTCCATCTTTATCTCCAAGGCATGGCACCATTATCTCACCAGAAGCAAGGCAGTGAGCCGTGTGCGGATAGGCTAATCCAGTTTTTCTATGATTTCCTGAGGCTCAACAGCTTTATGCAAACTTGGAGCCCATGGATTCTTCAGTGTCAATAGCATATATGCGGCCAGATCTGAAAGAATTGTTACAGGCAAATTAAATATTTGAAGAAAAATTGTCAAAGCAATAAAACCACTAAATAGTAGATAGAGAGAGAATATTAAGAGAGACTTGTACCAAATAACAGGAGAACTTCATCATTGCTTATGCTTTCTATATAGATTATTACATTGACTCTTCACTTTGTCCGATACTTGACACTCGGATATAGGTGCTGGACACTTAATTTTCGTGTAAAAAATTAGAAAAAATTGAGTAGTATTCGTGTTAGACTCTTCAAAGACCCTGTATCGAGCAGACCCTCCATCCGAGTAATGTAACTTGGTGTATAGATTTTAGAGGCAAACACAAAAGTTATAGTATGGATATCTAAAAGAAATTGCAGTTAAAACACACAGTGATATAAACACAGTCACTTTATTTCAAAAAGTTCTAGAAAGTTGCCTGATCATCGTATTGATCACTTCTTCAAAGTTATGTACCCTTTACTACACAACGTTAATGTTAAGCACAGACCTTTGAAACTTATGGTGGACAATAATGTAGATGATTACCTTTATACTTGCTCTAAACTGTGAAGCTAAATGGTGTTCATTCATCAGTAACCAGGTACCTTCTGGCAGCTGATGGATCTCCATGGCAAGAGCTGCAGGAATTCCACCCCGAGTGATGTAGTTCATCACCTAAATGAGGCATGGGAAGCCTGTGGGTGACTTGGGAATATCATGTTTCTGAGCTAGGATCTACGTCGACTGTACCCAGGTAGTCAGGCTTCTCCCTTCCTGTTCCTGTAACGTAAAAAAAAGTAAAAGTTTCATAACACGAGAGAATAAAAGTGTAAAACACTTTATTTCGTTTCATTTTCATATTCATATTCTGTGTGTAGTACATGGTTATCTTACCTTTATCTTCAACAATCCCCCTTGTTTTTACCAAAGGGAAAATGACAGCAAGCAATGCACTTGGTGCCTGAAACGATTTTTGTTTGAAGATCAAAAGCATTAAAGTCTTATGTACTTAAATTGGGGAATAATAACTGGGAGGGACGTGGGAGTGGTACTAGATAGTTTTGTTTTTTTTTTCTTTTTTTTTTCTTTCTGGGGTATAATGCCGTCCATGGCTTCAAATTGCACAAGACATGAGAATGATTGATTGATAAAAAGACTCCATCCCGCTCAACCGTTCACAGTAACAAATTAGCTAACTCACATCATAAACCAGCGGAGGCTGATTATATTAATAGACTACATATAACAACTTACAAAGTTTTGCTAGTGTAATGGGATTCTAAATGATAGACTTGGAATGTTTTAACCTCAGAACCTCACAAATTGTATCACAGTAACATTACGTTGATATTCCCTTTTCACAGAGGACATTTCAACCACGAAGGTAAAACAATCACCTTAAAGTGCAAATTAAACAAGAAAAGCTTGCTAGTTGAGAGAGAGTAAAAAAATTAAAAATAAAAAAGTGAACCATAGCATCACAGTCATATAAATTACCATAAAGGTAAGGGAGCTGATCAAAAATATGGATTCAACAATGAAGTTGCTCAGGCTGCAGAGTAGCATTTCAAATTTCAAATCTATATATGACTATGTCCCACCTGGGAATTAACTGATTTTTCTTTCATTTCCTAAATAATTTAAATATAATCAAGCAGGATTTTAAGTAAAGAGTTTGAGCAGGAACAACATAGGATTGCTTGACCCACCTAACTTAAAAGAGAATTTTATTTTCCATAACTAGCCAACTAAATATGAATTTTTTGAATATACTTTTAGATTCTTAAAATACAACGACTTTCCATCAGCAGAAAAACCCTTCCCATAAACCAATAATTAACTAATATATCAAAAAAAAATTAGAATTGAATTAATTATTGGCTAATCATCTATTCAGTTGTATATATAACTATAGATATAGATAGAGAAAGATAGGTACCTGTGTAAATACAAGTGGCATACATTAGAGACTCCTTTGGACCAGCCATGGCATCAATTGGAGTTGCATACCCAGGTCCCTTTTTGTTCTTGCAGCAGCTACCAGTGCCTAGTTTATGATGCGGGATTAGATCCACAATCAAAGAGTTCTTAAGTAATAAATTAGTTATATTATTTCATATTTATTTTGAATAATATTCTAGAAAGCCTCATTGAATTAATTTGTTCTTAATAATTAATTTGTGAAATCCAAAATATTAAATTGTAATGTGATTTTTTTATATAAAAAAAATTGAAACAATAATTTGGTGCTTAGTAGTACCTTTCAAAATAATTTACAATATTAACTATTATATTAAATGAACCAAATAAAGTCACAACAATCTTGAATTTTTAAAATTTTGCAAATAGACTAGAATTTTTTCTAACAAAAAAATTGAACTCTGTTGTGGAAAGGAGAGACTGGGTTGCTAGTTTAACGGTGTTGGCATGCTAATTAAATTATATATAACGACAAATTTAAGAACATTGTATCATTCATATTATATTAATAAAAATATAATTTTTTATTAGCTAGAATTAAAAAAATTAACAAATGATACATTTTATAGGAGGAGAGAAAGAGACAGATAGTGACGGATAAATAATAAAATTGGTCCCAAAATTTGTTCGTATTTCAATTTATATCTCAAAGTATGAAAATTAAACTTCTTTGCAAAAATAAAGAAACTGATATATTACGAATGTTTACGTAGACTTTTTAATTGTTAGTTACGTGGTTAAGTATTAGTGATAATCTTTTTAGAGGCACGTGTAATAAGTGAGCCCCCTATAATTCTTATAAATCTCATGTATTGATAAACTTTACAATTGTAATTTATTGCAATACATAGCAGGACTCAAAAAATAATCATGTACTTTTTTGTTGTATCCGTTCAATTCTAACACGAATTTATCTTGTGCTGATCACGTACATATTTTAATAAAGCTTGACCAAACTAGATATACATACCATGGTTTTAAAATCCAGACCGGACCGCTAATCGGACAGGTAAAAATTGAAACCAGTCCACACTTTGGTTCAGTTTGGATCAATTAACCGATTTTGGTCAAAAATCGATTGACCATCGGTCGAACCGGTAGTTCAACCGGTAAAACCGGTGGTTCAACCGGTAAAACCGGTTAGTTGACCCGGTTTTTAATTTTTATTTTTTTTACCAAAAAAATTTATCCAATTTAATAGAACAACTTCATAACATAATAGTTCAAAAGAAGAATTATACTTCATCCGTTTCAAAATATAAGATTATTATTGACTTCTTAAATACAATTTAAAATATTTTCAAACTCATAATTTATATGATTTTTTATTTATTTTATCTCATACAATGATGAATATTGAAAAATATCAAAAAATAAATACTAATTGTAAGATTTATTATTTCATATTTTCTAATCATTTCAATTTTAATTTTGAAAATATCTTAAATTGACTTTTCAAAAACATCTTAGAATTTGAAATGGAGGGAGTATAATATTTATTGAGGCTATTTTTGTCCATAAATTTAAATTTTTTGATGAAAGGATTTTTTAATGATTTGGACTTAACTTTTTATCTTATCGGCATTGAGAGGGCTGAATTTTTTTAGCAAACAACTTCAAGCATCTTAACGAATGAGATAGTGGGCAACTTCAAGCCTCTTAGCGAATGAGATAGTAGGATGTTAAGATGTAATCAAACACCACCTTAAATTGTAATTTAACTTTGATAAATTAATTGCAAGGAAAATGAATATGATATTTTTCACATGTTTCTTCTTACATGAATAGAGTGGTATTCACATATATGTGAAAAAAGCTCATGTGAAAATATTACATCTTCTAATTGCAATTGTAATTCTTGTAAACTAGTACTTGATGAAATGATAGATGTGTTAGATGTGTTGGGAGAGAGCTGGGGAACTCATGTGTTAGGTGCGCATAAATAAACTAACACACATGTTTGGAACCGAACATCACCAGAAAGCTCAAGTCATTAGGCTTGGTCTCATTCATGTATATTAGTCATTGGTTCTTTCATTATTTCTCCGATATAGGATTTCAACTCAATTGTGATATCCTAACAATCTCCCCCTTACAAGTGAGTTCATCACATCAAGAGCTTCCCCTCACATGAACACTTCTCTTCGGTCATCGCAACACCTATACTTGGCTAACCACTCTTGGCTTTTCTCTATCGAGAGTTAACTTCCATCAAGAATTGAACATCTTTTCTTGGCGTATATTTTGAAGAGGCTCACCAGCCCGATATCAACAATTTTCTGTTGCTCTGATACTTTATACGGAGAGAACTGTGAAGCCCACGTGTCGCGTGCGCGTACACAAGGCACAAACACACATGTTTGAAATCCAACTTGACCCAAAAGCTTAAGTCATTTGGTCTTGAACTCATTCACGTGTATTAGTCCTTTACTTTTTCATTATTTCTCTTACCTGGAACTCCAACTCACTTGTAATATCCTAACATAATTTAATATTTGAGAAAGAAATTAAATTGCGGTTCTCTAATTAATGACCATAACTATTGAAGTAAAAATAGTAGATATCAAAAACTGTGGCTGGTTGGGTCCAGAGAAGTGTAGTAGGGATATGAAGCTGCTGTCCCATTATACCTACTCAGGTGATTGGTGTAGTGTAGAGTAAATGCGAAAATGGCTGAGCATTTTTTGAACTTGATGTGATGAGTTCAGCATGGCTTTTGAACCGTGAAATTTTAGCACAGACATGTGAAGTGTTCAATGTTGACACCAGGTTGAAGGCCTTGGTCATAACCGTCGGTAAAGGTAGCAAAGGCTAATCCTTCAGGGGGTTGGAGTCGTTTTAACCATGCGACAAATGGCAGAGAAGCTTACTAGAAAGATGATTTTGACGCCCAATTTTAGCAGTCGTTTTGTGAATTGGAGGGATGGATTGATGTGGCCTTGCCCCGGAAATGTAACGAGAAGGACTCGAACCTCCACCATAGTCAAAACTTGAGTGAAATAGCAAAGAATTGAAGACCACAAGCACAAGTAAACGGGGAAAACACGGGAAATCAGGGTAAAATAGGGAATACGCGACAGTTTCAACGACAGTTATAAGGTCTATGTCGCTAATATGAAAAACGTGAACTAATAATTAAGCTGTGACAAACTGTTTCTTGGAAATGTACGATAAGGATACGAAGGTCCATAATAGCAAAAATAGAGAAGGATGAGCGGAAAATAAAATTAAAGATTACAAGAAAAGAGGTAAATAAATTAACGGATAATCAGCGACAGACAATACAGTGTGCCGCTAATAACATCCAAACGTAGATTGGGTATTAAACTGTAGCCAAAATCTTGCTTTTCGGAACACAAGAAGGAAAACTTAAATAGATTTTTGAACTGGAAGGCTAGACCAGGTATGATGTATACTGGTGACGCATAATGGTGACGTTACAATGGCGAAGCCACGTTGAAGATTATGGGGTCAATTGACCCCACCGGGGAAAAAATAATTTTTGATTTATGATAAATTTTGAAAAAATTTAAGTGTAATGAACAAATTGACCCCACTAAAATTTTATAAAATTTTTAATATACGGGGTCAAATTGAAATTTTATAACTTTCTCAATTTCATATTACTTTTACTCCTTTATGCATGCATTTTCCTCTAATATTTTTAAAATAAATAATAATCTAATTTAGATTATTTTCATAACATAAGGAATTTAAATATTTATTAACAAATTTGTGATTAAAAAGGAGTAGGGCGGATCAAGAGCATAACTCTTAAAGAGTATAACTAGCATAACTACTTTTAGCGACGGGCAGACGACGATTTTGTCCGTCGCTATAGGTCCTGTCTGTTGCCATAGCTTTTTGCGACACTATATGTTGTCCGTCGCTAAAAGCTATGGCTTGCGACACTATATGTTGTCCGTCGCTAAAAGCTATGGCGACAGACAGGACCTATAGCGACAAACAGGACCTATGACGACAGACAAAACTGTCGTCTGTCCGTCGCTAAAAGTAGTTCTGCTAGTTATGCTCTTTAAGAGTTCTGTTCTTGATCCTTGCTATAGAAAGGAGTATTAGGGGTTAACAAAAGGGGTGTGTGTGTGTGTATATATATATATAATGTTACTACTTATTATATTAACAATATTATAACTAAATACATGTTTTATATATGCAACTGGTCGAAAAAAATAAAATTATCTAAAAAAATTGACTCGAAAGCGCAACCCAAATCCTTGTCAAATTATTTATAGGATCATAATTTTAGAGTTTCTAACTTCGCTCCTGGTGACGAATAGTGGGGGAGGTTAGGAAAGTTAGGTTTGTTGATTGAGCTGGAATTGCTTATTTTACTATTCCCTCCGTCCCAAATTAATTGCATTTCTAGGACTTTTTAAAGTCAAATTGACTATTTTTAAAACTAATTTTTTTACTATTTTTGCTAACATATATGTGAAGATATTATAACCAAAAGAAAGTATATACAATTTATTACTAATTTCAATTTTTATAATTTTAGAAATATATTTATATATGCTTAATTATTAATTTTAAAAATAGTCAATTTGACTTTAAAAAGTCCTAGAAAAGCAATTAATTTGGGACGGAAGGAGTATTTTTTATTCATTGACTCGGACTCTTGCATGCACATGCATGTGAAACACATTTGTGTTTATTTAAGTGATTGTTCGTCTATTCACCTTTATTGTATTTTAAAATTCTGCTACACCTATTTGAGAATAATGTTTGTCTATTAATAATTTATTTGAATATAGCATTTAAAGTTAAAATACAACGTACAAAAAATTAATACACAAAAACAAAAAATATTATCAGTTTATCACTCAAAAGACATTAGGTGTTAGTAAATGAACAAAGTTGCGTGGACGACCAGACGTCCACACTTGGTAACCCACTAAGACGCCACGTCTTGGTGGTCTGGTCCAAACATAGTTTTAAAATAAATATATTTTTAATTTTTTATGACGAAAAGAGTAGTTATGATAATATAAATGTACCCAAAAAAAAAATATTATGATAATATAAATGATACTATTTTTTTTTGATTTATTATAAATGACAATTAGTGAAATTTTGTATTTATTATAAATGACCATTAGTGAAATTTTGTATGATACAAATTAGTGTAAAAAGAGTCAATTTATTTGAAATAAGAAATGAATTCTATATATATAATCAACCTAAATGTATATTGATCTATTTAGCACCCAAATTTTAGTTTGTTCATTCTAATAATATACTCAAACTTAATACAAGACTTTTTACTAAATGTTTTAGAATAATAATACATTTCGACAATGACTCGTGAAAATGTAAATCATAATTAATGGAGTATGTGTCCTATATATACACAAGTTTATGTGGGTCTGGTTATTTTAAGAGATTTTATTAATAATAATTTTAACATTTTACTATTTTTATTAATGGTTATTTTGACACTTTTACTATTTTATCGATCAAAACTACGCCATATTAAGTGCATGACACACGTACTAAGCTGAGGTTTTGGATTTGATTGTCATTACAGCAAGATTCTGAACTTTGAGAACACTACCAAAAGAGAAAAGTTCCGCCAAATGTATATTATCACCTAAAACCATAGATTCTTCTATTCCAAAAGTAGCCAAGTACAGCACAAGATTAAGAGAATCTGCAAAGCAAAAAAGTTCACCCTTTTCTTCTTGAATTGCCCACAAAAGGGCTCTAAGCAAAGCTTGAGCCTCCATGTCCAGCTCTAATGGGAACACCTAAACCAAAACGAGAGTGATCATTGACTAGCAGCATTACATGGAGGCTTCAGATCTTAACACAAAACAACATTGACACAGAGGAGCATAGAAGCAACAAACAAAGCACCAAAAACAGAAACTAAAATGTATTAACAGATGATCATATATGTGTCTGTGTGTGTTTGTGTCAATGACAAAATAAAATGCTTTTAAGCATGGCATTGAATCTAATTGACATTTTCAAGTTAGCAACTAAAGGTAGTAGCATAAAAAGGAAAACAAGGAGATTTTTTCTAGGGAAAAGGTTCCTTTTCTCCCACAAAATGTTAACTAGATTAAAGTTGGCATTGAAACAGATTAATGCACAAAGGAAGTAACTTCACTGTCTTCAACTTCGAGGTAACTCTCAAATATAGAAACACTGATTTCACATAGAGAACTGAGAAAATCAAGGACAAAATAAAAAGAATGATAAAAGAAAAGGTTGTTGATAATGTCAGCACAATATTTATGTTGTCAGAGCAAATATGTATTTACCAACACTGTTACACTTGTTTTAAGTACACTCTGAACTTTCAGCGACACTCATGTTCTAACAACATAATTATTGCTCTGACATTATCATCGACCTAAGAAAATAAAATGAAACAGGTAAAAGTAACAACAGCTAACGAATAAATTTGCTAGACATTAGTAATTAAGTTTACATGACAAAAATATGTTTATAATAGATCGACCCATGTTTTGCATCAGGGAGATAAAGAACCCATAAAAATACTGAACATCTAGATCAATAAGAGGTAGTATGAAAACCATCGTCTCCATTTCTAATCTAGAAGCGGTAAACGGAATTATTTTAGTATGAAATAATTATGTGAACTTTTCCAACAAAGTCACTTGTTTCGGTACTGGCAACCGCATAGATAACTGCCTAATTAAGAGCAGACACCAGTCAGTGACTTTACATAGATATCTAGGCCGCTGCTGGTCTAACATTTCCTAGTTCCTAATGAAACGTTATCCTTGCAACATTAATACTCAATAGAATTGTATCATAGTTCTTGTAGCATTTCCGGAACATCCATATTGCTTTTAATCCAAATATAATACACTATCGCTGCAACAAAAGTTTTCTGGCCATACTTTAAAAGTTTATACAGTTTCTTTATAAACCAAAGTGTCATGATTATCAAGAAGTGAAGTATGCTCAAACAGAGTCAGTTATTTAACTCGGGAATAATGTAAAGGGCACGTGCAAATCTTGTTTCCCATCAGACATGTGAGTAGAAATATTAGCATCAAAGTTACTATCAGCATCCTCTATTATACAATCACAATTTGAACATCAACTCACGTTTGGTACAGCAAAGTAAATCAGTCAAATCCAAAATAAATTTACGATCTAAAGAGAGCACCCATAATTCTTATTAAAGGAATTGCCAATTTAAATCCGTAACTCATTTGATAAAATTTCTTATGCACGTCTGATTTGCTCTCTTTCTCTCTTTTCTTCCTCATCTCTTCTCTTACTCATATTTTTCTCTTCTATCGATATAGTAATAGGTTACATTACTTTTGCCCTTTCACAAACCTAAATCATTTTCACAAATCACATCTATGTTATAGATCTTTCCGTGGACAATCTTAATGTTTAGCAGTTTTATGATATCAGAGAATCGATTAAAGGCTTCTATGGTACATATATATAACTTCCATTCATTCTTTCAATTTTCATGTTTGTGGGGCTGTCAAAAGACATTAAGACCAAATAAACTTGCTACAATACCAAAGAAAGCTAAAGGCTTAGATCTACTCCAACAACTTATTAGTTCATCAACAGCATGCCATGTAGAGGTTGACGTATAGTTTTGAAAAGCATTACGGGGAAGAGCTCGCTGATAGCTAAAACCGAAAGTCAGAGTGACCTTATTTGCTGATCTAGGAACAGCATAAAGTTGAGTAGACATAACAGACATAACAGACATAACAGTTCAAATTTCATGTCAACTGTATCATTCCCATAATTAGGTGGAAGGGAACTTAGCTAAAAGAGCTGATGAGGTGCATTGCATCATATTCTAATTGGGTATTTGCTAAACATTCTTGAACTAAAACTGCAGATCTTATAGCCTCGTTTTCAGTAACTAAACCCTTCTATTCAGTAACTAAACCCTCCTTTCCATAGAAGGGTAGTAATGAAGTTTGACACAAATTTTAATCACCAATTGATAGTATTAAATGGCTTTCTTTTTCATGCGCATGAATTTAAAACAACTATTATTATGGAAAGGAGGGAGTAGGGGCAAATAAGTACCTTAAAGGTTCCACGACAACATCTGCATCAGTAGAGCTGTCGAGTAAGAAGCTGATTACTTTGTTAAGCTTTATTGAGCTGATAAATTCATGGTAAACTTTCAGCTTTAAAGACTTCACATTAAGAAAAGGAGAAGGTAGGTGCTCTAACAAACTAGGAACCTTGGAAAGAACCTGTGGAACACAATGACACAAAAGCTTAATTAAAAGCTCAAATAACCACCCAATACACAAGTTCCGATCAATACATGATAGAAAATAAAGAGCAAAAACTTGACAAAGCATCACTGAGGATTCAGTTAGAATGTGAGGGACACAGTAAAAGAGCAGCATAGTTCAAATGTATTCCCTTATATACTTGTATCCTTTACATTCAATAGGAATAAAGAAGATATCAAAAGGAACTAATTTGTACACTTAATAAGAATTAATTCCCTTCCCAAATGAAAACTAGCCTAGTCTCAATTGGGAAGAAAAGCTAAACCATAAACGATTTTAGAAACTACCCGTAAAAAGTAAATAGTTAGATCCTTACATCAACAACATCGAAAGATGAAATTGTCACACATTTCAGATTAGAGAATTTCTTGGGCATATGAATTAGAGGGCGAACAAACTTAGTTGATGAAATCGTACCCCCAATATCGGCTACCTCTAGAGAAGAAACATTATCGAAATAGAGGCGTAAAGGGGGAGGGCCTTCAAGGTTGAAATGGGTAAGCTTGGGCGATGTCAGAACCACCGTAGCCCCACACAACTTAAAATTATCCAATGTGTAGGTCAAATTTTCAACTCGAGGACAAACAAGACGGAAAAGCTTCAAATGGCGAATGTTGAGGCTGATCAAGGTAAGATTCTTCAGATTCGGACACTCAGAGAAGGAAACTGAGCATTCGTTATTTACCTTATCCGACCTCGGAAACCGTACACTCTCAAGATACAATGTTGTTAAAGATGGTAAACAGAAATTTGCTGGTACCCTCAAAATTTCAGAGAAATAAAAATAACTCATACAATTTTCAAGTTGTAAAGTCTGAAGAGATTGACAATTGAATACACCTGATACAAAATCCCCAATTTTACCTATACAACCAGAAACTTTCAGGTGCTAAATACTCTGTTGTGATACAATGTGCTTGAAAACTTTTATAATGGGCTTAGAACTTTTTCCCCTTCGATCATAACTGATCGAAGAAACCTTGGATTGATGATCACGGTGAGTGATTACGTGAGTTACGAATTTGTCGAAGGAGGGCAATTTGGGGAAATTTTTACTGTCAAAGCTAAGATTGGGGAGAAAAGTCCACAAGTGCCTGTATCTGGTGGATAAAATGGATGTTTGGACTGCGAATTGGGTCTCCATTAACGAGAGGATTTGGAGGAGAAGTGATTCCGGCAAGCTGCTCAACCTGCCGACCTCCGATTTGTTATGCTTAGCCGGAGGAGCCATTTTTTCAGAAAGCCTAGCCCTAAAACAAAATGCTTCAATTTCTCTCTCTTCTTTGAATCAGAAAATGGGTATTGGAATTTGGAAAGTCGGGTCTCCATTAAGAAACCAGTGAGGTAGTGATTCCCGCCCTTTAATAATTTTTTCTCTTTTCCTTCTCCTTTTTGCTGGTTAGTACTACTCCCGCTCATTCACTTCATTTATACTCCCTCTGTCTTAAAAAAAAATAAAAAAAAATAAAGATATAAATTTTTAGAAATTGTTAAATTCACAACACTTTTTGTTATTTTCACAACAAAAGTGTCGCTATAGATGTATAGCGACGATTTTAACCATCGCTATACATCTATAGCGACATTTTTGTTGTGAAAATAACATTTTTTGTTGTGGATTTAACAATTTCCAAATTTTTTTCATCCCAAAAATATAAGATGAAGTACATAAATTAAAAGATAATTAAATTATTTAGTGATAAAAATACTTATCACTTTATATAATCTTGTGAGGTCATTAAAGATAAATTTAAAATTTTTTTACTCTCTTTTATTTTTAATTTTTTTAATATATGTGCAAATTATATTTTGCTCATCCTTTTGGAGTCGAAACTGAGAGGGAATAATTGTTTTTTGAAAAAACAAAATGGGTAAACTTTCTGTCAAATTGGTCCCTGAGGATTTATTATGGTTACAATTTCTATTTATATATTCTCCTTCTTTTCCCTCGTTCTTTATAGACACGGTGAACCATAATAAATATTATATTTAGTAACAGAATAAACTTTATCAAGAATAAATTTTATTGCGAATAATTGTGTCGTTAGTACTATCGTTAAAAGTAATATTTTTGGCGCTAAGTATATATTGAATTGAAGAGAATAGATGTAAGGGAGGAGATCCTTATCCTTCCATATCTATTATATTTTTTATTTTCTTTTAATTTTTAAGATAAAATTTATAAAAAAAAAATAAATTAAAAAAAACATATATGGGAAGTTTATAATGCTCTATGGTTTGAATGTTAATTCAATACGACCCTTTTTTATAAAATAGTAACAAAGTTACACCAACATATAGTAAATCACATATGTATTGTATTTATATATTCTTTTGACTAATAAAATTAAACATACTTAATAACTCGTGTAAATTATAGGTAAGCTTTAGAGACAAATTTTTAGACATGATGTTACATATTTTGTATTATATTATACACTTTTTAGATATGATGTTATACATTTTGGTTCATATGATAATCTCATTTTGTGAAAATAATTCATAGATATTAGCAAATTATTTGTTGACATCTCGTTTATTTGATAAGCATGGAGCATGTGACAAAATGGGTCGAGGTACAATTAAATCGGTAAAGACAACAAACATTGAGCAGATGATTGGGTTTTGGTTCTACATTAAAGATGGCAATCTAATAGACTTATAATTCATGTATTTTATTATTTTAAATTTGTTATTCTATTATATTAGATTATTTAATTGTATAATTTAATATTTTATTAGATAAGATAAAAATCTTGGTGATCAAACAATATTTAAGTACTAATTTATAGAAGGAAATGGCTAAGAAGAGTCATTCTTGTGTGGATAACTTTCTTCACATCAACCAATTTTTGATGTAATAGTTATATGCCTAAAAATAATTGAAGAATGATAAGAAATGTGACATTGTTGGGAAAAATTAGGTTTAGACTTTGTCCACTCATTATATGTAGATAAGGGCACAACTGATAGATCATCCCCACCCCCACCCCATCCCCCCACCCCAATCCCCATCCCAATCCCACCTATAAGGACTCTATTCAAGGATAATAATCTTAGCATTATTACTTTATATGTAATAGTTATATGCCTAAAAATAATTGAAGAATGATAAGAACTGAGACATTGTTGGGAAAAATTAGGTTTAGACTTTGTCCACTCATTATATGTAGATAAGGGTACAACTGGTAGATCGAATACACCGAGTCAACTTCCCTCACCCCACCCCCAACCCCACCCCATCCCACCTTACTCCACGTTTGAAAGTGATTAATCCAATGCGCACTCAAAGGTTATCTTTGTTTATAAGGACTCTATTCAAGGATAATAATCTTAGCATTATTATTTATAAAAATAACAACGATAATAATATATATTGTGAATATTTATGTCAATTTTTTAATTATCAGTTATATAGATAAGTATTAATAGTAATTTTTTTAGATAAATATGTAATAAGTGGGGTCTTGCTATAATTCCTACCAATTATATGTATTGATAAGTTTCACAATTTTAATGACATAAATTTATTACAATACATAGCAGAACTCAAATAACAATAGTTGTTTAGAGGTGAATGAATATATGTGGGATAATTAAAGAGTTAAATGCACTTTGTATTCTCTAAGTATATCCCATTTTGCACATTGCATCCTATACTTAACGTAACACTTTGCATCCCGCATTTACACATAACACCTTCTGGCCCAAAATCCGTCGCTAAAAGTGACGAGTAAGTTTCAGAATTAGCGACGGATTTTGAGTCGAAAGATGTTATGTGTCGGTTCGCTAAAAGTGCGGGATGCAAAGTATTACGTTTTGAAGTATAGAATGCAATATGCAAAATGGGATAAACTTGAAAGATACAAAATGCATTTAACTCATAATACAAATAAGGGTGTAACATGTTTTGCTATAAATTTTTTTTAATGTTTAGTACCTAGGGGAGGGGCCGGAATTACATAGTCCACCACCATGGGTTATTATATTATACTTTCTCCGTTCCAAAATTTGAGATACAATTTAATTTTTTAAAATTGGTATAATTCATAAAAATTTAGAATAAAATAAATTTTGTGATTAATAGTTTTTGTTATATACTATACAATTATAATAATTGTGTCAACTAAAATTAAATAAATTCACATTGATTTGAAGTTTAATATGTCGTCGTTGACCTTAAAAGACAAATTATATCTTTAATTTAAAAACAAAAAGAGTATTACTAATATTCATGGTACAAATTTAAAAACAAATACGTGACTAAAATTTTTAAGAAATAAATAGTCATATCCCCTTCTAAAGACATACATAACCAAGGATAGTGAATACGAGTTAATATCAAAAGGAGAAAAATAAAGAAGCTAGAGAGTAGAGGCTGTTGAAAATTTTTCTTGTCATTATCGGTATAACACCGTAATCCCCATGTGGACATTTTTTATGCCAATTTTCTGTTCAGTATAGTACTACCCACTAAGTCAGCAATTCAACTGAATTTAGATTTCATGAAATTGTCATATTTTTAATTATAACTAAATTTGTAATTTTTTGTTACATTTGTTATAGAAAATATTGATTTGTCATCTAGCATCTTTTTTGTGGGCTAACACAAATACATATCTATCTACTAAAGAATATAAAACCTCACTAAATTATGAGTAATGCTAGGGACACCAACTATATACAAAAAAATTGTGCACACACAAAGAGAGAAAATAAGGAGCGAGACCTACAATTGAATAGTTTACACATTTTCATTAGTAAACAATACATGAGTCTTACTCTTGGTGCACAACGTTTTGTGTACAGTTAGTGCACATAACATTATCCCTAAATTATGGTACGTAAATGTTTTAGTACTATTTTGGTACCATTCTCATCCCAAATGAGAATTTAATGCTATTAAATTAATTTTTATCTTCATTTATGTCATCCCAATTTATCATTTATTGTTATTAAACTAAAGAATATAAAACCTTATTAAATTTTGGTAAGTACATGTTTTGGTACCATTCTCATCCCAAATGAGAATTTAATGCTATTAAATTAATTTTTATCCTAATTTATGTCATCCCAATTTATCATTTATTTTAGTAATAATATTTTATGACCCAAAAGAAAGTTGAAGAGTTTAATCGTTACTTTCCACTTTTATGTGTGTGTGTGTGTATATATATATATATGCATAATTGTATTTTTTTTTATTGTTTTCCTAATAGATCAATTACTCTCGCAGCATTGACTTTAAAAAAACTTAATATTTTATATAATTTTTATTATGTTTGTGTTCATTTAGTTATAATTTTCAACAATGTTAATATGGTTCATTATGTTATAAATTTATTGTTTGACTCAATGTTATAAGAAGAAACAAAACATATAAGGCATAATATTTTTAGTATTTTATATTGTATCATGATTGTTACTTGTATCATTGTTAAAATGATTTATAAAAAAATCTCACACTACTTTAGAAAAGCTTGATGTCATTTTGAATTTAACAAAAAAAAAATATTTAATATCATAATTAATGAATTTTTATAATATTTCTCACAATTTTAATTGACAAATCAGATATTTATAAATATTAATTATATTAATTAAGACAAACTCGTACCTCATATGAGTCATATGGGTTAAAAAGCTAATGGTGAAAAAATGTGACAACTTCATTGAATTTAGATTCAATTTACTACCCATTACTTCACATATTACACCAATTCCAAATTTCAAACACGATAAATAAAAACTAAAGAAACAACAAATCCAAATTTACTAACAAACCACTTCTTCAACTGCAGCAAATACTAACAAACATCTCCAATCTCAGTCACAAAAGCATGAAGATTTAAATCCGAAGATCCACCTTCCTTAACAGATTCCCTTGCCAAACACTTCCATTTTTCAGAATTTTTCCTCAATTCCTCTCCTTTTTCTCTATCTCCCATCACCATTTCTACGCATCTCTTAATCTCATTCCCTTCAACTATCCCTTCTTCATTAGCCACCACCCTCGCACCAATCCCCCACACATCCTCAATAAGCTTGGCATTCGTTGCTTGATCCGTCCACAATGGAAACGCCACTAAAGGCACCCCCGACGACAAACTCTCTAGCGACGAATTCCACCCACAATGCGTCACAAAACATCCCAAACTCGGAATTGAAAGAATCTCCACTTGAGAGCACCATGAAACTATTATCCCCTTTTGTTCTAATTTTTCCCTACACCATATTTTCTTTTCTTCTACCCCTCTAACAACCCACAAAAAAGGCCTATTGATTTCTAACAATCCCCTCGCAATTTCTTCCATTTGTAGCTCCGATAGCTCGGAGAAGCTTCCAAATGACACATAAACGACGGATGCTTTATCCTTCGAATTTAACCAGCCAATATAATCTCTTGAATCTTTAAATAAATCAGCCCCAAAACACGTGTCAGACGGATCTTTCCCATCCAAGAAAGCCGATGGGATTAACGGTCCGATTGGAATCAAATTGAGCTTCTCAGTAGCTTGAAGGCTCGTGGATTCCAAGGCATTAAACGTGTTTACGAGTATTTTGGGAAATTTTTCAATCTCAAGTATATCTAAATGCTCTTTAAATATTTCAAGTACGAAATCGGATTCATTTGAGGTCGAATTAAGAAAAAAAGAGGGAAGATCATGAATAGTGAGAAAGGGCAGCCCGGGTAATTCAATATTGGAGGGAGAAATTGAATTGCATTTGTCCCTAATTAAATGACCATAACCATTGAAGTAAAAATAGTAGATATCAAAAACTGTGGCTGGTTGGGTCCAAAGAAGTGTACTAGGGATATGAAATTGCTGTCCCATTTTACCTGCCCATGTGATTAGTGTAGTGTAGACTAAATGTGAAAATGGCTGACCATTTTTTGAACTAGCTGTGATGAGTTCATCCATGGCTTTTGAACCATGAGTTTTTAGCGCAGACATGAAGTGTTCGATGTTTACACTGGGCTGAATGCCTTGGTCATAACCATCGCTAAAGGTAGCAAAGGTTAATCCTTCAGGGGTTGGAGTCGTTTTAACCATGCGACGAATGGCAGAAAAGCTTACTAGAAAGGTGACTTTGACACCCAATTTTAGTAGTCGTTTTGCGAATTGAAGGGATGGATTGATGTGGCCTTGCCCTGGAAATGTAACGAGAAGGACTCGAACCTTCACCATAGCCAAAACTTGAGAAAAATAGCAACGAATTGAATATATACTACAAGAAACCAGGGGAAATCAGGAGAAAATAGGGAATTTAGTAACGGTAACAGCGACGGTTATGAGCTTTATATCGCTAACATGCAAACACAAACTGAATAATAAGCTACACAAAACAAAACAGGTTTCTTGAAAATGTATGATAAGGATACGAAGGCCAATAATAGGAAAAACAGAAAAAGATGAGCGGAAAACAAAATTAAAGAATACAAGAAAAGAGGTAAATATATTAACGGATATCAGCGACAGACAATACAGTTTGTTGCTAATAACATACAAATGTAAACTGGGTATTAAACTGAAGCCAAAATCTGGCTTTTCGAAACACAAGAAGGAAAACTTAAATAGATTTTTGAACTGGAGGCTAGACCGGGTATTATGTATAGTAATTATGCATACTGGTGACGTATGTGTGATGATGTATGGTGGGGCAGGTTAGGAAAGTTAGGGTTTCCTAACTTTTGTGTTTATTTAATTGATTGTTCGTATTCACATTTATTGCATTTTAGAATTCTACTATATCCATTTAAGAATAATGTTTGTTTATTAATAATTTATTTCAATATAGCATTTGAGACTAAAATACAACACACAAAAGGTTAATACACAAACACAAAAAATACTATCACTCTAAACACATTAAGTGTTAATAAAAGAACAAATTTGTGTGAACGTCTTTCTTACACGCCGATAAAAAGACTTAAGATACTATTTTGTTGAACAAATCGGCCTAGAATCAGGTACGGAGGGGGTATAGGGCTTAGGAGCTGGGGCTGCCTGATTTTTTTTGAAATTTTTATAAGCTTATGAAATTTTGACATTTTTACTTTTGGGCTCCAAAATTTATGAAAAAAATAAAGAATGTATAATACTTTTTTGAAAAAAAATAAAAGAAAGTATTTCCGTTGTTCCCTTTTTGGTTATCGTTAAACGAATTTCAAATTTTATAGTATCTCTTTGTTCTATGTCGTGTACTATACAGATTTCAATATACAAAGCAATTCTTATAATTCCAAGTATAAAGTATATAATTTTTTACAAAATTTGGACCGAAAACGGTACCCCAAACTTCACTAAATTATTCACGACCTTACATTATTATGCTTGGCCCCCTAAAAATGAAAAATATTCACCCATATATTTGGACAAAAATACTAAATAATAGATAAATAAATGCCTAGAAATTGAAATTTTGCCTTACTGACGATAATAATAGAGATTAAGAAATATCAATAACTTGTGGGAGATCTAGCTCCATGTCATAACAGATCCAATCAATTGCTAGTTACGTAGTCATGTGAGCCACATTTTAAAAAAGTTGTGCAAATTAAGTGTGCGTACCATATTCATATCTACCACAGAATACATATTTTGTCAAAAAGATGTAATTGGGGGGTACTCTTTATTTAATTATCTTGGTTCTGTTGTTGGGTAGGGATACATGCATGACGGCGACTTCACAAGGAATAATTACTACTGGTTGAGGACTTTCTTAATAATTGCTGGTTGTTTACATTCCATTAAAAGAACAAAGTTTAGTGGTGACAAATCAAGCATGCTATCAGTTAGAAACTTCGAATTACCCCCTCCCACATAAATATTTTCATTTCCAAATTTATTGATTTAAGGATGTGAGACTGCTCTATATTTACTCCTAAAATAATACTCCTGCTTCACAAAATAATTAGTATTTACAAAATTTATAATATTAAGGATATATATTTATGAGTAAAAGACATCTTAGATCGACTTAAGAAGAGTTATCTTAGCCGACTTTCAATATAACATCATTTGATCGTCAACTTAATAATCTAACCGTATGAATGTAATAAACATGCAAAAATATGAGATTTTGATTTAAGGCATTGGAATAACATTTTTATAGTGTAAATAATATGTATATAAGTTTATATATAATTCAATAGTTCAAATTTTAGTAACTTCTATTGTTATATAGTTGTTGTTGTATAACCTCAAATCAAATAAAATTTTACATAATCTGATATTTTTACATACTCTTTATATTCGTATGATCAGATTATTAAGTTGGCGATAAAATGATATTGTATTAGAAGTGACCTAAAATAACTTATCTTAGGTCAATCTAAGATACCTTTTACCATATATTTATTACATCTTAAAATAATAAGTTTAAAGTCAGTAATGGTGGCGTGATAGTTAAATTATGACGACAAATTTGAAGATATTGTGTTATTTTATATTACTATTAATATAAATGAATATTTTTTGGAACGAAAAAATTGACAAATATCTTTTGTAGAACAAAGAAAGATATTGTTAGTTTAGCTAATGGCTAGCTTGTGTTTGTAGGATTTACATCTTCACTCTTTTTGAAAGGCAACGAAATGAAAAATTCAATGGGATTTGGACATTTCTTGAGGAATTCTGAATGAGATTCTGCACAGGATTGCAATCAAGGTCCTTAGTTGTACTTTCTCATCTCCAATAAAATGGGCAAGAAACGTGAATCACATTAATCGTAGGGCCCCAAAACTGACATTTAATGACCTTATCTGTCCATATAAATCACACTGAACCGGAAATTTCTTCTCTACATCACAAAAAAAAAAAAAAAAAAAATCTATTTTAATAATTTATCAAATAAGAAATTGACCCATTAGAAATGGGTCTCATCTCATGACATGGTAATTAGAAAAAATCAAAAACCATCTACAATAGTACTCCCTTCGTCCCAAATTAATTGCTCAGTTTTGACTTTTTAAAATCAAATTGACCATTTTTAAAACTACTCTTTTTACTATTTCTGTTAAAATATAGGTGAAGAGATTATAGCCAAAAGAAAATATATACAATTTATTACTAACCCCAATTTTTATAATTTTAGAAATATATTTATATATGCTTAATTATTAATTCTAAAAATAGTCAATTTGACTTAAAAAAAATCAAAACTGAGGAATTAATTTGAAACGGAATAATACTATCTAGAATCCACCAAACACCACTCACCCACAAAAGACAAAAGATCATCAAGTCATTTTTTAGTAATACTTGTTTTTCCTCCTCGTTCAATCCACTCCTTACTAGGGCTGAGCAAGTAACCAAATCGCCTCCGAAACCGCACCAAAAACCGCACAAACCGCACCAATTAAAACCGCACCAACGGTTCCGGCGTATGTTGCGATTTTAGGTGAGTTAAAAACCAAATTTATGGTTCGGTTTTGGTTACTGATCAAAACCGCACGCATAAAACCGAAACTGCACCATGTGTGTATATATGGTACATGTATGACTTCACTATATATATATACATATATATAATGCATATATATATATATATATATATATATAATGCATTTTGTTATGTAGTACATTTGTCCATGTGAACATTGTTTTAGTTCATTTCTTCTTCTGACTGAATTGGGTGGTGGGCTATACATTTAGAATTGATTTGTCCATTTGTTCAAGCCCATATCAAGGAAATAGTTGATTTAATTTCAAATAAGGAATACTAGAAAGACTTTAAAAGATTGAGGAATTTGTTTTTCATTCTTAATTTAAATTGTATAAAAATTTGTTGTCTCAATTGGTTTTGTAACCGAAACCGCACCAAATGAAACCGCACCGCACATTTTAAAACCGCATCAAACCGCACCATGCGGTTCCATGTGCGGTTTTGGATTTGTGAAACCACACCAAAGCGGTTTCGGGTGTGGTTTGATCTTCAAACCGCACCATGCTCACCCCTACTCCTTACATTAATTAAAAAGACTAGATATTTATTTTTATTAAATAATTAAAGCTACCATACTTAAAACTAAATATGTATCAATAAGTTTAAGTACTCCATATGTTCCAAATTATAAGATTAATAAAAAAATTTAATTTAAAATTAATATTATTCATATAAATTTTGAAAATAATAAGTCTTATAATTAGTAGTACTTTTTTGGTAGTTTATAATATTCACAATTATAAACTAAATGAATTCATGTTAATTTTGAGTTTAAAAATATTTAAAATTAATTTTTAAAAAGTCAATAATAATTTTATAATTTAGAACAGTAGTAATATTATTATTTTTCCTTTAGATCTAGTTAGCTAAAGTAAAGTGAGAATTATTTTTATAATTTAATTTCATATTAAATGTTTGTGGTTAGGGGATAAACCTTAGGGTTTAGGGTTTAGTTGAAAGTTTTTTGTATATAGTTTATGCATTTTAAAAAGATTATATTCTCCATATGAATTTGCAATAAGGTATGAAAATGTTTGTCTATAACCATTCGTTTATAATTAAATAGAATGTATTTATATTGTTCTAGTATATGAATTTGATTTGGTAATTAATTAGGGAAATATTAAATCCACAATAAAAAATGTTATTTCCACAACAAAAGTGTCGCTATATATGTATAGTGACGGTTAAAAAGTGTCACAATACATCTATAGCGACACTTTTATTGTGGAAATAACATTTTTTGTTGTGAATTTAACAATTTCTATTAATTAAGATCTTAAAATGGACGAATATTTTTTTATTTGGCATGTAATAGGTGGGTATTCATATTTATTTGTTATTGAGAATAAAAAAATATTATACTTAGAACTAAATATGCATGAGTTTAGTTTTTTGTTTCTTTTAAGATTTACCTAGATAATATAAAGTTATAATTATTTTTATAGTTTTATTTCATATCGATAATTATAATTTAAATTTTTTATATAATTAAATTACTTTTTAAATTATAAACTCAACATGAACTTATAATTAATTGGTATTTGTTTATAATTATGATATATATATATATAGAAGAATTAAGAGTAGAACTCTTAAATAGCATAACTAGCAGAACACCCTTTAGCGACGGACCTTACGACGGTTTGGTCCGTCGCCATAGGTTCAGTCCGTCGCTACAGCCTTTAGCAACGGACAGCAACGGACAACATATAGCGACGGACCCGTCGCTAAAGGCTGTAGCGACGGACCAGACATATGGTGATGGACCAAACCGTCGTTATATGTTGTCCGTCGCTAAAGGGTGTTCTGCTCTTTAAGAGTTCTACTCTTGAAATACTCCATATATATATATATATATATATATATATATAGGGAAAGACTCTCCAGCGAACCGGTTCGTTAACGAATCGGCTATGACGACAGTTTTTTGATCTATGGCGACGGTTCATGTGAAGCCCCTAAATTCTCTATACTCCCTGTAGCAGATTTGGTACTCACATGAAATTATTCAACTATAAATATTCCATAATATATAACTTCTATCTATCCAAGATTTACAGTATCCCATAACAGATAATAGTTCTCGTCAAAACGTTAACTGTGTTTGGATACCCTCACTTGGATGTATAGATTCATATCTTATAGATATCTCTTTTATATCGATAGTCCCTATCTATCTGACATTCACAGTATTAATGATAAGATTGTTCTTGGAACCGAGGGGCGCATTCCGGTAAATATGGCACATTACCGGCTCTCATTAAGGTTAACCTCAGTGTTTATAGAACTCCCAATATCATTTAAATACCCTCATTCAGATGTATAGTTCATATGAATACTGTAATAAATAAAATGCTACTTTCTAACTTATCTAAGAATGTAAATACAACACAGTCGATATAACAAAAGATGATAATATATTTCATAACCTTAAGTTTGATTACATCATTCTCAATACCATGTTCTTATTATAACAAAGTCTTATAAGACTTGGATTTATTAAAACAGTAAGATAACACTAATTACACTGTCTCTTTCTCTTGTTCGTCCCTGACGTTCCAGGATTACCATCTAAAACTGCAAAGGAAAGTTTATGCAAGGATAAGCTACAAAATGCTCAACAAGTTTATTTCAAAAATGTAAACACAATGTGTTTGATTTGAAAGAAGTTCAAAAGCTTTTGCCTAACTGAGGGTGCAATACATGAACCATGTGTTCCAACCAGTTCTATCAGTCTTCAATGACTTAGAAAAGCTTTGTTCAGATATCTTACAGGGGATCAGCCTATTTGATATCCTAGGAGTATGCATACCATCCTAATCGTGCCCAACATGCACTTGATGTCAATATATTATCAACAATAACATCCCATAAAAGGTGTTTGTATACTCAGTTATAAGATGTCGTACCAAATAATTTTGGCTTGACACAACAATTTATGCTCTAATAAATAATATATGAATAATAATTCATTTCTTAAGTTATGCTTAATCAAGAAGCAATAACTTCACAATAATTGATAGCAAGATGTATAAGACTTGCATAAAGGTAACAAGGTTTGGAGACTTGCACAATATAAAGTTATACAGGTTAAAAAACTTGCATTCAATATGAAAATTAAATAAAGTTAGAAAACTTGCTCAAGATTAAGGAATAAAAGACTTGCATAAGAACGTAATTCGAATGAGAGTTAGAAACTTGGTTAATTACGATAATTAAACAAGAGATAGAAACTTGCTCAAATATTACTTGAGTAAGGTTAGAAAAACTTGCAACAAGTAAGAGGATTTACACAAGATAGGGAATAGAAAACTCGCACACAATAATAATTGTACAAGGTTAGAAAAACTTGCACAACTATAAGAATATAATTGGGTTAGAGAACTAGCCTCGTATATCTTTTACAGATAAATATAACGGTCTAAACGTTCGTCGTAAATCCTACACGATTATAAGTTCATGTAGACTAATTAAGCATTTAACAATTAAATCTTTTAAGTTTTATTTCGGATATTATAACCGCTTGTAAATAAGACTCTTTTTACTATACATGAAATAATTTCAGCAGTATAACTGCTTATAAAATGAATATTTTTCAATTATATTTAAAATAAATTGAGCATTATAACTGCTTGCAAAATGAATATTCGTTTATTATGTTTGAAATAAATCGAGCATTATAACTGCTTATAAAATGAATATTCGACTATTATATTTGAGATAATTTCAGCATTATAACTGCTTGTAAAATGAATATTTTTACTAAATACTTAAAGAAAATTGAACATAGTAACTGCTTATTAAAATATATTTTCTAATATATAAGAGAAATAAATCGAACATTATAACTGCTTGAAAATAGGAATTTTGTACTATATACACAAAATAATTTGGGAATTATAACTACTTGTAAAAGTATATTTGTACTAAATATATAAAGAAGAATGAAAATAATAACCACTAGAGTAATACCTCTTGTAGTTGCTAGCTTTACTTCCAATCGCGTAGTGCTTCGATACTTCGAAAGTAAGTTTTATCTCATATCTCTCAGAATATAAATAGAGAGTATTTTTGCTCTTGAACTGCTCTTGAAAAATAGTAAAGAATGAATGAACTTAGCTTGCTATTTAGGTATTGTTCCTCCAATGATCGTAGTACCAAGTACTTCCTGGCGAGCTCTAATATGATCTGATTTATAAGTAAGCATCTCTTGTAAAATATGAGCAACACCTTAGATTCAGGCATGCTACACTTTTTAGTTATTGGGAGAACCCAAGTACTCTCTTTCAGATTCAGGAAACAACTCTCAGAAATCTTTTTTCCTTTTAGAAGATACAGGAGCGAAACAATCAACCTATTGATATTGGAAGACCCAACGGATTCTTGTAGGAAAACATAGTTTCGCTAATTGCACATTAGGGGCTCGACTTATTACACTTTCATACTTGATTAATTACACTTTAGTACCTAGCTTGGTCGGTTTATTACACATTAATACCAGATTAATTACACTTTAGTACCTAGCGTGTGCTAGCGTGTGCCTAACATGTGCCAAACATGTGCCAGCGTGTGCCAAGCGTAAGCACGACAAAGCAACTTGTCACCGTAAACACGAAAAAGCACTATATCAGTTTAAGCACGACAAAGCTGTTTTTCGTAAATATACCGAGAAGCTTATCGGTGAAAATATTTTAAGCTTGACGTTTTTATTTTTTAAGCACGACTTTTGGAGAAAAAATTTATTTGACCTAATTCATTGTTTACATAATAAAATCACAAAACACCTGCTTCGAAATATCATTTCGATCTTTATTAAGCACATATGTTACAAAATTCGAATCTCATTAGGGTTTAAGGTTTTAAACTTCTCGATACTTAGTTTTAGGTTATACGCTTTAATTCTAAACGTATACGATCGTTTTCGAATCATATTAGGTTTTTAAAGATTACCTGAACAGTCGTTCATTAGATATTTTTGGAGTTTTCATTCTTAACCCAGATAAGACAATATTTATAATTTTGATAATATTTCGGGATATTACATTCACCCTAACTTATAAGAATTTCGTCTTTAAAATTAACTTTACAAATAACTTTAGCCATTCAATATCATATTTATATGTTCTATAAATATTCAGGATATTACAGTTCAAACCGTCGCTATAGACCAAAAAATGGTCGCCATAGCCGGTTCGTTGGAGAGATTTTCCACACATATATATATATATATATATATATATATATATATATATATATATATACATACACAGTCCGGATCTTAAGCTCCCCCAAGCTCACCCCCTTTAGCGATGGACAATATATAGTGTCGTTAAAAGTATAGACGACGGTTGTATGACCGAACCTGTCGCCGGGTCCGTCGCTAAAAGGGAGTGAGCTTGGGTGAGTCGGATAAGTGATGAGTTTAATATATATATATATATATATATATATATATATATATATATAAATATAAATCTGTATTCTTCTACAATAGGAATTTGAAATGGTGCTTAATTAAGATCTTAAAATGAACAAAAGTTATTTTTATATGTTATGTAACAATTAGATACACATATTTATTTGTTATTAAGAATCTAAATTACAGTACTTAAAACTAAATGTGCATAAATGAGTTTAATTTTTTCGTTTTTCTTGTAATATATAGCTAGATAAAATAAAGCGACATTTATTTTAGAGTTTTATTTCATATCAAAAAATATAATTTGAACTTATATAATATAAATTTAGAAGAAAACTACAATTAAAAGCACAATTTGGTTCTTCAGTTGAACTGAGTCAAAAAAATAAGGATTAGTAATATAATTTTATAATTATAATATAAAAATAAGTTTAAGTAAGATAATAATTAGAGAACTCAAAACTACTACAACAATTACATTTAAATGCATTAACTAGCTTGTTAAAAAAAAAAAGCCATAACGAGTCATGTGGTTATTCAAGCCTTTTGAATTATTAACTTAATTGGTATAGATAATGCGTTATTAAAAAATAGAGAGGATATAAAAATTGTCATTAATTTGAGCTCTTCAATCAATTTTCTTTATACAATTAAATTTGACACTATAATGGAGTTTAAATGAATACTTTTGGGACTCAATTCTTTTTTTTTTTTTTGTGAATAAGTAATACTTTTTTATACACTCAATTCCGTGTATAAATACAATTATTATTGGTAATATTGCGATATATGTAGATAATCATTTATTTATAGTATGATGTATGTATATAAATGTGTATTATTCTAATACATGAACTTGAAATGGAGTTTAGATCTTATTTAATGTCAAAATTGATAATTTTCATTGACTTAAGTAATTCATTTTATTAAATAAATAGGGTACAAATAATTAGTTAATCTTGTTATTAATCTATTTAAATAAATATTATAATTAAAATATAACAAAAATATTTATTTAATATCATACTCCTATTATCTATATTGTAAATACAAAATTATGAATTTTTGCTAATTACTTAACTAATTTTAATTATTAAGTCAACTAAAAATTATTAAGTTAACTAATAATTAGTAAATCAACTAATTTTTGATATATGTGCTACCATAATTGAGAAAAAGATTACATAATTTAACGAATTTTAGATTACATGTTTAAAAAGTAATATTACTCTTATTGATGTGAAATATACTAAAAATAACATAAACTTTATACATTTTGACATACTAATTATACATGTATACTTAAATAATAAAAAATTGATACAAATATTATATAATTTGACATTGTGTTATCATAATTAGGAAATTTTTTTACATGATTTGACAGATAGATTACATGTTTAAAAAGTAACATTACTCTTATTGACATGAAGTTTATTGAAAATGACATGAACATTACTTATTTTGACATGCTAATTACACATACGTATACTTGGATATAAAAATTGATATAATTATTACGTAATTTGACATATGTGTTACCATAATTGAGAAAAAGATTACATGATTTGACAAACATATTACATGTTCAAAAGTAATATTACTATTATTAACATTAAGTTTACTAAAAATGACATAATAATGTTACTCATTTTGACATACTAATTATGCATATGCACACTTGGATAAAAAAAAGTGATATAAATATTACGTAATTTGACATATATGTTACCATAATTGAGAAAAATATTATATGATTTGACAAACAGATTACATGTTTAAAAGTAATATTACTAGTATTGACATGGCGTTTACTAAAAATAAGATAAACGTTATTCATTTTGACAAACTGATTATGCATATGTATACTTGGATAAAAAATTGATATAAATATTACGTAATTATATATATATATATATGGTAATAATTCATAGCATGTATTTACTATGGATCAAAAATGGCATACACCATCTCTATCATTCAATATAAGAACCAACAGTTGATATTAGAATTAAAAAATTCACGTAGCGGACAACACTACTATTGGTAGCACCATTACTTGAAAACTTATTTGAAACTATATATATAGCCCCTTTGAGTCTATACCGCATGAGCATTACAATCAATCGTTAAAATCTCACTAAGTTTTCAATCACCATAATGTCTCATTAGTTGAACCTTTTCTCTTATTGCATATTTCTACAAATCTCAGTGAGTACTACAAACAAAATCTGAATAAATTATTGGAGCTAACACATAACCAATATCATAGTTGTTCTCGCCTTATTAGTTTTCAATTATGACAAATTTTCTTTTCCTGTTGAACTCATCTGTATAGGAAAAGATAAAAAAAAATATCATAGTCACCCTAGACTCGTTACTATTTTGAACGATATGAGAACAATTGTCCCATATGGTTTCACTAAGTTTCAATAACTTTGTTATCTGTAATTTCACAATTCTAATACATTCTTTAATTACGTGTGACCCTCCAAATGATTTGGGTAAGTAACAAGGTAAATCTGTAGTTTATCTTGTACAATTAGATAACACAACTTTACATCTATAGGACAACTCTAAACTATAAATGATTAGGCTATGTTTTCTTTAGGCCCCAACTCAAAAGAGAATAAGAGGAATAACTTAATTAAGAACTCTATTTAGAATGCCAAAAATTATTTTAAAGGTTTCACCTTAAATAAAAATAGTAAATATATCTTATTCACCGTATTCTTTAGTATTTCCATAAAAGTGATTTTACACATTTCGACGACTTAATTTGCTCAGGACAATCAATTTCTCAATAAATTATCATATATTCCCAAAACTTTTAAGTATTTGACAAACTAGCACTTAAGCTGTCCAACATTGCCTTGTTTGTCTTAATACTCACCATCCTTATAATTTTAATACTTTAATGATTTATTCCAATTATTCTTAAACTATTCTTTAAATAAGAACAAGTATCCATAGTAGAAATAGGGAATTTATATTTCCACAAGTGAGTCCTATTTTAACTAAACCAACCATTTGTGCAATAGACTAATTATAAGATTTAGTTCTTATGTCTAAATTACCCTCACTTGATAAATAACTAAACATCTAGTTGCTTAACTTTATTTGATTAGTAGCGTTACTCAATTCTTTTATGCTACATTGTTAGCCGTTTGAAGACAACTTTTATTTATTTAATTATTATGATAGTAATAATATTAATAATAATTAGAAAATTGTTAGGAAATAAGTGAAAAAAATTATTTACACATAAAAATTAGGATCTAAGGCTTTCTCCCACCAGGAAATTTTTTTATTTTCAAATAGATCCAAGACAATACAACACGTAATCGTTTTGATAAAATAATAACACTTGAAATAAAAATAGGGGATGAGAGAATCACTCAATTTTTAAATAAAAAAATATTTGCAATCATTGGTGATTAGAATTTATTTGAATATTACCTTATGTGCACGATGGAGTGACCACGTTTGAGCCGAGCTACGATTTGGCCAAGGATTCATGGGATTTTGCGGTTTTAAGAAAGGTTTACTAGGATGATGTGTTTAGGGTTTCGTATCAGACTTCAAGCAAGGCGTTGGGGCTTGACTATACGAATATTCAAAGTTAAATGGATCTTTCAAAGTATTGTTATTGTTTTTCTTTTTGAAGGTAATTTTTAAATTTATTTGATTAGTAGCGTTACTATAATGACATAGAAAATTCCAGATAATATTTAATTATTATAATGACAAATTTTGTGTATAATTTTTTTTATTATTATTTATACTTAATTGTTGTGACATTAGACTTATTTAATACTTAATAATCTAGTAAGTATTTCAAGTTATACATGGTAAAGGAGATAGAATGAGTATACCTTATTATAATGGTGTATAAATATCAAGAATGAAGAGGAAAGCCAACATGATTTAATTGAAAATATTCTTGACATGAAACTACCTATGTGATCAATGAAATAATTATATTATAATAATCAATTTCATTCAAAAAGTATTATTTAGTGATAAATAAGGAAAAATGGTGTGTGTCACTATGAGATATTTAAAATACATAGGACCGTCATTTTAATAAAGTATTTTTTAACCATTTTGCTAGCCTAATTAAATGTGATAGATAAAATCCATGTGTTTTAATATTTAATATGAGTCCATATTGAAATATTGGGCCGCATTAAATTTTGCTAAGTGTGCTTGCAAATGTGCTACCTTGATTCTAATACTTTGGACTCTTGCTACACTAAAAGATGTGTTATGAGGCCCAATTTTAAAACTAGACCCTGCCTTGTTACTTGGCCAATCCAGCAACTTCATTTAGTGTAGCATGGAGGGCTGTTTTTAAGCCCAAAACAAAGCCATTATCTGCCACTTTTCTTTGTCCAATCTGGTAGCCCATATGGAGGAAATAAAGAGCTGAGTTTTGGTAAGTAACCAAGTTAGCAATTAGTTCCTGTAGTAATTATTTAACAGTTAGTTAGAGGCTACAATGCATAGGATGGCTGGGGATAAGGCTGAAAGTCTTAGGAGTCAAGTTGCCTGCATAAGTAGACATCATAGAGGCCAATGTAGGGGCCAAACTGATTGTTAGACTTAGGCTTGCCAAGAGAGTATGGTAGGAGCCAAGTAGCAGTCGAGTAGAGACCAATAGAACAGTCAGAAAAGCAATGATGGCTGATAGAAGCTCAGCCATATATGGCCAAGCAATATACTTGAAAGCAGTTAGCTTCATCACTTAACTAAACCCTAAAATCAATAGCAGTCAATTAAAAAGAGAGAGTAGCAGAATTTCGACTGGAAAGGGAAAAAGGATTGAGCAACACAACATCTATTCTCTAAGCTAGCAAGGTAAACAGTCCATCTCCATTTCCATTCCTTTTTCCATTGCATTTTTGTAGTGAAACAAAGTGTTAGTAGCTTTAATTAACTGACTAGCATCCGTGAGGGCTGTTATGTTGTGTTGTGACTGCTACATTGATTTTTATAATATGATGGCTGATTATATGATTGTTGTCGTGGTGATTGTTGCTTGTATTGATGTTGATATAGTATATGAAGACCTTTAATAAATTAATCGAGAAGGCTGAGAAAATGGACAGGAAATTAGTTGTTCCATGTAAATAAAAAAAAATTATGCTCACCAACTGTTTAATAAAAAGGCTGAAATAAGAACTGTTATAGTGTATGAGCATACTGGCTGTGAAATGGAATCCAAGATCATGTCAAATTACTTATATAGTAAGTGTAATGCTTTATGTATGCTTCTATGATTAAGTGTACCATGTTTTCATGTAATTTACAAACTATGATAGCTTTGTTTAGGAGCAAAACAAAGTCATTTTGACTGTTATTGGAAGCTTGTTTTATAACTGTTATGCCATGCTTTTAGTGTGGATTTTATGCTATATTAAGGTGTCTTACATACCAAACCAGGAAGGCTAATAGTTGTGAAGATAAAGTGTTATTTCCAGCCAAAAATAGATTAAAACCGGTCAGTCTGGGGCTGTTTGAAACAGGCTAGACCATGCCCTGTTTTGAAAGCTTGAATGTTAGCTTAAATGGCTTGTTAAGGACTGTTAAGGTATGATATGTTCTCTGTCATCTGGATATAGTCTATACATATTACATGCCATGTAAAAAGTTAGTCCATGCCTATGTGTTGCATAACCATGCTATCCTTGTAGACTTCATTTCTAAACCATACTTTTTTGTGGAATTTAAAGCCTATAAAGGGCTGTTTTGAACTAAAGCTTGAAGCCTTGCATTTAAGTGTTCTAGATCATGTATATAGACTATATAGCAATTACATGGAGTATTGAAATAATATAATTCCCCTGCCTCTCATTGATTGACAAAGGTCCATAATATACATGAATTACTAACGGTTACAATCGTGATACTAGGCTAAGAATCAGGAAACTGATAATACCTAATAAATACAAATAACTATTTTTTAAATATATACATATTATATCACACCCCCGCAGTTGAAGCGGGAGGTTGTCCTATGCTGAGACTGTCCCTGAAATCTTGAAATAACACCAAAGGAAGACCTTTTTGTGAAAATATCAGCAATCTGATAACGCGAAGGGACATGTAGAACGCATACTTGTCCACGGGCAACTTTCTCGCGAACAAAGTGAATATCCATCTCGATGTGTTTAGTGCGTTGATGTTGAACTGGATTTCCGGCAAGATATATCGCACTAACATTATCACAGTAGACCAATGTAGCTTTATGGATAGGACAGTGTAACTTCAGAAGAAGATTGCATAACCAACATGACTCAAAAACCACATTGGCAACACCTCGGTATTCGGCCTCAGCACTGGAGCGAGATAGTGTGGATTGGCGTTTAGAAGACCAGGAGAGCAAGTTTGTGCCAAGAAACACACAATAACCAGAAGTAGATTTCTGGGTATCTGGGCAACTACCCCAATCGACATTTGTATAAGAAATCAGAGAAGTAGTCGATGAAGGATAAAGATGCAATCCATAATGAAGTCTACCCTGAACATATCACAGGATGCGCCTGAGAGCATGCATATGAGCATCCATCGGATTATGCATAAATAAACAGATCTGTTATATGGCATAAGAGATGTCAAGTCTCGTGAATGTGAGATATTGGAGAGCGCCTACAAGGCTGCGGTAGTGAGATGGATCGTCATATGGAATGTTGGTTTTAGCGCTAAGTTTCGATTTAGTATCAACCGGAGTTGGATAATGCTTACAAGATGACATGCCAACACGTTCAATAATTTCTTCGGCATACTTTTTCTGAGATAAAAATAAACCCCCAGCATGTCTAGTGACAACGATACCCAAAAAATAACTCAATGGACCCAAGTCTTTCATAGCAAATTCGGAACTGAGAAGTGACATGATAGACTTGCGAAGAGTAACAGAAGAAGCAGTGAGGATGATATCATCCATATAAAGAAGAATGTAAGCCAACTCCGTACCTTTTTGGTAAATGAAAAGAGAGTTGTCAGACTTGCTCTGAGAGAACCCAATAGAAGAAACATAGTCGGCAAATCGTTTGTACCAGGCTCTAGGAGCTTGTTTGAGCCCATATAACGATTTTCGGAGAAGACACACATGATTAGGATGATCTGGATCCTTAAAACCCAAGGATTGGTGCATGTACACTGTTTCTTTTAGTTCACCATGTAAAAAGGCATTTTTAACATCTAACTGATGAATGTGCCAAGCCTTAGAGAGAGTAAGACTGAGCACTGTTCGAATAGTCGTCGGTTTAACTACCGGGCTAAAAGTTTCGCCACAATCCACGTCAACCTGTTGATCTGCACCATCATCGACAAGTCGGGCTTAATGCCGTTCAAAAGAACCGACAGATTTTTCTTTATGTCTAAAAATCCACATAGACCGAATAACATTAACATTAGGTGGACGGGGCACTAAATCCCACGTCTTATTTTTAATAAGAGCAGTATATTCATCTTCCATAGCCATTTTCCAATTCGGGTCTTGGAGTGCAGATACGGGGTTACGAGGGATAAGAGACTTTGTGACATGAGTAAGTAAGCCATGGTGATATTTATTATTTGGTTTAAAAATACCATGTTGGCTCCGCGTAATCGGTTTATTTTCTGAACTCGAAGTGGGCTGAAAAATGGAAAGAATAGGGAGATGTTTGTGTTTGGTCTAAAGGTGGGCTGAGTTCTGACTGGCCCAAAGTGGAAGGTAATAGTGTTGGGTTGGTAGAGGTGGACTGGGCCGGCTGTGGGGGTGATGAAACTGAGTGGGCCGAATGTGGAGAAGAGGGATTTGACTGAGTAGGAGAGCTGGGCTGGCGAGCTGACTGGGTTGGGGCCAGAGAAGGGGAAGGAGAAGGTTGGGTCTGCACTTGAATATGAGGAGTAGTGGACTGATGTTGTAAATGGTGTATCACATAAGGTGATAATCCATTGTCAAGAAAATCATAGGTTGAGGAATGAGGAGTATGCAACTTGAAGAAGGGAAATTCATTTTCCTTAAATAACACATGGCGACAAACAATAACTTTATTTAATGATTAGTCATAACATTTGTAACCACGATGATTTGAAGGATAACCCAAAAAGACACAAGGTGTGGAACGAGGTTGAAGCTTATTTATCGTAGTAGAAGGGAATAAAGGATAACATAAGCAACCAAAAACTCGTAAGTGAGAGTATGAGGGGTCTTTTTGGTATAGAATTTGTAGTGGAGATTGATAATTGAGAGTTTTACTTAGTAAAATGTTTAGAAGATACGTTGCCATTTGCAATGCATGGTGCCAAAAAGACGAAGGTAGTGAAGCATAAACTAATAAGCATATTATTAATGGAACGTATTTTTCGTTCGATTTTTCCATTCTGGGATGAAGTGTAAGGACAAGAAAAACGAAAAGAAATTCCATTAGCTTCACAAAGACTCAGAAATGGACCATTGTCATATTCTCTACCGTTGTCATATTGGATATTTTTTAATTCCCGTTCAAATTGAGTTTTGATGTAGGCTCTAAGTTTGAGAAAGGTTGAATAGACTTTAGATTTTTTGGAGATAGGGAAAGTCCACAAAATTTTCGAATAGTCATCCAAAAAGAGCACATAATATTTGTGACCTAAGGAACTCAAAACGGGAGATGTCCACAAATCACTATGCAAAATATCAAAAGGTATATAAATAAAATTATGAGAATCAACAAATGGCAATTTAACATGTTTACCAAGCGGACAAAAATGACAAAAACTCGCGTCTTTAGTTTTAGTACATTCAATCAATTTATTTCGCCTAAGGGAGTCTAAAACAGGTGCTCCCGGGTGACCTAAACGGTCATGCCAAAGAGAAGAAGACAAAGCTGCAAAAGTGGATGGAGAAATGGCTTGAGTATATGTGGTGGTGGTGGTGATGGGATATAGGTTGCCCTGACTATCATATCTCATTAATGTCATCCTCGTCTGAAAGTCCTTCATAGAAAAACCAAAGGGATCAAATTCAATAGAAACTTGGTTATCAATGGTGAATTTACGAACTGAAACTAAGTTTTTAATTAAATTTGGGGCATGGAGGACATTTTTTAACACTAATGGAGGGTGGGGAGGAGGTAAATTAGCACTACCAAAACCACGAATAGGAATAAAATGGCCACTTCCAACAATGATACCATGATTTCTGCTCAAATTAGAATAAGACGAGAGATTACCTTCCGCGGATGTCATGTGAGATGTCGCTCCTATGTCCATGTACCATGATGGATCAGGTTGAGCAAGGCTGAGAGTATGAAGAGCTGCTTCAATATCGGTTGGGCTGGGTGCATTTGCATTGTAAGTTGCCTGTTGAGGCTTTGGTCCAAGAAGACCAGGCTGTTGTGGTCTAGGACTGAAAGTGGGCTTGGTCCAACCAGGCTGTTGTGGTCTAGGACTGAAAGTGGGCTTGGCCCAATTGTTGTAGGAAGGATATAGAGAAGGAGGGTAAGTCCACGGAGCCCACTGCATCCAAGATCTAGGGCACCACTATTGTTGGTGCTGTCCACGTCCACCACCACTTCCAGACCCACCGTGTGAGCCACCGCCGGAGTTCCGGCCACCAGAATTCTTATTGTTTTTTTTATTATTACCATTTTTTTCACGGTAATTATTATTATGATGACGATTATTTGGATTATGATTACCTTGAGAAGAATTTTGGTGATTCATATCATCATTTGAATTCTGGAAATGTGCAATAAGGGCAAATTCTTGTTTTGCTCGCTCCAAAATGGTGGTCTCCTCCAAGGCAAGTTTGGAACGGGCCGTAGCAAAACTAGGTAGGCTTTTCTTATTTTGCATTACAGTGACAAAATTAGAATATTGTTCTGTCAATCCTTGTAGCATTTTCAAAACCATACCTTGATCATTGACGGGAGCCCCAACATTGGCTTGTTGATTGACAAGACTTTTGAGACGATTACAATACGCATTTGTTGTCGAAAAATCAGTAAGACTTGTGTTGGTGAATTCCTTATTAAGATACAGGGCCCTGGAGTTTTTATTATCATGAAAAAGATCTGCAACACTGTGCCAAACATGTTCAGCCGAGTCGTCGTCAATGAGAATGGAGGTGAGGATGTCGGATGAGACTGTGGCATACATCCATTGCAAGACTGCCGCATCGAGCCGTTTCCATAGAGGGAGATCATTGGCTTTGGCCTTGTCATAAACAACTTTCTCCTTTGCATCCGTAGTTGGGATGATATGTTCAAGCACGTCATGAACCCTTACTTGAACCTTGAATAACGCTGCTCATGAATGGTATTGTCTTGATTCCATGTCCAATGTGATGAGGATGAGAGTTTTCACATTGGTGATAGCTAAGGCAGGATGAAATTTGGGAGTTTCGGCCACGGTGGATGGCAACGCAGTGAAAAGGAAGAAAGAGGATGATGGGAAAGGTAATGAAGGTAGCGGAAGTAAGAGAGAAAGAAATCTGAGGCTCTGATACCATGATATAATATAATTCCCCTGCCTCTCATTGATTGACAAAGGTCCATAATATATATGAATTACCAACGGTTACAATCATGATACTAGGCTAAGAATTAGGAAACTGATAATACCTAATAAATACAAATAACTATTTTCTAAATATATACATATTCTGTCAAGTATTAATGTGTATAACTTGAAGGCTTGGGAAATGTTATGAGAATTAGTGTTAAATCATACCTTAAATTCCATGAATGGACTGTTTTTTATGTTAGAATATTGATTGACTGGTGCAAGCATGTTAATAGTTATAATGTTAACTTATAATATTGTTTTAAAGGTTGCTTGAATGCCTAGAGGTTCCTTTTGTCTACATGTAGGACTATTTGTGAGTTATAGCTAAAACTATATCTTAATGTGGACTGTTATGGCCAATTTTAGTCACTATTGTGATTAGACAGTAGAGAGTCCATACATTATCCATAAATGACATTTAAAAGTTGTTCCCTAAGTTAGTTAGGGTTTAGGTTGGGTATTATCCAAAAATCATGTTAAAAAACTATAAATAGTGAGCTTTAAGTGGTAAATAACACCAAAATGAGGAACCACCATACCTGAACCATATAGGCAAGTTTCAATAGTTATATTATGGCATAAGTGAGCTATACAAGCTAGAGAAAACAAGCCTAAACTATTTTGAGCATTAGACTTGTGAAAAATCACATTTTAAGCCCAAAAGTGGACTGTTTGTGTAACTGTTAGCACCTAATCCTATAAGACTATAATGAACTCACATAAAGCTGCTAATTCATGCTTCTAATGGTTACCAATCATTGCCATGACCAAAGCTAATAAGAAAGCCAAGTTAGAATGTATCTTTCAAGCCTAAAGTGAGCTTTGATAGGTCAAAATTGGCTAGATGATTAAATAAAGTGTGGTGATGCTAAAAGTATCCTTACCTAATTAGAATACACATGCCTAGACCATACAAGTACCCAAAACTGGAGAAAATTAATAACGTGTTAAAAACAATTTTTATAAAAAGTTAGAAAACAGGCTAGTTTGAGGCACTGTTTTGGAAAGCTTAATTAGCATGAATAAGAAACCTAAACCATGATTAAAATACCTTGATGTATGGTCTAGAAGCAGGGGTAACTGGTTGAGCCAATAGCTTAACCAAGATAAAAATCACCAAACAAGATAAGAAAATCATGCAAACTGCAGTTTTCTGCAGATTTTTCTAAGTATGAAAATTTGAGATTTTGTCATTGTAGCTAAAACTCAGTTTTGGCACCTTAGATAAGTGAGTTAGAGGTATGTTAGGCTATTCCAAGTGTTGGAATGCTAACGTATACAAGAACTTGAGAAATTAGTATGTAAAAGCTTGAAAAAGCTAGGTTTAGAGAGTCAAAACCAAATATATGCTTAGCGAAGTCAAGGGAATGCTAAAACTAGTCTTAACTAGTAATAATTCAAGTGTTGGAATGAACCCAAGAGGCCAGGAATGAAAATGGCAAGAATTGGCCAAAGTTAGTAAAAGTTAAAACTATGATAAACAACTTAGTTTGAGCACCAATTTCAAGAAGCTCGGAAAGCTTGCTTGAGAACCTAAACCAATAAAAAAAACACTATGGTATACAGTCTAGAAGTATGCCTAGAGTTCATGTCTAAAAGCCTAACACAAAAATTCATAAAAAACATCAAAGTAGCCTAGAAAATCAACAAAGCTGCAGCTTTGGCCAAGTAAAAAAATGCGTAAAACAGCCCATTTAGGCCCTATTTTTTGGATTGCTTAACTTAATAGTTTTAAAGACCTATACCAAGAATAAAATACTATGCTATAAGGTCTATAATATTGCACAAATGGGGGATTCAAAAGGTTACTATAGAAATTACTAAAAATCTCCAAAAGTACCTCAAAAATCATATTTTTATGTTTTTGAGTTTTGTTGCAAAAGTAAAAGTTTAAAGTTTATAATTGTCTTAGCATGACTAAATGAGATAATAAAGATGTTTTATGATCTAAGATCTATATCCTGATATGTTGAGATTGAAACTTGTAATTCTTGGGATATGTGAAGGCTATATGTATTATGTGTCTATGTGAGCTAGCTATGCTACTAAGCTGTGAAAATGTATTGAGATACATTAAGTGACTATATGTACCTCACTGTATTTGCAAATAGAAGATAGATACATGATTGTTTGATATTAGTAAATAACATACATGTTAATTATTGGATATAACTGTAATAACCATAGTGAAGCTATGTGTACCCATAAATATAGACTTTGTACTATAAGATCACTAAGTAAGCCGACACTGTATATATATATGTAGGCTACTCAGTGGCAAGATACTCTATTAAAAGTTTAAACGACGCGAGAGGCAAGTACATCAACCTTTCTTACTCAAATAAGTTTATATTGCAAATACTTAACTCGAAAGTTTACCTTTTCAAGCTTATTGAAATTATTGAACTGCAATACTTCAGATTAAGTTATTCTTATGATATTAAGAGTATGTCAATGTCATTACTTCGGCTAGACAAATGTTGAGATATATTTATATTATTTATTCATGAAGATCTCATTTAATATTCTCCAAACCATTTTGTTGTGGTGCGGACTCTTATGTAATGTTGTGAACGAACAACCCTTTTATAGGGGCATCTGATATCGGACGTTATGATTTCAGTGGACACGTAAAGTGTCATATAGACTGTTATGTTGGGCACAATATAGGGTACTTGGGCTGATCACCTAAAGTACAAGTCTAGGGTATATTCAGTTTTTAGTATCTGGTTATATCCATGGGTTACAGTTTTAGTACTGTCAATTGTAGTACAAAGTTCACTGGTCATTTGACCTTACAGCATACTAAAGCTTGATTTTTAAACTCAAAGCTTTTAAATAACTGTTTTGCTCAGTATCTCATGGATGACATTTCCTTTGTCATAAGTCTTCCTGTTCCATTATATTCAACTGTTATTTCCTTATTGAGCAAGTTTTTGCTTGCCCTTGCGTTGAATATAATATTTTCAGTTAAAACCGAGAAAGTTGGTACATCAGGGAAAGATAAAGGAAAAGGCAAGGTTGCGGAGTAATTCATTTATTAAGCGTTTGTGCTTAACTAAGTTAATTTAAGGATTATTGTAATAAGTAACTTTAGTATTATATTTTGTAATATTATTTGGTATTTCAGTTATGTAAAGGTCTTTAGAACCTGGGATTTAAGTCATATTATTATGTAATTTAAGACATGTTTAAGTTAGTATTATGATGGAATGAATGGATATGATTGTATCGTGAGCACCAAACCCGAGGTAAAGGTAAACCCGAATTTGGAGGCGTCACAGGTAAAGGTTTTAAATATTAGGATGTGAAACCTAAGTTATAACCTTAGAAGAAAGCTCATATAAAGTATGCTAGGAGGTGAATTGTGAAAATTTATCAAGTTTTAGTTGTACATAATAAAATATTATTTCATTTCATCAATGAATATATTTTATTGTGATACTGAGGTGGTTTATTGTTTATTTTTGGTGTTATGATTATAGAATGTCAGAAGAGCATCAAGATAGCCATACAGTTGATCAAGATCAGGTAGATCCGATAGCGGTGCCCGTAGAGTACAAAGTGATGGAAGATACCTCTCAAGATGAATTGATATGAGACTTATTAGCTAGGAACAATAAGTTGGAGGATAGAGTTGCCCACTTAGAAGAACAGAACCTCACATATCAGTTCATGGAGCAGCAGTATAAGGAGGTAACTTATCAATCTCAAGCAGAATCAGCAGAGCTGAAAGAAAGGTTAAAACAAGAGGAAGTGAAGCTGGGAGTATTGAAGATAGAGTATCGGGCGATGCAGTTAGAGTTTGATCTAGAGATCGCTGAAAGGATTCGGGTCACTGATGCATGGGTCCAAGCAGCAAGGAGGGTTGACCAGCTAGATGCAGAGTTGCAGACAAGCAAGGTCAAGATAGAAACTTTAGGGCTGGCCTTGGATTCAACCTATATGAGTCAGAGGGTTGGGGATAGAAGACCTCGTGTGGAGGTGGGTGAGACTAGTACTCGCTCGGTTCATTGCCGAGTTTAGGATGGTCAGGTGCAGCAAGAGCATGTTCACGTCGATACGGCTCAGCATGCAGTGATAATATAGTTTAGTTGTTATGTATATAGAGGTAGTAGGTACCCTTTTTGTTTACTAGGGTTATATGATGTAAACCTCAGACTATGAGAGGTATTATACAAGTATGATGTATCCCCACCTTATATGATTGGGGGAGTATAGCTTTTGGTAAATCCCATCTTTTGTTGTTAAGTGGGATAAATGGCATTTATTGAAGTATGGTAGGAAAATGTAAAGTGTATGACACTATGATTTGTCATATGAATATAAATGCAGTATTATGCTTACATATTTTACTAAGTTTGAATTGGTCGTAAAAGGCTTTATATGATAATACTAATAAGATGAGTATAGATTATGGAACACACTAAGTAATTAAAGGTTATGTTAAACAGAAAATACCGCCAAGATGGAGAGGAAGAAGAAGAGGAAGAGGAATATCAACGACCCCACCTTCAACCCAAGAGGAATCTGTAAATAATTCTGCGGGTCCAGAAAATCCTATGCAACAGTTTGTTGACTTGTTAACCCAAGCATTGCAAGGTAGGAACGTCGCACCACCAGTAAACCCAAACCTTCCTGAAGGCCATTTGGCCAACTTCAAGAATTTTAAGGCAGTAGGACCCCCAGAATTTCGAGGAACTAATAACCCGATAAAAGCTCAAACGTGGGTGAACGAAATGGAAAGAGTATTCGAAGTTGTCAGGGTTACTGAAGAGCAGAAGACGACTTTTGCCACTTTCAGCAAGCTACTGGTGGGGAGCCAACAAGAATAGAGCTGGAGTAGGAGTAGTACCGTGGGATAGGTTTAAGGAACTATTCTTTGAAGCCTATTTTCCTCGTATCATGCAAGATAGGATGGAAGTCCAGTTTCTTGAACTGAAGCAGGGTAATATGACAGTGCTTGAGTATACTGTAAAGTTCAATGAATTATCAAGATTCGCACCACATCAGGTGGACACTGAGGAACGAAAGGCTCGGAGATTCGAACAAGGATTGAAGCCGGTACTCTATAGTAAAGTCTTAATGTTTCAAATAGCTACATTTTCAGATATGCTGGAAAAAGCCATAATCGCTGAAGGAGGAACTGACGCACTAGCCAAATATCATCAGGAAAAGAAGAGTAAGAAAAGTGATGGAGGACCTAGAGAGGGAAGTAGTAAGGGAAGTAACTTCAATAAAAGGAAGTGGAATAATAATAATAATAACAACAAGACGGGTAATAGGCAGGGAGAGCTAAAAAAGAAGATAGAACTATGTAGAACTTGTGGAAAGAATCATCTAGGAGCTTGTCTGAAGGGGAAAAGTGTTTGTTTCAAATGCGGGCAGGAGGGACACATCTCTCCTAACTGCCCCAACCCAAAGAGAACTCAGGGGTGTTTTGTATGTGGAGCTGCGGATCACCAGATCAGGAACTGTTCGAAGAAAAGGAATAACGGAGGAAGTGGTAATAGAGCAAACAATAGTGGAAAGATGACGATCGGGGGACCAACCCCATCCAACCGACCGACTGCCAGGACGTTCAACATGACAGTGCAGGATGCAGTGGCATTGAAGAACATGGTGTCAGATATCATTCCCATCAATAATGTTAATGCCTTCATACTGTTTAATTCTGGTGCTACCTGTTCTTTTATATCTGAAGAATTTGCACAACGGTTAGAGTTAACCTGCGAAAGATTAAATCGTCCTTTGAACATAGAAGTCATAAATAAGGAAGTCATTCCCGTAACTCATGTTCATAAAAATTGTAATATGGTTATAAGGGGTCACGAGAGTTTGGTGGATTTGATTCTTATCCGATTAGGAGAATTTGATGTAATATTAGGAATGGATTGGTTGTGTAACCATGGGGCAGTGGTTGATTGCTAAAAGAAATACATAAACATCCAGACTCCTAGTAAGTCAAAAATTGTGTTTTATGGTAGCAAATCGCCGAGACAGTCATGTTGTCTGACGATGATGCAGGCCAAAAAGTTATTAAGAAAAGGGTGTATGGGTTATTTAGCCCATATAGTTGACACCAAGAGAATGAGAACGGAAATAGAACAAATACCAATAGTAAGGGAATTCGCGGATGTATTTCCAGATGAGTTGCCAAGGTTACTACCGGATCGAGAGATCGAATTCGTGATAAACTTAGTTCCAGGTACAGCCCCAATTTTGAAAGCCCCGTACCGAATGGCTCTAGTGGAAATGAAAGAACTAATGATTCAATTACAAGAATTGTTAGATAAAAAGTACATTCAGCCGAGTGTGTCTCCCTGGGGAGCACCTGTTTTGTTTGTTAAAAAGAAGGATGGATCGTTGCGACTGTGTATTGACTATAAAGAATTGAATAAAGTCACGATCAAGAACAAATACCCATTGCCAAGAATCGATGATCTTTTTGACCAACTGAAGGGAGCTCGGTATTTCTCAAAGATAGATTTGCGAATGGACTATCACCAATTGAAAGTGAGGAAGGAAGACGTGCCAAAAACAGCATTTAGGACTCGTTATGGTCACTATGAGTTCTTAGTAATGTCGTTTGGATTGACTAATGCACTAGCTGCATTCATGGATTTGATGAACCGGGTATTTAAACCTTACTTGGATAAATTTGTGGTGGTATTCATCGACGATATTTTGATCTATTCAAAGACTCGAGAGGATCATGCGGAACATCTAAGGATGGTATTGGAAACCCTGAGAGAAGAAAAGTTGTATGCAAAATTTTCAAAATGCGAATTTTGGTTGGAAATAGTGCAATTTTTGGGGCACGTGATCGACCGCGAAGGGATATCAGTGGATCCGGCAAAAGTAGAAACGGTAATTAACTGGGAACGACCAAAGACACCAACTGAAATACGAAGTTTCTTAGGTCTAGCAGGTTACTACCATAGATTCATTAAGGATTTTTCAAAATTGTCAGGTCCTTTGATGAATTTAACCAGAAAAGCAGTAAAGTTCGTTTGGTTAGAGAAATGTGAAGAGAGTTTCCAAGAACTAAAGAGAAGATTGAGCGAAGCTCCAATGTTATCTTTGCCTGATGATACGGGTGGTTTCGTGGTTTATAGCGATGCGTCACACAAAAGGCTTGGTTGTGTTTTGATGTAGCACGACAAGGTCATAGCATACGCGGCACGACAGTTGAAGAATTACGAGAAAGGGTATCCTACACACGACTTGGAGCTGGCAGCAGTTGTATTTGCTTTAAAAATTTGGAGACATTATTTGTATGGCGAGAAATGTAAGATATACACAGACCATAAAAGTTTGAAGTATATCTTCACACAGAAAGAACTGAATATGAGGCAAAGGAGGTGGTTAGAACTAATCAAAAATTACGATTGTGAGATTCTATATCATCCCGGAAAAGCTAACGTAGTCGTCGATGCCTTAAGTAGGAAAGGACGGGAAAAGTTAGAAATGTTAACAGCTCAGGAGGAGCTCATCAAAGAAATAGAGAAAATAAAGATTGAAGTGAAATATCCCAGGGAGTCGGAAGAAAAATTGTTTAACATAGAGACTCGTCATGTTTTATTGGACAGAGTAAAGAAAGCCCAGGATCAAGATGAAGAATGCAACAAGGTAAAGAAACAAATAGAGGAAGGAGAGGTCACTAAGTTCAAAATAGATAAGGAAAGGTTATTGAGATTCGAAGGAAGAGTGTGGGTACCAGCAGTACTTGACCTAAAAGAAGAAATCTTGCAAGAAACACACAGTTCAAATTTCTCAATTTATCCGGGCAGCACAAAGATGTATCAAGACGTTCGACAACACTTTTGGTGACCGAATTTGAAAAGAGAGGTTGCAGAATACGTAAGTAGATGCCTTACTTGTCAAAGAGTGAAAGCGGAGTATCAAAGACCCAATGGATTGCTACAACCGCTAGAAATTCCGGAGTGGAAATGGGAGCACATAACTATGGATTTCGTTGTGGGACTTCCAATTACCCAGAAAGGTTACGATGCGATACGGGTCATTATGGATCGCTTAACAAAATCGGCGCACTTCTTACTAATAAAGATCAGATTCAATCTGGATCAATTAGCTAAACTGTACGTTAAGGAAATTGTGTCAAGACATGGCGTTCTAGTATCAATCGTGTCCGATCGAGATCCGCGATTCACATCAAATTTGTGAAAACTTCTACAAGAGCGTATGGGGACACAGTTGAGGTTGAGTACGACGTATCATCCTCAAACTGACGGGCAAAGTGAAAGAACAATTCAGACGTTGGAAGATATGCTGAGAGCATGTGTCATGGATTTCAAGGGTAATTGGGATGATCATCTACCTTTGGTTAAGTTCGCGTATAATAATAGTTACCATGCGAGTATAGCAATGCCACCTTACGAGGCATTATAGGGAAGAAAATGCAGAACACCACTGTGTTGGGATGAGGTAGGAGAACGTAAATTGTTAGGACCAGAAATGGTTCAGCAGACCGCAGAAATTGTTCGGAGAATACGAGCAAGATTGGTAGCAGCTCAAGACACGCAGAAGAAGTATACAGATTTGCACCACCAAAAGAGAGATTTCGACATAGGGTCGTTTGTGTTTCTAAAAGTATCTCCCGGGAAGGGAAAAATTAGATTCGGAAAGAAGGGCAAATTGAGTCCAAGATTCATAGGACCTTTTGAAGTGTTGAAGCGAATAAGTAAGGTAGCTTATGGAGTCGCATTACCTCCGGAATTAGGGCATATTCATAATGTGTTTCACGTATCAGTGCTACGACCTTATAAACCAGATCACAAGTATGTAATTCAATATGAACCTATTTAGATAGAGAAAGATTTAACCTACGAAGTTCATGTTCAAATAGTTGATAAGAAAGAACAAGTTTTAAGAAATAAAATAATATATTCTGTAAAAGTGATATGGAGGAACCACGGTGCTGATGAAACTACGTGGGAACTCGAGGAAATGATGAACAAAAGTTACCCCCATCTTTTTGAGTAGCCTTGTACTTGTGATTCCGAGGACGGAATCTTTATAGGGGGAGAATGTAATGACACAGAAAATTCCAGATAATATTTAATTATTATAATGACAAATTTTGTGTATAATTTTTTTTATTATTGTTTATACTTAATTGTTGTGACATTAGAATTATTTAATACTTAATAATCTATTGAGTATTTCAAGTTATACATGGTAAAGGAGATAGAATGAGTATACCTTATTATAATGGTATATAAATATCAAGAATGAAAAGAAAAACCAACATAACTTAATTGGAAAATATTCTTGACATGAAACTACCTATGTGATCAATGAAATAATTATATTATAATAATCAATTTCATTCAAAAAGTATTATTTAGTGATAAATAAGGAAAAATGGTGTGTATCACCATGAGATATTTAAAATACATTGGACCATCATTTTAATAAAGTATTTTCTAACCATTTTGCTAGCCTAATTAAATGTGATAGATAAAATCCATGTGTTTTAATATTTAATATGAGTCCATATTGAAATATTGGGCCGCATTAAATTTTGCTAAGTGTGCTTGCAAATGTGCTACCTTGATTCTAATACTTTGGACTCTTGCTACACTAAAAGATGTGTTATGAGGCCCAATTTTAAAACTAGACCCTGCCTTGTTACTTGGCCAATCCAACAACTTCATTTAGTGTAGCAGTGAGGGCTGTTTTTAAGCCCAAAACAAAGCCATAATCTGCCCATTTTCTTTGTCCAATCCAGTAGCCCATATGGAGGAAATAAAGAGCTGAGTTTTGGTAGGTAACCAAGTTAGCAGTTAGTTCTTTTAGCAATTATTTAACAGTTAGTTAGAGGCTACAATGCATAGGATGGCTGGGGATAAGGCTGGAAGTCTTAGGAGTCAAGTAGCCTGCAGAAGTAGACATCATAGAGGCCAAAGTAGGGGCCAAACTGATTGCTAGACTTAGGCCTGCCAAGAGAGTATGGTAGGAGCCAAGTCGCAGTCGAGTAGAGACCAAGAGAACAGTCAGAAAAACAATGATGGCTGATAGAAGCTCAGCCATATATGGCCAAGCAATATACTTGAAAGCAGTTAGCTTCACCACTTAACTAAACCCTAAAATCAATAACAGTCAATTAAAAAGAGAGAGTAACAGAATTTCGACTGGAAAGGGAAAAAGGATTGAGCAACACAACATTTATTCTCTAAGCTAGCAAGGTAAACAGTCCATCTCCATTTCCATTCCTTTTTCCATTGCATTTTTGTAGTGAAACAAAGTGTTAGTAGCTTTAATTAACTGACTAGCAGTCGTGAGGGCTGTTATGTTGTGTTGTGACTGCTACATTGATTTTTATAATATGATGGCTGATTATATGATTGTTGTCGTGGTGATTGTTGCTTGTATTGATGTTGATATAGTATATGAAGACCTTTAATAAATTAATCCAGAAGGCTGGGAAAATGGACAAGAAATTAGTTGTTCCATGTAAATAAAAAAATAAAATTATGTTCACCAATTGTTTGATAAAAAGGCTGAAATAAGAACTGTTATAGTGTATGAGCATACTAGCTATGAAATGGAATCCAAGATCATGTCAAATTACTTATATAGTAAGTGTAATGCTTCATGTATGCTTCTATGATTAAGTGTACCATGTTTTCATGTAATTTACAAACTATGATAGCTTTGTTTAGGAGCAAAACAAAGTCATTTTGACTGTTATTGGAAACTTGTTTTATAACTGTTATGCCATGCTTCTAGTGTGGATTTTATGCTATATTAAGGTGTCTTACATACCAAACCAGGAAGGCTAATAGTTGTGAAGATAAAGTGTTATTTCCAGCCAAAAATGGATCAAAACTGGTCAATTTGGTGTTGTTTGAAATAGGCCAGACCATGCCCTGTTTTGAAAGCTTGAATGTTAGCTTAAATGGCTTGTTGAGGACTATTAGGGTGTGATATGTTCTGTGCCATCTGGATATAGTCTATACATGTTACATGCCATATAAAAAGTTAGTCCATGTCCATGTGTTGCATAACCATGCTATCCTTGTAGACTTGATTTCTAAACCATACTTTCTTGTGGAATTTAAAGCCTATAAAGGGTTGTTTTGAACTAAAGCTTGAAGTCTTGCATTTAAGTGTTCTAGATCATGTATATAGACTATATAGTAATTACATAGAGTATTAATGTGTATAACTTGAAGGCTTGGGAAATGTTATGAGAATTAGTGTTAAATCATGCCTAAAATGCCATGAATGGACTGTTTTTGATGTTAGAATATTGCCTGACTGGTGCAAGCATGTTAATAGTTATAATGTTAAGTTATAATATTGCTTTAAAGGTTGCTTGAATGCCTAGAGGTTCCTTTTGTCTACATGTAGGACTATTTGTGAGTTATAGCTAAAACTCTACCTTAATGCGGACTGTTATGGTCAATTTTAGTCATTGATGTGATTAGACAGTAGAGAGTCCATACATTGTCCATAAATGACATTCAAAAGTTGTTCCCTAAGTTAGTTAGGGTCTAAGCTGGGTATTATCCAAAAATCATGTTTAAAAGCTATAAATAGTGAGCTTTAAGTGGCAAATAACTCCAAAATAAGGAACCACCACACGTGGACCATATAGGCAAGTTTCAATAGTTATATTATGTCATAAGTGAGCTATACAAGCTAGAGAAAACAAGCCTAAACTATTTTGAGCATTAGATTTGAAAAAAAATCACATTTTAAGCCCAAAAGTGGATTCTTTTGTGTAACTGTTAGCACCTGATCCTATAAGACTATAATGAACTCACATAAAGTTGCTAATTCATGCTTGTAATGGTTCCCAATCATTTCCATGACCAAAGCTAGTAAGAAAGCCAAGTTAGAATCTATCTTTCAAGCCTAAAGTGAGCTTTGATAGGTTAAAATTGCCTAGATGATTAAATAAAGTGTGGTGATACTAAAAATATCCTTAACTAACTAGAATACACATGCCTAGACTATCCAAGTAGCCAAAACTAGAGAAAATTGATAACGTGTTAAAAACAGTTTTTGCAAAAAGTTAAAAAACAGGCTAGTTTGAGGCATTGTTTTGGAAAGCTTAATTAGCATGAATAAGAAACCTAAACCATGATTAAAATATCTTGATGTATGGTCTAGAAGCAGGGGCAAGTGGTTGAGCCAATAGCTTAACCAAGAAATTCATAAAAATCACCAAACAAGCTAAGAAAATTATGCAAACTACCCAAGAGGCCAGAAATGAAAATGGCAAGAATTGACCAAAGTTAGTAAAAGCTAAAATTGTGATAAACAACCTAGTTTGAGCACCAATTTCAAGAAGCTCAGAAAGCTTGCTTGAGAACCTAAACCAATAAAAAAATACTATGGTGTATAGTCTAGAAGTATGCCTAGAGTTCATGTCTAAAAGCCTGATACAAAAATTCATAAAAATCATCAAAGTAGCCTTGAAAATTAACAAAACTACAACTTTGGCCAAGTAAAGAAATGCGTAAAACAGCCCATTTAGGCCCTGTTTTTTGGATTGCTTAACTTAATAGTTTTAAAGACCTATACCAAGAATAAAATACTATGCTATAAGGTCTATAATACTACATAAATGGGGGACCTAATACTAGCATGACTAAATGACTAAACGAGATAATAAAGATGTTTTATGATCTAAGATCTATATCTTGATATGTTAAGACTGAAACTTGTAATTCTTGGGATATGTGAAGGCTATATGTACTATGTATCTATATGAGCTAGCTATGTTACTAAGCTGTGAAAATGTATTGAGATACACTAAGTGACTATGTGTACCTCACCGTATTTACAAATAGAAGATAGATACATGATTGTTTGATGTTAGTAAATAGCACACATGTTAGTTATTGGATATAGCTGCAATAACCATAGTGAAGCTATATGTACCCATAAATATAGACTTTGTACTATAAGATCGCTAAGTAAGTCGACACTGTATATATATATATATATATATATATATATATATATATATATATATATATATATATATGTAGGCTACTCAGTGGCAAGTTACTCTATTAAAAGTTTAAACGACGCGAGAGGCAAGTACATCAACCTTTCTTACTCAAATAAGTTTATATTGCAAATACTTAACTCGAAAGTTTACCTTTTTAAGCTTATTGAAATTATTGAACTGCAATACTTTAGATTAAGTTATTCTTATGATATTAAGAGTATGTCATTACTTCGGCTAGACAAATGTTGTTATATATTTATATTATTTATTCATGAAGATCTCATTTAATATTCTCCAAACCATTTTGTTGTGGTGCGGACTCTTATGTAATGCTGTGAACGAACAATCCTTTTATAGGGGCATCTGATATCGGACGTTATGATTCCGGTGGAGACATAAAGTGTCATATAGACTGTTATGTTATGCACAATATAGGGTACTTGGGTTGATCACCTAAAGTACAAGTCTAGGGTATATTCAGTTTTTAGTATCTATTTATATCCATGGGTTGCAGTTTTAGTACTGTCAATTCTAGTACAGAGTTCACTGGTCATTTGACCTTGCAACATACTAAAGCCTGATTTTTAAACTCAAAGCTTTTAAATAACGTTTTTGCTCAGCATCTCAAGGATTACATTTCTTTTGTCATAAGTATTCATGTTCTATTATATTCAACTGTTATTTCCTTGCTGAGTAAGCTTTTGCTCACACTTGCGTTGAATATAATATTTTCAGTTAAAACCGAGAAAGTTGATACATCAGGGAAAGATAAATGAAAAGACAAGGTTGCGGAGTAATTCATTTATTAAGCGTATGTGCTTAACTAAGTTTAAGGATTATTGTAATAAGTACCTTTAGTATTATGTTTTGTAATATTATTTGGTATTTTAGTTATGTAAAGGTCTTTAGAACCTGAGATTTAAGTCATATTATTATGTAATTTAAGACAGGTTTAAGTTAGTATTATGATGGAATGAATGGATATGATAGTATCGTGAGCACCAAACCCGAGGTAAAGGTAAACCCGGATTTGGGGGCGTCACAGTTACTCAATTCATTTATGTTACACTGCTAGTCATTTGAAGGTAATTTTTATTTATTTAATTATAATGATAGTAATAATATTAAAAATAATTAGAAAATTGTATCAATAATATTAATCCTATTTAACTAGAATAATATGATATTAGATATGTAATTATGATATCCTATATATTTAGCGTTACTCAAAAGTCATTATGATGTAATGACTTTTAATTGGATACAAATGAATGGGTTTTTTTGTAAAAAAAAAAAAAAAAAAGTGGAGACTTTCCTCCTTTTCTTCTTCAACTTCAAGCAGTTTTAGTAACAATGAAAAAAATGTATGTTTATGGCAAGAGTGACGGAGTAGAGATCTCAAAGAATTAGACAGAAAGTAATTATTAGTTTCATGGTTTCGATTTATAAGTGTGAGTTTTAAGAGTTGGAGTAGAAGGAGACAAAGTTAAAGCATAGGTCTCCATTTCTTTTGACTCTGTTAAGTGGAGGAGATGAGAGAAATAAAAAAAAGGGGATGAGAGAATCATCAATTTTTAAAATAAAAAAAATATTTACATGGGGTACGAATCAAATTTGGTGGTTAGAAATTATTTGAATATCAAAACGACGACGTGTTGTCTTTTCTTGGTTCTATTTGGAAAAAAAAATCCTAGTGGGAGAGATCCTAATTTTTATGTGTAAATAATTTTTTCCACTTATTTCCTAACAATTTTCTAATTATTATTAATAATATTACTATCATAATAATTAAATAAATAAAAGTTGCCTTCAAACGGTTAACAGTATAGCATAAAGGAATTGAGTAACGCTACTAATCAAATAAAGTTAAGCAACTAGATGTTTAGTTATTTATCAAGTGGATGTAATTTGAACATAAGAACTAAATCCTATAGTTAGTCTATTGCATAAAGGGTTGGTTTAGTTAAAAATGGGACCCACTTGTGAAAATATCACATTACCTTGTGGAAATATCAATTCCCTAAAAATAATTGTCAATAAAAGTAATAAAATAATAATTTCCTCATAAGGTGGCTAAATAGGAATTATTGGTGTGTTTATGGATCTAATCCAGTACACCAATATAATAGACTGTTAATTTCTTTTTTATCTTCATCATGTAAAATAGCTTATCATAGTCTACATATATTCTAGATTACCAAAATTAAGAGCGAGTAAAAATGTCAAACTTTATTAGCCTTTTCACTCTTTCTCTAGAAACATGACAAAATCTTTATGTCATAATATGTACGACTAATTAATTCTTAGATAAGAGTCTCTAAAATGCAATACTACAAGTATAAATATCTGTGGGAGCCAAAAAAAATATTACTATACACAAACCACATAACAAAGTGTAACTGCATATCACATTTGAATAAAAAAAATATATGATCCTTAGAATCTTTTACTTCAAATGTAAAATCAACTTTGTCTAAAACGAAAATTGAATTTAAATCTCGCCTAAAAGACGAGAATGTATTTTTCTTTATATAAGTTCAAAACCAGGATCTTGAATTAAACAAAACTTTTTCACAAATTCTAGTATTGCATCTTTATTAATTCCAATCGTGTGTTTTGATTCTTTCCTGATTTGGTTTTTACTAGTTTATAAATCTCTATATGTTAAAAGCAACATGGCATGTCGCACCACTATATAAACACAAGGGACTGGATTATGCTTTTTATAGATTAGATTCATGAACCTAAGCCAAAGAATCAATACTTGATGCTACACGTTTGGCTAGCCAAACTTTATACTTTAGACAGTCCATTTCTTGTTATCATTTTTTAAAAAGGAGAAATAAACATCAATTTACTTAAAATAAGTTCTTTAAACAACTAAATATGAGATTGGTTAATCTTTTTATTAGTCTCTTAAGCAACTTGATTAGCATGATTTTTAGACATATTATCTCTCGTGACTTTAGTGTTCAATTAACCTTAACTCTTAATAATAATTTATCCTCCTTATAATAGTTCCTAACTTTCTCGATCTTAATCAAATGTTATAGTTAGAGTTTACAAAAGTGTCCTTTTTCTGCATTTAATGAGGCATAAAACTTTTTGATGACGATAGTCATTTATTCTGTAATATTATAATCCTTAGTTCCAAATTCTTTAAATTGAAGCAATTTCAAACCTCCATAGTTACCATAATGTTGTTGATGAAGAAGGTGACTATAAAAGAAATTATAATAATAATTTCTACTTAATGAAAGTAAACAAACCACTGAGATTTCACATACATCACCAAGCAATTACCTTTGGGTAGAATACTTAGCATGCAGTTGTAAAACCTCTCACATAATTAACAGTCATGAGAATATATTTTAATCTTTACAATTTCCCACCTTTGGGTGTATAAATTATTCTAACTAGTCACTCTTCTAGCATATGTTATATATGTGACCCTCTCAATTTTAGTTCATAACCATCACTTTTGGGCAGATAATCACGCACTAAAATCAGAGACATTCCGCTACCGTGTAAGACCGAAATTGGAATCTAATTAAGGTCACTTTGACGACTATATCTCAATCAAACCCCAAATTCTCATATTGGGATATATCTTATATCACTTTCACATCAAGCCTTTACATGATTAAATTATTTCTAATTTAGTCACAATCATATCATGAGAATAAAATCAAACTTATGTGATTCCCTTATGTCTTAGGATGTTGTGATTATACCAAAATAATTACTTTCTCATGCTATATAAATTTAAAATATCAATTATACCATATGTTGATCGCACAAAAAAAACTATACCGAAACTTTATTTGTAAAATAAATACATATATTTGCAATAATTACAATGTATATAAAATAGTATCAGGTCCTTATTATATTATATACATTAAATTGTAAATAAAACTTTAATTGCAAGTATAATATTATATTTACAACTTACACCAAAATTATGTCATCATAATTTTAGAACAATATTTATGCTCAACACATAGTAAAATAGCTCGCATATATGTACATGACCATATAAATTGGTGCCTAAAATATTGGTTGCATTTTTAATCATAAAAAATAAATATATTTTTAAACTGTGGGTCATTACACCAACAATTATAACGTTTAAACAAATAGTCCAATTTATGACAAACATTGTGAATATATTCATACAAAAATATCATATAATCTATGTATACATATACATGCAAACTCATAAGATTAAAATTACATGATATTAAGTATGGCATAAAGTTGACTAAATAAATAAATGTAACCAAAACTAATGCTACAATAAATTCTCATGAATTCAATATACAGGATATTAATTTGTCAACTTGAGTCCAGTTAACTCAATCTTGTACATCACAAATTAATACAGCATATGAGAATTTAAGAATACGAGAACTTGGACACAAAATCTCAAGATCTCATGAACTTTTTACTATAATTCCCGAACATAAATAAACCAAATTGCAGCACATAAGTTTGGAATCTGTTTAATTTTATTTATTCCCTACGTCCCAAATTAATTGCATTTCTAGGACTTTTTAAAGTCAAATTGACTATTTTTAAAACTAATCTTTTTACTATTTTTGCTAGCATATAAGTGAAGATATTATAACCAAAAGAAAATATATACAATTTATTACTAATTTCAATTTTTATAATTTTAGAAATATATTTATATATGCTTAATTATTAATTTTAAAAATAGTTAATTTGACTTAAAAAAGTCCTAGAAAAGTAATTAATTTGGGACGAAGGGAGTACTTTATAGTCAATTAACTTGTACCATACATATATGCAAATTGAAGCATGCATGCATGATGCATCAAACTAAAATTTTCTTGTAAGAGGGCCCATTCGGTCCAGGCAATACCCCAGGGATGCACCACACGCATGTGGTCACATTTTGACCATTATTACAGTTCCGGAAGCCCTTTCCTTAAGCCGCAATGCATAAGCAAGTCTCAATTTATTTTCTTCATGAATTAATTTTTAGCATCCGGTACTATTATTAGAAACAAAGAAGCAATCAACATAATTTTAATTGCTCTAGAATTATATATTCTCCCCGTTCGAATAAAATATACATATATTATATGGAGAACTATAATAACCTTCTACAACAAAATATTTTCTAAATGCTACTTTATTAGAATTTTAAACCTAATCTATAATAGCTCTTCATACCAATTGTAATAAATAATTCGTAATTCAATCCTTTTTAACATAAATAGGAGACGAGCACCTAAAATATAGGAAATTGTTAAATCCACAACAAAAAATGTTATTTCCACAATAAAAGTGTCGCTATAGATGTATGGCAACGGTTAAAAAGTGTCGCTATACATCTATAGCGACACTTTTGTTGTGGAAATAACATTTTTTATTGTGGATTTAACATTTCCCAAAATATATAGAAAATAATAATAGTGTACCTTATTAAGAGTCTAATGTAGCAAAATTGGTCTCTGAATGAACAAGGTACTTGATGTCCTAGATGCTGGTAATAAAAAAACCCTCAATATTATGAAATCATTAAGCATGTATGATCAATGAAGAGACCTAGTTCATTATTTGTATTAATCCTAAAGAGCATACTCGTCACAAGCCCAAAAGATTACTGAAGTAATTCACACTAGCCAACTCATATTAGACTTAATTAAAGTCCAAAATGTTACAGTTAATTAGACCAATCGATTAGTCTGATTTTATATAAATACAATTAATAATATCCCACAAAATAATATTACAAATCATTTTCAAACAATGGGCGCGCGCAATTAATTCATGGCAACTCTGTTAACACTGCAATATTCCATGCATGCCTTGTAATACAACCATGACAGATTGTGGAGGAAAGTTTTATTTTAGATTTAAAATTGAATAGAAAGCATTATTTTCTAATGCTTTGCAATAGGACCTATATATCTTTATTTTTCAACATGCTTCACCTATCGATCATGTTTGTTGTACATGTTTGATTTTTTATATTCTTTTACGATGGCAATATTTCGAAGCTACGTTTCGTTTTCCACGTGTTTGATTTTCATTGGTGGTATGACTTGAGCCTAAGCTCCTATTGGTTGAACAAACGCGGATGGAGTACCCGACTGACAAAACAATTAGAATCCAAGTAAAATGTATCCTGAATCCCAACTCCTCCTCCTTCTAATAATAACTGTCCCATCGCACGTGTGTTATTAATTCTGTTGTATGTATGGCCCTCCGCAACTTTTCTTGTTGCTAAACTCGATCAAACAATTTTTTTTAGAGCTCAATTTCAGTAATAAGAATATATATATATATATATATAGTAGAAAAATACACATTGATGTCATTTGGTCCAAGATTCTAGGCTAAGTGATATTGACATCTTCTCCTTGAAACACATGATCTTATTTTAATAGGCCGCATATTTATTTGCTTAATGGAAGCTTTTTGACAAAAACAATATAAAGGATGCTAGGTATTATTATTCCTTGTTACTCCATGGTTTTACATATGGTGGTGATGTTATCAACATCTAGATATAGGCTCATATAGCGCTTTATATTATTATTATTATTATTATTATTATTATTATTATTATTATTATTATTATTATTATTATTATTATTATTATTATTATTATTATTATTATTATTATTATTATTATTATTAAGACAGATGAAATTGGTGAGTTGACTTATTTTAGGTTCTAGTACAATATTTTAAAAGCATAAAAATATTTAGCCAATCGGTAATTATGATGAGCAAGAGATTCTAGATTCAAATTCCTAAAAAAAAATGATGGGCAGAGGACATTTCTTATTTTGTGACAATTTTACCCCTAGTTTATCTTTCTCTCTTCTTTTCTGTGTTTCCCTCCTCTCTGCTCAACAATGGTCATGTTCCTGTTGTCTATGAACTACCCATTTCACAACTATCACCCAGTTCAGTTGTCTCTCCAAATCTCACCTCACTCTCAATTGACTCCACTTTCTTAAAATCATCCCTATTTCTAAACAATATGACCCAAACATTCATTGATGGAGACGGGAAAGCTTTGAGCGTAGTTATGTACAACATTCTTGTCAGTTAACTTTAGAGACGGAAATCATCCTTTTTAAACCTACTAAAAGATAATTATTTTAAATTATTCCATGAATAATCTCTTAAAAAAATAAACATAAATGTGACTAAGATTATTTAATCTTAAAAAAACAAACATAACATAACATGAGATTATTTTAAATTATCTCATGAATAATCTCACAAAAAACAAACATGTGATTAGGACTATTTAATCTTAGGATTAATAGTCTTGGAATTATAATTATTGCAAACAAACATGACCCTAATTCCTTATTTATATTAATTCTGATAAGAAATCCTCAATATTACTAACCCTAGTGGGTCTACTCATCACAAGCCTAAAAAGTTACTTAAATAACTCACACCAGTCGGTCCATATTAGACTTAATTAGAGTCTATATATTACACACTTAATTAGACCAATCGATTAGCCTGATTTTATATAAATACAATTAATTATATTATCCCACAAAATAATATTACAAATCATTGACAAACAGTGGGCGCAATTCGTGGCAACTCTGTTAACACTGCAATATTCCATGCATGCCTTCTAATACAACCATGACAGATTGTAGGAAGCCTGAAGGAAAGTTTTATTTTAGGTTTAAAATTGAATAGAAAGCACCATTTTCTAATGCTTTGCAATAGGACCTATATATCTTTATTTTTCAACATGCTTCACCTATCATGTTTGTTGTACATGTTTGATTTTTTATATTCTTTTACGATGGCAATAATTGGTGATAATATATGGAAAGCAAAACTTAACAACATATATGCCTTAGGCAGGAGACTGATGTGAAGGCATGCAAACAAAGCTGATCCTATATAGTCAGGACACTGATTCTGGTACTCATAGTGATTTGTTTGAGATTTGCAACACAAACAGGGACATGACGAAGGAAATTATATATATGCGTGTGCTTTAATTCAGAGGACAGTTACTTACCAACAGTAGACCCTAGCATGCTCATATTATTATGCTGGCTTGAAGATTTTAAAGACCAGATCAGAACATTTAAATTCTGAAATCTTCTCATGGAAGTTGGAGTACTGGTGTTAAAGATATATATATATATATAGGGTCCTAATCTGTGGCAACCGGTTGCCACGGACACTATTCCAGCAACCAAGCTATCATCCGTTGATCAAATGAATTAATGACTGAGATCAAAAAAAAAAAGAAAAAAAAGAGGCCAGCCGCTACAACATGTAGCGGCACTGCCAAATTACTAAAATGCCACCAGATTTCTAATATAATAATATATTAACATCACATCATATATATATATAATAATAATATTTATTCCTCCTTGCCGCTACATGTTGTAGCGGCTGGAGTCTTTCTTATTTAACCAACTTTTGTCCCACTTTGTTGTCCCACTTGATACATTGTTTTGTTTAACTAATATTAATATAAAAATTACATTATTAATATTGTTAATTATTAATATTAATATAAAAATCACATTATTAATATTATTAATTATTAATATTAATATAAAAATTACATTATTAATATTGTTAATTATTAATATTAATATAAAAATCACTTTTAAAAATCGTATGTTAATATTAATAATAATAGTAATATTATTATTATTAATAATATTAACATATGATAGTAATAATAATAATAACAATAATAATAATAATAACAATAATGTTAATAAAAATCGTATGTTAATATTAATAATAATATTAATATTATTATTATTAATATTAACATTATTGTTATTAATAATATTACTATTATTATTAATATTAACATACGATTTTTAAAAGTGATTTTTATATTAATATTAATAATTAACAATATTAATAATGTGATTTTTATATTAATATTAATAATTAACAATATTAATAATGTGATTTTTATATTAATATTAATAATTAACAATATTAATAATGTAATTTTTATATTAATATTAGTTAAACAAAACAATGTATCAAGTGGGACAACAAAGTGGGACAAAGGTTGGCTAAATAAGAAGAAGACTCCGGCCGCTACAACATGTAGCGGCAAGGAGGAATAAATATTATTATTATATATATATAATGTGATGTTAATATATTATTATATTAAAAATCTGGTGGCATTTTAGTAATTTGGCAGTGCCGCTACATGTTGTAGCGGCTGGCCTTTTTTTTTTTTTTTTTTTTTTAATCTCAGCCATTAATTCATTTGATCAACGGATGATAACTTGGTTGCTAGAATAGTGTCCGTGGCAACCGGTTGCCACGGATTAGGACCCATATATATATATATAGCTACAGCTAGCAGGGATGCATGGTGTGGAAAGGGTGGTCATTTTGGTGTCGTAAGCAATTAATAATATTACAAAATATTAATATTAATATTAATATGTTGATGTTGTAGTCCCTTTTTAATTGTCTTAATCGTTACCATTCAAAACGGCATGTCTCTTTTTGATTATCGTCCTAGTCACTACAAGTTGTAGTAGCATGACCCTTTTTGATAGTTATTAGAATAGTAACCCAGCAATCAGTTGCTATGACCCATATATATATATGTGTGTGTGTTGAAACTGCAGGCGAAATTAATTAATGGTGGATGCTTCGGCCACGACTGTGAAAGAATTGAAGTTATGGGCTCTAAAGCAAGCTCCTGCTGATCAAGTTGTCAAGTAAAAGACAGTAGAGGACGTGGAACTCTCCTGTAGGGTACCCTTTCGAGATTAACATTGAGCACTTTTATGATATTAGCAGCCAAGATATATACATAGGCAGCATGTAATATAATTCTTCTTTTTCTAATAATTTTATTATTATTTTTCTCTAAAAATAAAATTAGTTAAGAAGGGAAAATGATCAAGATATAGCTTGTAAAAATATTTGACTCATTACTCTATTAAAGAAATTCTCTAAAAATTAATCTGTTATAAAATGTAAGATTATTATTAATTTTTTAAATTAAACATTGGCAAAAATACATTTAATTTTAATTAATACGATGAAAAGTATTATAAACTAACTATGGTAAAAGTATTTTAGTTTAAATTATATAATTATATAATTGTTAATGAATCATAACAATTTAAATTAAGTTTATAAAGATGTTAAATTGACTTTCAAAATTTAATAATATTATTATAATTAATTTGGAACCAAAGGAGTATTATGTAGAGTAATGTGTTGTAATGAATAATTTAAAATTTTATTATGTATATGTTATATATTACTCCCTCCGTCCTTACGTAATTTATTTATATATTCTGTGGGCCCAAGTGCATATTAGGGTTCACATGACCTAATTAGATTAAATGTACAAATTAGGGTTTACAAAAACCTAATTAAATGTACAAATTAGGGTTCATGTGACCTAATTAAATGTACTAGACCCGGGGAAGTCTCCACGTGTTCCAAGGCAGAAGACTCGTGGATGCGACCCATTTTGGGAATTGATTGAGGGATTGGATTGGTGGCTAGAAGAACAGGGCAATTTGGGCATTACTTTGATGATTAAAGGACATTTCTGGAATTTCTCCTTTAAAACATAATTAAAGGGTATTTCGGGAATTTCCCTTAAAACATGTGTCTAGCATGTGACTATTTCCATGAAAAAACTCTATAAATAGCCCCTCTATTCTAAGAAAAGGGGATCGCTCTCAAGACATTACACTTAGACTCTTGGAAGCTCTAAACACTTGAAACTCTCTCTCTCAACTCGAAGACTCAAGAAGGCTCTTGGAATCTCTGCTACCCTAACCCGGTTTCCGGATTCTGAGAGTTCTGTCACGTGTCATTGGAGTAATTGCCTACCTGTTCTTCTCCCCTCTTCAATCAATCAACCAGTTCCGTACTTTTCGTGGATTTCTCTCCTCTCCAGCCAACACGAAACCCTAACCCTAGTAAGGTGTAATTTTCTTACCTACATTTATTTGGCGACTCTGCTGGGGAGGTGTAGAATTCGTGAAGGGTATGCCCACAACTCGAAGTGGGAGAATTACAGGAAGAGTTTCACCGACAACAAGCATCACTTCACCGGATCCGATTCCAAGGCAAGTAAATCCAAGGCCCCAAAGTGCGAATCTGGATTTTGATCAACCTATCCTAGAAGACGTTTCAGAAGAAAGTTCAACATCACCTCAAATGGCTGATCAACAACAAACCAGTGCTAGACAGCCAAATTCAGGAAGGCAAGGTGAGGAAGTCACTGGAGCACAGACAACTGCGAATGTTGTGCAGATGGAGATGCTCAAAGCATTGCAGGAGGCACGAGAAGGCCAAGGGATGATGATGACCATGATACTGGAAATGCAAAGGAAGCAAGAAGAGATGGGGAATTTTCGCCAGCAGTTGATGCAGATCCCCACTTTCAGGGCTATGTTCCCAGGAAGTTCGCAGGGAGAACGAGCAGAAGTGGAGGACAACAGCAACAACAAAGAGAATCCGAATGTACTTCCAACAACGGAGAGTCAGCCGATTCCGATCATCAACTTGGAGCCCCAAAACAGCGGCGATGTGCCACAACTCAGATTGGAAGCAAGTCAGCCTCAACCCAACATCATCCCGACTACTCTCCCAGCATTTCCACAAGTGCAGATACCGACCATCCTGAGCCACATCCAACGAGCAAGCCAACAAGCACCACCGATTCAAATTGTGCAAGATAGAAGTGTACACCAGCCAACTTCCTTACCATACCCACCACCTATGCATCAATACATCACAGCCCCTCAGAGAGTCCATACCACAAGCCAGTATATGACGAAGGATGATATGATCGATGTGATCAATCAACTTCGCAAGCAGACATCCCGACCTTCAAAGTTGGACTTTACTCCGCCCTACCCGGCACATGTACGGAGACAACCTTACCCGGCAGGGTACATTGAACACCCCCCGTAGTTCCCAAAGTATAACGGGGAGAAAGGGAATGCCAGGGAACATATTGCTAGGTTTGTGGAATCGATGTCTCCATGGTTGGGTTATGATGAGGTGAATAACCACAATCTGTTGATGAGGGAATTCAACAAGACCTTGACGGATAGTGCCTTCAGTTGGTACTACAACTTGGAGAAGGGATCAGTCCATGATTGGGATGATCTGAAATTACAATTTTTTAAGAAGTTTTTCTATGTGCAGAAACAGGTAACTATCGTAGAGCTGATGCGGTTCAAGCAGAAGCCGAATGAGGAGTTGTCAGATTATGTGGACATATTCAGGGCCCAAGCACAGAAGCGTGCAGAGCCAATTGAGGAGAAAAACTTGGTTAGCATATGCAACAATGGTGCTCTACACTCCTTCAAGCCCCATCTCATTACAAAGGCATGTGATTCATTTGCGACTCTCTCATCATTTGCACAAGATTTGGGAGGAATCATGACAGTGCCCATGAACCATGCGACGGTTACATGGAAGGGTAAGAGAACAACAACTGTGGCTTTGGCTGACTCTCAGTCAAAACCACAAGGGGGCAAGAGGGAGAAGAACGAGCGAAGTAAAGGGAAGCACGGAGACAAGTATACTAGAATGCCAGTTCCAGAGGCTATCACATGTAGTGAGAAGGCCTTTAGAGACCTGTATAAGCAATGGGTAGAACATGGAGTGGTGAGGCCTCCGAAGCCTAGATTTGTTGTGACCGAAGAAATAAAAAGAAGACCAGACTTTTATGTATACCACCAGTACACAGGACACTCCACTATCGATTGTTATAGTCTGCGAAGAATATATCATGAAAAGCTGGCAGCAGGAGAAATTGAGCTGGGAAAAGGAAGCAGCGTGCATGACAAGCCACTGCCTAATCACAAGGAAAAAGAAACGTGTAACACTATTACTCATAGTGAGGCACCAGAAGTGGGGATGATGGAGAATGCAGAAAGGATGGAAGAAATGATTGATGTTGATCCAGGCCTGCAGGTGACGGCATTGATGAATGGAGTTAAATTCAGAAAAAAATTTGACCAGATAGGGTTGGCCAGGGAAGCAAAGATAGAGGCAACCAGGGCAATCATCAAAGCAGCCGAAACCCAAGAGACCTGCATGGCGGTAAGCAAAGGATTTGTGAAGGCAGTGGAAGAGGAAGAAAGCAAGATATCTTTCTCTAAAGTTGATAGAGAGATAAGATACCCGCACAACCGACCGCTGTATGTGACGGCAATCATAAATGGAATAGAGGTGCGGAGGGCGTTCATCGACAATAGAGCGTCTATAAATATTATGCCCTACACTGTGTTTAAGCAGTTAGGCCTGCCGGAGAAAAGAATTGTGAAAGAACCAACAAACATCACAGGGTTTGCCAACCAAAGTACCAAAACCCTGGGACACATCAAGGTGGACATGCAGGTTGGAAAGATTCGAGGACCTGTAATGTTTCATGTTACCGAGGTGGATGCAGCGTATCATGTCTTGCTAGGAAGGGCTTGGCAAAACGACTATGGGGTGGTACCCTCCGTTTTTCATCAATGCTTGAAAGCTATCTGGAAGGGAAAATAAGTGAAGGTACCAGCAACCAGAAATCCCTTTGGACCAGAGGAGGCACACATCGCCGAAGCAACTTTCTTTGATGATGTCGCTGAAGAGGGAGAGAGCCAGATTGCAAGACCTGATTCTCTAAAACTAGCCAATTGGGAGGAAGTACAGGCAGGCAAGTTTGTGCCTGAGAAAAAAGAAAAGAAGAAGACCTCGGAACACAGAGAATGTTCCAAAGACAAGAAGCCAGTGGTAGTAGACCTAGAGAAGGAAGAAAAAGGAGGAAAGAAAAGGCCAGCAAATACTGAGGATGCCAGAAACATAATAAATGTCAAACGGACAGTACAAGCAGATGATGGCCAAAGAACGAAATGGGAGAGGGTTGTTAAACCCGACGGAAAGGTAGTGTTTTGCTTATGACGGTGCAAGGGGGAAGAGCTCAAGGGAGAGTGCAAACCCAACGGCTCAGGAGGTGTCCCCCACTCCAGCAGTAATGAAGAAGAAGTTATGCAACAAAAGGTAGAACCAGCTCCAGAATGCTTTGAGGATAGGCCAAAACCTCAACAAAATGAATTAGAAGAAGTTGATCTGGCAACAGATGGAAGAACGTCAAGACCAACTTACGTCAACAAAGAGCTGGGTGCTGATCAGAAAGAGGCGCTCGTGAAACTGCTGCGAGAGTATAGGGATGTCTTTGCTTGGAACTATGACGAGATGCCCGGGATTGACAAAGAGTTGGTAGAGCATAATCTGAATGTAAGCCCGGGAATAAAACCAGTAAAGCAAGCTCCTCGCAACTATGCACCCGAAGTTGAGACCCAAATCAAGGAGGAAATCAAGAAGTTGCTCGAAGTAGGGTTCATCAAGCCAATTCAACATCCGATATGGTTATCCAGCATTGTACCGGTAAAGAAGTCAAATGGTCAGTTACGGATATGTGTGGATTTCAGAGACTTGAATAAGGCATGCCCAAAGGATATGTACCCATTAACCAACATAGACACTTTGGTAGATACAACGGCTAATCATGAGATGATGTCATTCATGGATGGGTTTGTGGGTTACAATCAGATAAAAATGTCAGTAGAAGATGCAGAGTTGATGGCCTTTCGTACTCCGTTTGGGAATTTTTACTATGTAGTAATGCCCTTTGGGTTGAAGAATGCGGGGGCAACTTATCAAAGGGCAATGCATGCTATATTTCATGACATGATTCATGATATAGTAGAAGACTATGTGGATGACATAGTGGTGAAATCCAAGATAGCGACAACTCATGTGGAGGACCTGAGGAAAGTGTTTGAGCGATGCCGAAAATACCAGTTGAAGATGAATCCAAAGAAGTGTGCTTTTGGAATGACGGCTGGAAAATTCTTGGGCTTCTTGGTGCATAACAGAGGTTTGGAGGTGGACCCAAGCAAGGCAAAAGCAATTATGGAGATGCCCCCACCAAAAATGCAAAAACAGTTGAAGAGCTTTCTAGGGAAAGTTTCTTACATGAGAAGATTTATGCCAGCATTAGCAGAAGTCACAGAACCTTTTGGCAAATTATTAAAAGGAAAGGCAGAATGGGATTGGGGGCAAGATCAGCAACAGGCCTTTGAGAAGGTAAAAGGCATTTTGGCTTCAGCACAAACGATGGTAGTACCACAAAGAGGAATACCGTTACAGTTGTACATCACATCTACCATGAAGTCTGTAGGAGGATTGATCACACAAGAGGTAGATGGAGAAGAAAATCCTGTGTACTACATCAGCCGGATAATTAAAGGACCGGAAACCCGGTATTCGCAAGTGGAGAGACATTGCCTTGCATTGGTGTTCATAGCGCAGAAAATACGACATTATTTTCTGGCGCATGAAGTGAAGCTTGCAACAAGAACTGACCCGATCAGATACTTACTGACTAGGCCAGCATTGGTAGGAAGACCTGCAAGATGGATGATGATGCTTTCAGAATATGACATCCAATGCGTAACACCAAAGGCAATTAAATGTCAGGCTTTGGCAGATCTACTAGCCCAATTTCCAAATGGAGAATATGAACCTCCCTCTGAGGATCTTCCAGGGGGAGAAGTAGAAGAAATTGACATAGTAGATGAAGACTCAGAATGGTGGAATTTAGCCTTTGATGGGTCATCTGATGAAGGGAAAGGTGGAGCAGGCGTGGTGTTGACAACCAAACAAGGAAAGGAAGTAGCTTTGTCATACAAGTTAGACTTCCCCTGCACGAACAATGAAGCAGAATATGAGGCGTTCATATTGGGATTATTAGCGGCTCTAGAGTTGGGAGCTAAACGCCTTAAAGTAAGGGGAGATTCAAACTTGATTGTGCAACAAATAAGAGGACAATTCGCAGTGAAGGAGCCTATATTGGCACCGTATCGAACTGTGGCACAAAAAGTGATGGAGGACTTCAGGAAGGTGGTTATTGAGTACGTGTCAAGAGGACAAAATAAACAACCTGATGCATTAGCCACGGTAGCATCTAGAGTATATGTCCAAGGAGAAGACCTAGATGTGAAGGTAATGAAGACAACCCTCCCAACCACGGTGCTAGACTTGTTCCCCAAAGACTTGACAGATGATTGGAGACATAATATTTCCCATCAATTGCAAACGAAGGAGGGGACCATATCACCGGTGGAACTTCAGAAATACACCATCATCAAGGGAGTCTTGTACCATAAAGAAACAGATGGGGTATTAACACGATGCTTAGGGAGGCTCGAAGCACAGCGCGTTTTGCATCAGGTACATGCAGAAAATTGTGGGTTGGCAGATATTGGATTGTATCGAAGGTTGCAGCGCCAAGGGTATTATTGGCCTGAAATGAAGAAGGAAGCTGATGCACTTCAACGATAATGTGTTTCATGCCAAGAATACCCTGGGGAGGAGGAATGCGCCTTCATCGATGACATAGCGGATTGGCGAATCCCTTATGTAGAATTTTTACAAAGCGGCAATCTGCCTACCGAAAAGAAGGACGCAATCTTGATAAAGAGAAAGTCACAACGATTCTTCTTGCAAAATAGAGAATTGTTTAGAAGATGGTTCAATGGCAAGCCCTTACGGTGTTTGGAAGTAGGAGAGGCCAAAGATTTGGTCTACCAAATGCATAAAGACGAGCACCAAGGGGGAGCCAAGTTATACAAACAACTTATTGATCATGGTTATTACTGGCCAAAGATGGAAAGAGATTTCTTGGATTTTGTCAAAAAATGTCACATCTGCCAAATCCATGGGAATTTGATTCATGCTCCCGCTGTAGACCTACGGACCATAGCAACACCATGGCCCTTTCATACATGGGGAATGGATCTTATAGGTCTCATTCATCCTAATTCTAAAGGCAACATATGGATCTTGACAGCCACTGAGATGTATACAAAGTGGGTAGAGGCAATCCCTTTGAAAAAGGCTACAGGTCCAGCAGTGGCGAACTTCATTAAGGAACATATCATTTGTCGTTTCGGGATCCCGAAGATTTTTTTGTCAGATAATGGAACTCCTTTCATTAATAGAGACATCAAAAGTTTAATGGAAAGATATAGGGTGAAGCACTACAAGTCATCGCCATACTACCCGAAAGGCAATGGCCAAGCAAAGGCCACAAATAAAACCTTGATCAGGATCTTGTCAAAAACCCTAGATGATCATCCGAAGACATGGGCAGAGCAATTACCAATAGCATTATGGGCATATCGAACTTCAAAAAGAAAACCTACGGATGAAACACCATATGCTTTAGTTTATGGAGAAGAAGCTATCTTGCCCGCCGAAATAGAAATCCCTTCGGCTAGGATGAGACTCCGAAGCTTAGTCGAGGAAGAGAACCGACCAGCAGCCCTAGAGGCCTTAGCTGACTTCCGAGACCGAGCCAAAGAAAAATTAGAACGGTATCACGAAAGACTGCGACGACAATACAATACCGTAGTGGTACCGCGACAAATTCTGGTGGGGGACTTGGTGCTCAAGACAGCAAATCAAGTCATGAGGGGAACACCAACCACCAAATTTTACCCCAAATGGGAAGGCCCATATAGGGTACGAGAGATCTCCGAAAGCGGGTATTGCAAAATATCTCGCGTGGGATCAAATGTTATCTCAGGCCCATTGAACCTGAAATGGGTAAACAAATATTACACATGAGATAGTCATCACGAGAGTTATATTTTTAACTTCAAAAGTAGTTGAGGCACCTGACTATAAGCCCTCACAGTTATACTTTCAAACTTTAAAAGTAATCGAGGCACCTGACTATAAGTCCTCAACCTGAAACAAACAAGTTACACTTTATCTCTAAAAGTGACGAACGTTATGCTTTATTCGACAAAAGCAAGATTTATTATTTTTTTTCATGAAAATTTTGAAACGTTATGCTTTTCGTTAAAAGCAACTTGATCATCAATAAATTATCAAACTTTCATTCACTTATTTTTTCGAAAAGATATATATATACATGTTATTGATAACATTCATGTTTATCTATTCATAAGACCTATTGTTGCCTTGGAGTATTAATTTGAGTAACTTGAAATTTAATGATAAATATTGAGTTTTGAGGAATCATTCAAATTAAAGGCAATCAACAAGGTTAAAGAAACTCTAATTTGATAAATAAAATATGTGTAAATGAGTTTCTGAAACAGGAAAATGGAAAAAGAGACTACAGCAAGTCATGATCTAAAGGCCACGACATATCAAACTACAACGAAGGCATAGCTAAGGCCTCCAAATCACTAATGGCAGCATCCCGAATCTTGAGATTTTCAGTTTTTGATAACTTGACATCTCGAGTAGCTGACTCTAAGTCCTGAAGTTGTCGCTCTACCTCCTGAAGCTGAGACTTTAAACCTTGTGCATGGATCTTCAATTTGTTTACGGCTTCGTCAAACTCTGAGATCTGTGCTGAAAAGGAGTCATCTTCACACTTACGTATAGCAATTTCCGAACGTAGCTCAACAAGGTTGAAATTCGACTTGAGGAGATCCAGCCTAGCCCGAAAAGGGGCCATGTCAACACCCACAGCTGCAAGGTCGTCTACATCATCACTAAATTTCTTCAACTCCTCAACTCGCAAAGAGTATAAGGAAAGAGTGTGCAACCCAAGCACAAGGCCTGCGAGCTGATCTAGGAAGAAGGTCTGGGCAGAAGACGCCTTAATAATCAGCTGGTCGAGTATATGTAGGAACCGAGCTAGGAGGCACTCAAGACTTTCCTGACTAGATGATGATATCCGGAAGCTCCTCCAAGAAACAAGGTCTCCGTTTGGATTGAAGGAAGCTCTGACAGGAGCAACTTTGGAAGCCATCATAGAATTTGTCGAGATAAAGGATGGAGGAGCACGGGGCTGCTGGGATGTTGATGAATCCATAATGCCTTGGTCATCTGGAAGACAACCTGGAGGATACCCGAGGTCATTATCTAGCGAGGTGTCAACATCCCGATTGAGAGCATCGAATGAGGCAAGCACATCAACAGGCAAAGGCAACCCTTGCATCTTCTCACTCTGAAAAACAAGATGAGAAAAAATATAATATATTTGAAAAAAAAATAAATAAAAAATGATATATTTACCAAAGAAAGATACTCACAAGATAGTCAATGGAAAAATAATTGGGAGATGCTACCAAAGGCGGAATGTCGCTCAACCACCCAAGATGCTGTCTACAATGCCCTCCCAAGAACTCAACAACTCGGTAGAATCTTTCTGGGGAGGACACACGTCAGCAATAGTTTCAGCAGGATCCTCCCTCGCGGAAGCAAGAGTCTCATCAGTCTCCTTAGGCCTATCATGTGGAGAAGCTAGAGGAGGGTTTGAGGAAATTATTGCATCATCCAAAGCAAGGCTCAAACTCACATCAGATAAAGTGTCTTGAGCATCAAGACTGACACAAGCTTCGTGGGATGGAGATGACTCAACGCTGATAGGTCGGGGAAGGTCGCAACTCATAGAAGCCGCTGTGGTTGCCCCATTTGCAGTAATAAGCATAAACTCAAGAGGGACATCCTCATCCTCTTCATCAGCATCGCCAATCTAAAAATGGTGGACATAATGATAAAAGGAATCATGACGGCAACTATATGGATAGTAACAGACATAAATAATGATACTACAAAAAGTATAAACACATACCAAATTTCTACGGCGTTTCTTGACTGGATCCTCGGTTACCGGCACAGTAGGACTAGCATCCTCGGGAGGGCGTTTTGCTAATGGCCTTAAGCGAAGCCTGATGCCAGGACGGCTAACCAGGGACACGATAGAAGCCATAGGAGGAGCCATCTCCGAATCTGTAGGGGTAGATGTTCTTGTTCTGGAACGAGTAATTCTCATTTCCCCGGCATCAGAGGGTCCTTGGGGAGGAACTGGAGGAGGCATCTGAGACACAGGTAACTGGGACAAGGCCCGTGGTGGAAGGTTCCTGGTAGTAGTAAGGGCCTGAACAGGAAGGATAAATGGAGAATGAACACATGCTGATATAGGAGGAGAAGACTTAGGCCTTAAGGCCTCACGCTCAATAAGGCAGCTACTGGCAAGCCATCGTTCCGAACGGACATTGGGCTTAGGAGAACATAACATCTTAACCCATTGGAGACGCTTGGGAGGAGAAGCTGGTCTAGAGCACATCAGTGTGTCGTCCTCCCATCTCTTAAAATTGATTTGTCAGTAGTTGCGTTCACCAGTAGTATACCGTCCACTCCGAGTAGCAGGTGGTATGATAAAAGCCACGGGAAAGGATTTGTGAGGAGCACCTGGGGGTTCTGAAAAGGCCCATGCAAAAGAAGGAGAGGTGGACACGAAATTGAGGAGAGCAGTCTCATAAGTCTCCTTGCAAGTACGGCCAAAGGGACGCTCCTGGTCAAATTCAAACTGCCTCATCACCCTATGAGGATTATAAAGTACGGTACCGAAATCATTATCCTCAATAAAATATGGAAGCTCCGCAGCCCAAAGAAAGACGAACCAGGACAATGAAGAACCACTCAGCCCGTTGGTGTTTAGATAAGAACGAGACTCACGCCTATAGAAGAGAGGAAGGTGGCCATTATTTTCCGAAACAATAGTGTAAGGACGAGCGGTGAAGCACAAAAAATCATCAATGAAAAGCCGCAAGTCTGAGCTAAAGCGGTAATCAATCCAGCGGGCTGTCTGGGGGTCGATGTGGGGTAATAAAAAGGGTCTGAAGACTTCTTCTTCCTCTTAGAAAGATGTTCAAAAGAAGAATAACCTTTGAAACGCTCGAAGAGGAAAAGCTGAAGGAAGGAGCCTGGAATGAAGCAATTCACGTCGTACCTGAGTAAATGAAAAAGGAAGGTTGATAATTCAAGAAAAGAAGAGAAAAGCGCAGTGTGAAAGACAGTTAATGAAAGCATGAAAACGAATACCTTCTAACAGATTCTCTCAAAGCAAAGACCACTTCATCTAAACGGCGATACAGGATTCCCAGAAAGAGGGAAGCAAGAGGAATCTCCAAACCCCGAGATAGCAGAGCTGCTAAACTAAACATACGAACTGAGGGACCGTCAACAGGAGACCCGGGAAAGAGAAAGCGAGACAACCACATAGCCAGATAGGCTGCTAAAGGAAAAGGACAAGGCTCCTTACGAAAAGCAAGGACGGATTGGTCATAAGTCGAACTATCCCACTGGTTAGTTTTGTAATCCCGAAAGAAGTAGCGCACCCAAGATAACCATGAAGTTTTTTGTCGGCTAGTGGTCTCGAAATCTGGAAGGAGTGTGTCCCCTTTGAATCGTGAGACATAATGGGAAGACTGTTTGAAGGCCTCCATCAAATAGGCAACGCACTCAACATCTCTAGCAGACATACTAGATGGGTCACAAGAAGCCGAAGCGACAGCAGGGAGGCTACAAGATATAACCCAACATAAGCATATAATTTGAAAAAGAGAGGAGAAAATAAGAACGAATGAAAGTTACAAAAGAAAGGCTTACTGGTAGATAGCATAGACATCCTCTAGTGTAGGGGTGAATTCCCCCCAAGCAGTAACAAATGTGCATGAAGAGGAGCACCAGCGGGAAATCAACACAGTAAGAGTGTCATGATCCTGCTGAATACGTAGATCCCTGCATAGCTGAATGCAGCGATATATGCCTGCGCTCTTTAATATAGCCTTATACTCAACATTCTCGAGGATCTCGTCAGTCCAATGTTGCCATCCTTGAAGACAGCTAGATGAGTCAGACAGGAAGGGAAGGGGACTGAAAGGGTATTCTTGTTTCTCTATGCACATGCGGGGAATGCGACCGAAATAGGGGAAGTCATCCCAACCTCCGCAAGCCGCGACATAAAGAAACAGACCTTCTTTCTCTGGTGAGGGAAAAGTTGTGCGATCATAAGTCCGGATATGCTCCTAAAAAGTGTCAAAAGGCCCAAAAAAGGGAGCCTTTCCCCAATCATTGACGAAGGGAATTACCCTGGAAGTCTTCAAGTCTTCAGAACATCCGGTAGACGAGGCCTGCAAGTAAGAAAGACTCCACATGAGGATACTAAGGATGTCAAGTAAGGCGTATGAACTTGAGTAGGCTTACCATGGCAAAGGGAGAATTTGAGTCTTTCACTTGAGAATACCTGAAAATAAGAAGAAATGAAGTCAAGGAAGGATCAAAATCACAATTATGAAAGAAAAACAAGATTTAAAATTTTTTCAAAAAACTTCGGACAGCCAAAATGCATCCTTCGGATCCATTTTTTTGGAATATTTTGATATATGTCATGGCCGTTGGCGATGACTTTTGAAGAGCTCGTTGATACGATCGTTTTGATATATTATGGGCCCCGAGACTCTAAACGGAACAAAAGTTTTGGTCAAAACAGCGATCACGATTCCCGATATTTAAATTTTAGTACATCTTCTCCTAAGATTCACTCCCTAGGGTTCGCCCCCCTAGGGTTCGGCCCCCCTAGGGAGCAAAAAAAAAAAAAACTATATTGTGTACCTTGAAAATTCTGATGCCCCACCGATAAATTTTTCGGAACGGATGCTGCTTCTTTGTCAATAAATATTGTGTTTTCTTTATTATTCGAGGGAACCCTACCGAGATATAATCCAAGTAACGGGGCTCGGAAGACAAAAGAAAAGCTACAATAACCTGAGAAGAAACGTAGGAGAAGCAAGTTAAGAAGAAGTTTGGCAAAAAATACTCAAATAAACTGAAAAATTGAAAGAAAAAAGAAGAAGAAGTTATGGGCTCTAAACCAAGCTCCTGCTGATCAAGCTGTCAAGTAAAAGACAGTAGAGGACGTGGAACTCTCCTGCAGGGTACCCTTTCGAGATTAACATTGAGCACTTTTATGATATTAGCAGCCAAGATATATACATTGGCAGCATGTAATATAATTCTTCTTTTTCTAATAATTTTATTATTATTTTTCTCTAAAAATAAAATTAGGTAAGAAGGGAAAATGATCAAGATATAGCTTGTAAAAATATTTGACTCATTACTCTATTAAAGAAATTCTCTAAAAATTAATCTGTTATAAAATGTAAGATTATTATTAATTTTTTAAACTAAACATTGGCAAAAATACATTTAATTTTAATTAATACGATGAAAAGTATTATAAACTAACTATGGTAAAAGTATTTTAGTTTAAATTATATAATTATATAATTGTTAATGAATCATAACAATTTAAATTAAGTTTATAAAGATGTTAAATTGACTTTCAAAATTTAATAATATTATTATAATTAATTTGGAACCAAAGGAGTATTATGTAGTGTAATGTGTTGTAATGAATAATTTAAAATTTTATTATGTATATGTTATATATTACTCCCTTCGTCCTTACGTAATTTATTTACATATTCTGTGGGCCCAAGTGTATATTAGGGTTCACATGACCTAATTAGATTAAATGTACAAATTAGGGTTTACAAAAACCTAATTAAATGTACAAATTAGGGTTCATGTGACCTAATTAAATGTACTAGACCCGGGGAAGTCTCCACGTGTTCCAAGGCAGAAGACTCGTGGATGCGACCCATTTTGGGAATTGATTGAGGGATTGGATTGGTGGCTAGAAGAACAGGGCAATTTGGGCATTACTTTGATGATTAAAGGATATTTCTGGAATTTCTCCTTTAAAACATAATTAAAGGGTATTTCGGGAATTTCCCTTAAAACATGTGCCTGGCATGTGACTATTTCCAGGAAAAAACTCTATAAATAGCCCCTCTATTCTAAGAAAAGGGGATCGCTCTCAAGACATTACACTTAGACTCTTGGAAGCTCTAAACACTTGAAACTCTCTCTCTCAACTCGAAGACTCAAGAAGGCTCTTGGAATCCCTGCTACCCTAACCCGGTTTCTGGATTCTGAGAGTTCTGCCACGTGTCATTGGAGTAATTGCCTACCTGTTCTTCTCCCCTCTTCAATCAATCAATCAGTTCCGTACTCTTCGTGGATTTCTCTCCTCTCCAGCCAACACGAAACCCTAACCCTAACCCTAGAAAGGTGTAATTTTCTTACCTACATATTCAAACTTATGCAAATTGGAATACGTAGTATTAAATTTAATATAAAATATTTTTTATGATTATAATTATTGTATTTATACTTTAAAAAATAGTATAAAATCTTATTACAAAAATAATAAATTTAACTTAAAAATTCAAACTTGGACAAGTTTTGCTACTGATTACCAAGAGTATGAATTTCTGCTTGTGTGTGCATGATGATGGATTGAGGTCTGAAGGTTGTAATTTGGGTTAGACGTGAGAGGAGAGGCTAGGGGGAAAGGACGAGCAAATATACTTTTAATAATCTCTTTAAAATAATATTTTTTTTTCGGTCCTGACTTGAGTTAATGGGATAAATTAATAATTTCGATAAAATAATAAAATAATAATTTTTAAAAAGACCCTTATATAAATATATGGTCCCATCAAAATCATAAATTAATAATTCTTTTAAATTACAAATAGAACTAGGGTAAACTTGTAAAATATGATTCTATTCTCGTTTGTTTTGTTTTGAAATTCAAATCTGATTGAATTTCATCCTTAATTTTTCTCATTGCGTCCAAAAGTTCAGGTGTTTGATATTGTACCTTGACTAACTTTCAAATGAAACTTTTCATCAAGCCATTGTTGTAAATCTTTCTGAGTACATGTAGGGTGATCTCTCTTATACTCGCATAATTCCTTACGTATTTGATCTGTCATGGTGAATTTATAAACACCTTTTAGATGAGAAGCTATTGTTGAGTATGATTTGAAGAAGTTTTGTTGATGTTTATATAATAGTTCTATTTATCATCATACATGGAATGTATTAAATTCTAGTACAATGAACTTATATATACAAATTAATTAAACTTAATGTGAATATAATTTTTTTTGAAATAAAATGTGAATGTAATTTGAAAAGTGGATACAATGAACATTATTTAATTATTAAAAATAATTAATATCACTTACAATGAATTCTATTATGACATTAATTTAATAAGTATGATACATTGCATCAAAAAAATATGATATATACATCAATAAAATGTAATAATTTTAATGTAATTAAATTTATGTTCACCGAATAGAAAAACACTCTTTAAATTAATAAATTATTAATTTATCGATTAAATAATAACTCTCTAAATTAATAAAAAATTTCAATCCCAACAATATTAATTTATAGAAGTTCTATTGTATATTTTATTTACGTTAGCAAATAATTGGTCAGATGGGACGGCTGACTCATTATCAGTGTCCCACCTCTATTTATCCGGAAGTTGAAAGTAACATAACAGTCCCTAAACTGGAAAAACTATTTTTTCTCTTGACAGACAAAATAAATAAATAAAACGGGAATATATATAAAGTTTAAGATGTTGTTCTCTTTATTTTATTAACACACACACACAAAAAAAAGGTATCATTTGATTCTTTTTCTAATTAATTTACGAATTTTTAAAAATTCAAAATTAGTATGAATTTACCTATAACCTCGTACTCCTCTTAAAAAAAACCCAAACCTACATTTTTTATTTGGGGAGGACTCTTCTATCGTTCTACTTTTTAGAGAGAATCCCCCTATATGTCCTTTGTTGCACTCTTTTCTTTTTTATTATTAATATTTAGTTCTCTCTTCATATAAAAGTTTGTTTTCTCTTTTTTATATGAGATGATTTTTTTTGAGATGATTAATTTCTCTCTATGAAAGAGTTTTATTATCTTCTCTTGTGAAACCTTATTTTTTTCGTTATAGAAATTTTATTTGTGGTTGAGATAACTATTTTCCGTTGTGCTGATTGTCATTATAGATAGTTTTAGAGTTGGGTTTGGGATTATGTCAACACTTGCTATATTGTTGCTCGTATTGATGAACGACTCGAATTTGCATTTCTATTGATTATCTTATGAAATTTTGACTGTGTTTGAGTTATTTTTAGTGTCCACCAGTTGTTGCGCAATTGCATCTTTTTCCAATTTGATATATGTTATCTGTTTGAAAAGATTTTCATTTTAGTTTTCTACCGTTGTAATCTTTTCATTATTGTAACAGATTATTCAATATATTTCAGTCATTTTATATGTTTTTTATAAAATATATAATAAAAAAAGTCCAAAGTTATAATACTTCAAGAATTAAAATTTTCACAACATAAATTGAATTTTAAAATCCGATGTATTAACTAGTACAAAAATTCAATGTAACCTTCTTCTTTCTTTTTCTTTTTTTTTTTGTTGAACGAAATAAATATTTATTAGTTTAGTCTTTTTGACGGATTTGTCAAAAACGAATAGCAAGTGCACCAAGAACCCTTAGCATTTTTCACTTTGGCGTTGGAAACTAAAAACTCATTTTATCTCAACTTCTCAACCAATCAAGACAAAACAAAAGTGATGTCCACAGCTAGAGATTGGCCTCGGTAACTCGGATATAGTGGCTGCATTATGTACCCCCCACACTTCTTTTTAACCTATCTGAGTTAACCCCTATAAATTCATTTCTTTCCATGGTTAATTTCCTAACAACACGTATAAAGCAACAAAAACCAAAAGGAGCTCTTCAAATAGATGGCACCCGCGGCTCAAAAGCAATTTCCAGTGGGGAGGAAGACGAAGAGGAAGACGACTAGAAAGCAATTTTGCTACAACACTTGCCATAATAACCACCTTGAAATGTTAGTGCTTTGAAGTAGTCAAGTTATTACTCCAAAGTTCCAACTCTTTTCATTCTGTTTGTACGTACGTGAACTGTTCATGTTTTACTACTTTCATACTGTCTTTTGACCACGTTATATAAGCTTTTTGTTGTGCTTAATCGTTATAAGTTTGTGATCAGCTTCTTGTTGGTAATGCATTGTTTTATTTAATTTCACCTCTTAATTTTTGTAGTCATTAGTCATTACTACTGTTTGGTTTTACAAATTAACCAATTCAACTTAACTATCTATACTTCTGCTTCGCTTTTTGTTATTTTTTTCCCTTGTTTTGTTTTTATAAATTGCTTCAATTTTTGTTTGTGGTTCAACTGCATCAACTTTTCTCTCTCTGTTTTATTTCTCCTTCAGCTTTGTTCCTCTTCGCTTATGTTTCATTTTCTTTATCCGCTTTATTTTTCAAAGTTCCCTGATCTATTTATATCTATGTTCAACTTTGATATTTCCTTCATGAGTTGAATATAAAGGTGTATTTTCTCCTTTGTTGAGTATAAGTTCAGAGTTAAACTGTGATTATTTACACAATATATATAGCAACTGTAAGGACATACATGCTCTCTACTTACTGTAAGACTCTTGACTAGACATATATAATTGTATTTGAAAAAAAAATCTAGTCTAAATCTATTCTCCTTTTGTTTGAATATTTAAGTGTGCAGATTTCGCTTATATCTTCTGTGTGCCATGTTGTATATGCCTTCCTAATTACAACACTCATCGGCTTTCTCCAACTCATGTATCAGAATCAAAGTGTGTCCCCGTTTGAGACACACCCAACTAATATCAAGGCGTTTTTCACAAGTTTGTGTGTCTACTGCTCGATACTAGTAGCTAAAGCTATACTATTTCAATCTCATTCCACACGCTACTCTCGAATTCTCACCCATGTTTGTCTAATTTCCGGACTTATTTCTTCCCTTTCGTTGCTTACAATTTTTCTTGCATGTTGGTTTACTAAGCTAATCTCCGTTCTAGGGGTATTTATACCTTTAATTCTCGGAAGACACTTGATGAAGGTCATTTATCAGCAGTTAAGTGAAAAGACGATAATTACAGTAAAATATGTGGTTGATGTTTTCAGAAGGCTCACGAGACAAAGTTTCATGGAGCAACCAAATCAGCTTGTGTGAAATCGCATAATTTATGGTCTGTAGGGATGAGCCTATTATAGAAAGAAGAATGGGCAAAAGTCAAAAGTTTAGGCAATAATATATCCAATTTAAATAATACTTCCTTCATTACACAAACAAAGTCTCATTTGTAAAATTTGTAATTATTAATGATGTATTTTTGTTCCATGTTTATTCCTAAAATTCAACAAATGAAACTCTTTTTTGTGAAACAAAGAGAGTAACTATATGATGTCAATTCCCCCTATTATGTTCACTTTTTTATTCTTATATTGAATTAATATCAAAAGTATTGGCATTACCATTATTTGGTAAGCATCCGAAAATTCCTTCAAAAACAAGGGCATTTTTAAAGTGACACAATATCCTTAAGTTTGACATCATATGGCATCGTTACTGGACTAACAACTTACCATATTTAGAAATAAACATTAACAAAAATGCATCATTAATATTTACAAATTTCGCAAATGCGACTCATTTTGTAGAACGAAGGAAGTACTAAGAAAGTGCCTCCTTAGGGTTCCAGTGCCACATGAGAGAATCCAAAAGAACCACTGTATTATATCAATGCTACTATGCAGAAGTGAATTACTAGAAGTATGTCCTTAGCTATCTTCCTCTTCCAGTATATTTTTGGAAAATAATTCTATTTCTTCTAACAAATCCTTATTCCTAACATTGAATTCCGTGGAATTAATAGCAGTAGAGGATTGGAATGACATGAGGTTGATAAGAAACTCACAAACTTTTCCTAATCCTTCGAAGGCGATAACTAGCTTCTCTATATGCTCCTCTGTGCTGCCATCCTGAGCATTTTCTGTGTATATACGCTTCCTGCATGCCTGCAAGATTAATGAAATATAAATCAAAAAATTTGACACGTCCATATCAGATTCTTGAAATTGCATCAGCTGTTGTGTTTGGCAGAAGACTTTATAGAGAGAGAGAGACACAATTTAGAAGCCAGTTTAACATGCCATATTCATGAATATATATACTTGAGGAAAACATGTAGACCCATCCCAAATATCTTTTTCTTTTAATTTTAACTTTTATGAATATTATTTATGGTGCCCGAAATATTATAAAAGCCTAAAGACAAGTAAACGAAGAAAAATAATGTATATAAAGGTAAGTATCATCACCTGGAACAGCCGATTCAGTGCAGCAATTTGTTCAGCCTTCAAGTACCCTGAAGCAAGTAGAACTCGAAATAAAAGCACCATTTCTGGGCTCAAATTACTTGCTGTTAGGTTCTTTATTATACCCAATATGCAAGAATCATCAAATACAGAAGTCACCCACTGAGGAACATTATGCAGTCTTAGCAACACGACTGCTACATGAACTGCCGGTCTGTGATGAATTATCAATGACTTTGATGCCAAACATGGAACTGCCAAAGACATTGCCAACTCTTCAACGACCAACCTGCACCAATTGTTGCTCGCAAATACTTGTGCCACCATGTCCTGTTTTTCCCACCCCATAATCATTGATAAACAGAGGGCGCAATTCATGGCAACTCTGATATCACTGCAATATACCATGCCTTCTAATACAGCCATGACAGATTGTAGGTAGCGCGAGGTGCATTTTAACTTTTCTGATTGTGTCCTCTCCTGTTCTGATATTCTACTAAATAGTTCCAACAGGCAATATGAAGCAACCAACTTGACCGGAGGAGAACCAAAATGTATCAGTCTGCACAAATCGTGGCAAGGAATGCTTATAAAGTACATCTTCTGCTTCCCGATGCCATTATCAAGTAAGTCACACCAGTCCAGAGACCCTGGTACAACAGCATGCATACTGTTGCAAGAATGATGTTAGTTTCGTAACTAGTATTAGAGGGGATATTGAAAGTAACAACTAACAACTGACCTTCTGAAAGAGAAGTAGTGGAGTAAAAGCAAAAATATCAGGTTTTCTCCAGTTTTTTTTCCCTCATCATGATCAGCTAACGCAGGGCCCTTTGAACAGGCTTCACAGATTGTTTTGTTAATCGTTGATATCAAAGGAGTACTCAGAACAACTGATTTTGACGCTCCTACAAGTGCACGGTTGGTGGACTGGTGCAAAACCAAACAAAGAATGCCAATAATCATCAGACCTTCATGAGTCCACCCGTCTGCAGTCACTGTCGCAATCAGGTAGTCCATCAACTGACAAAGAAGGTTAGAGGTCCAATTAGCTTCAGAAATAGGAAAAAAAATAAAGAATGAAAGAGAGAGATTTAACTTTATCAGTTACCTTCATTGTAACTGTAAGCCAAGCTTCATCATCTGAAAGTGATTCAGAGAGCACTGAACTTAAAATTTTAAAAATTAATTTCAATGTGTTCATGAAAATATCTAGGGAAGAGGAATGCCTTGAATGATAATAAAGATTTTGGATTGCAATGCCTATCCCATATAAGCATAACTGGTCTGAAGCAGCTGGAAATATCTCAATGGTTGCTGTAATGATATTTAGTACTGAAATGATGTCATGCTCTTGTCTGCCTTCTTCTACAAGTTCTCTCAATAAACTTACCAAAAGTGTTGCACTGAAATTATCTCCTGATGCTACCAACTCAGCAAGTGCAGATACATCCATGTTTTGATTATTGTTGCCATGGACAACAATATGGTTTCCAGTAGAACTATTCCCTCTGCATAACTGTAGAATCTGGTTAGAAAGTAACTTACAGATTTTTTCTTGTTGAAACAACCATTTCATTGATATCGAGTGAATTCTCATAGATAGCAAATCCCATTCTTTTTCAGTGGCTAAATGGAAAAGGATTCTTTCAGCCTCTGGACTGTAAGGGATTTGGTAGCCCATCTTGGCAAGACCTCTATAAAGGCCATATAGATTTACCAGTAATTCTATTGTTACAGAACTAGCAGCATCATATAAGAGTTCACTGCTGTTGAGTAAGATATATTGCTCCAGAGAAGCCAACACTAGCTTATCGTCTGCAAGCCTAGGGAAAGAAGCAAATTTAGGAATTATATACTGGATGTCGAATTTGAACTTGATAGAGCAGTTTGAAAATAAATATTTAATTACCTGTCATCATATAAAGAGCTGGTATACAGTATCAGCAAAACTGCAGATTGACAAGAAATAGATTCTAGATTATGGGAGCTCTTCTGCCCCAGCAGGTATAGCATATCAATAGGATCAGATGGTAGATGAGAAGCGGCATCTCTGATGGGTTGCCCAGAGTCATTCCCAAGAAGCACATCCACAATTGAACTGAACATCAAATGAACTCTCCATTTCATTTTTTCTGAAGGAAACAAGCCTAAACAGCCAAATGAAAAACTGAACCAAGAGGATGAAACCAAAATATTTGCAAATTCTTTGGGTTTATTATCAAAATTCTGAAGCAGTATCGAATGGAAACTTTCTAGTACTCCCAAGGCAATGTCCTCTTCCACCTCATTGATGGTCATTACAAACCAAGGTAATAGGTGGGTTTTGCACACCTCTACAATACAATTTCTCAGTTCCATGTAATTGACGTTGGTTGCGTTTCCTTCACTACCATATGCATATGCCTCTTTTAGTAGGTACAGGGAGTGCAAAAATTGGCTGGGATGTCTCCCATAAATGTTTAAACAAGTTAAAATTGCATGCCTGGATGCATCTTGAAGTGATGATGCTAAACTTGAAGCCCCATTACAAGATGGAGACTTCATAAGAGCTACCAGGAGTGAACAAACCAAAGTAAATGTTTCTGCAAGCATGCCTGTCTCTCCATCTATATGTTTTTTGAGCATTCCTGTCAGAATAAGGCTTATTTCTTCAATATGAGAATTTGACACTATGCCAGGACAGTTTGAAACACAGTTCAATATGAGCTTCAGCGTCTGAGCTTGAACAGAATGAAATGGAACATCAGCCACATAATGCAGAACAGAAAGCATAGTTGTAAACCCAATAGCAAGCCTTTGTCTGAAGGCTTGATCAGCTGATGATAACAGGTCAAGAACCTGAAGGCAAGTTTTGACAAGTGGATCTTTGCACCCTGCAAACTTTAAGGAAAACTTTTGCATGAACAGACATGTTAACATGTACCAGTAATAGTTAGACCATAAAAGGGATTGAGTAGTAGACCATATAGCCCGATGAAGACAAACTTTTTTTACTTTTTCAGAGTTGGATAAAACATCTGTATGATTAAATAGGGCCAGGTCCAAAATAATGAACACTTAAATTCACCATATTTTAGTGCAAGGCCATGGCATCAGAAAGGAAACTTTAGTATTTTTAAAAGATTGATATGCCATCCTGTAACAGTTGGTTAAGTAAGAATCTCTTGTTTCCTGATAATGGTTACCTGATAATCTCAGAATTTCAAATACATAATCTGCAATATTCTCTTCTACCAATACATGGACTTCTTTTCCTGAATCACCTTCCCCTGACAGATACAGAAAGGTTAAGTCCAATGTGGCGATTTGAACTTGGCTATCAGAAGAAAGGAGGGGCGCTTTGATGGCTTCAGCAAATAAGTGAGTCATAGGAGAGCCATCTAGTACTTGATCTGACGTTAGCATGAAGTTGTCAGCTTCAAATTGATCCATAATGCTTCTATCAATTCCACAAGCACTCTCAAAGAACCCTCTCTGAGCCAGCACCGACAAAAGCGCTACAGAGACCAAATTTAAAAGTTATTCGATAGAAAGAGACTATGAAATATATGGAATACATTAATATCTGATTCCATGCCGGAAAAAAAAATTGGGGGGATGATCTAGATCATTAAACGCCACATGGTGCATTCAGTGCAAATGAATCACTCAGTAAACCAAACATTAAAACAGGCAGTTACATCACCACAGTTCTGCATACTTCAAATGCTATTCGTTTGTAGGAATCATAAATAAGCCTCACAGGTGATCCATTAATGATCATTGATACGTAGTGTGAACCTCAATACACTTGGGCACTGCCTACTTCATGGTCATGATCCCTCTACTTACGGACCTTTTATCCCAACATTATGCATATGTGCCAAAATCAACCTAAAAGAATAATGTGATCACCAGTCAAGTACCTATACAACCTCAAGAGACACCATAACCAAATCTTAGTAACAAAAATAGCAGGCTTGGTTTTATAGAGTCACGGCGCTTCCGTTGGTCAACATATAATCAAATCCATAACCCAATAGAATAACTTTCTACTAGATTAACATCATTAAGCCAAGTTTTACATGCTCACATCATGCTTCAAGTCCAGAGGGATAATTAGAATTTAGAAGGAAGAAGTGTCAAATATACGTGCATGCTGTTGCTAGAACTGTAGAAAAAGAAATTGACAGACCTATGCAGTTCAATCGAACATCATCAGATTGGGTTTTCATGAGGGCTTCCAGTGATAGGCGCAAGAGCTTGGGGCAATGTGCAATTAAAACATCTGTGCCATCATCAGCTTTAAATGTGTTCTGGAGGATACATATTTTGTAAAGAACAAACAGGATCTCCCCTCGAATCTCTTCACTGTACCAAGAAGGGCATCAGTCTATGGATATGAGTGGCGAAAGAAGATATGTAAGGACTGAGACTTATAAAAAGACATATAAGGACTAAGGCTGCTTGATTATTACCTAGGCAATTGAAGACCTGAAACCAGGTTTAAAACAAGGGAATCTTTATCTTCGATGTTGGCACAGGGATTATTCTTCTGATAATCCAAGAGAACACCTAAACAGTGAAGCTGTGCTTGGAGAATCATAGACAGAGAAATTAAGGTGAGGTAAGTTGACAAATCCTTCTACTTGGAAGAATTTTTCTCTGTAGAAGAACTAACTAAATACAATAAGAGAAAAGAAATGAGACATACAGTGTTTAAACATCTGCTTCTAACACAAATAAAGTGCATTAAGGCAGAATGAAATCACAGTAAACATTGAAGGTACATGTAAATGCACCTAAAACAACCATTAATAGAGGCTGCAATAGTACAGTATATCTCAGTTCCATATTCAAGTAGACAATAATTCTGTTGCATGTAGCATTTTGGCACCATAAGCAATTTTTGTATGCTCTAATTCTATTTCAACCTCTTAGGAGATCAATTCTTCCATTTTAAAGTAAGAAAACTTTGCTGAACTATAATTTCCATCTAAAACCAGAAGACTACCGCTGTTGAAAATTCATGCATCTTTATTCAGTTTAATGTTTCACACAACAAATCCCTCAGACCATATTTATAGCAGATGACACTTTTAAAAGCTTGATCCAACAAGTTTCTCATGTTTTTTTTTTACAGAAAATTAGATACTCGAGATGAGATCACAAAATTGAATTCCAATGTTAACTTTCTATTAATACACACATATAAATTATAATCACAAATTTTCACCAAATTTATCCAATGTACCTTATGCTAAATTTTGTGTCTAAAAAATTAAATGAAATCACGAAACTGCTACCCTAGCAAATACTTACATAACGTTTTCAAATTTAGTTAGTCATTTGTGCTTGAAGCATTACCTCTAATAAGTAATAAATCAAATCAGTCGACAACTAGAAATATTAAGCATACATATTTTCTCAAATTTTCACCAAATTTATCCAAGGTATCTTGTGCTACATTTCATGTTTGAAAATTAAAATGAAATTACAAACTAGAACTCCAGAAAATCCACAAATATCATTTCAGATTTTATTAATTATCAAATTTGGAAGCATACCGTAAACACCTGGCGTCTACCCCAAGCCAGCGCGCCAGACGCCACCCGATCCGAAACCCTAGCCACGAACTCACCGTACACCGACTCCTCACTTGAGCCACAGAGCTGCATTATCAGATCAATCACCTGTTTTGCGATGGGCTCGTCGTCAAAAGACGACAGGGCGGCGACGAGAGGAGAGATGAGGAAGTGTGGGTGGAAAGTGAGGAGGGAGTGGAGGAATTGGGGCTGAGAAAGCGCCTGAGAGAGCTGAGAAAGAGCGTAAGAGACGTGAACGGTTGGGGAATTAGGGTTTGAGATGAGATTGGAGAGACAGAGTAAGCAGATGGAGCCGCCTTCAATGGTGTGGAGGATGAGAGAGAAACTGTGGCCCTGTGAGCATGTCGTCGGCGACGGCGGCGGCGGCGAATCTAGGGGTTGGATATGACCGGAATCGGTGAAGAAGTAGTACATTGTGGAAGCTCCGATTTGGAATTTGATAAAGATTGATCAAACTGGTTGGTTGTATAAATGAGAAAGAGCAGAAATTTAAAATTTGAGCGGGAGCGGGAGAGGGAGAAATAGAGGTGTGTTACTCTTATACTAGTAATTGTTCCTGCCCGAAGGCACCGAATAACAAAAAATTAGATTAAAATTCGAAAAATACTATATTACCTAAATACTATTTATAACCTAGAATAATTTACAATCAGACACAACAATTATCATAATTAACCATACAACCATAATAATTAATACATACTCAATCATCAACACATATTCAACCATCAAAACATCAAGCTAGTTGTTACTAATTTTAAGAAATTTCGACAGAGTTTCCTTTAAAAATAGATATTCAAAAAAATCTAAACATGTATACAAAACTTGCAATCATCCATACATATCCAAACCATCAAAACAACCACCATTCCATACCAAAAAAAGATACACATGCGGCCTATAGAGAAATAACTTCGTTTTCTTTACAGATTACACCAAGTATCCTTCAATGTATAACTGAAAATATTTGAAATATAAAAATTATCGAAATATGTGAGTCAAAATAAAATAATTGTAAATCTGAAACATAAGACCCCTTACTTTAGACTAATTAGCAAATTTGACATTCCTATTTGTCATGTTTTTGTTAAATTGTTCCTTATATTTTTTTTTGGCACAGTTGTTCCTCAAATATGCATTGGTTGTGCAAAAGTGTTCCTTCTCTATTTTTGGTCAATTTTCGTTAGTCAAATGTTTTCTCAAACTTTTATCATTTTTATTTATATATCCACTAAATATAAATATGTATATTATCATTTTTCATTTAACTTGATCTAATTAATTAAATTATGAACTTGTGCGATAAATAACATAAATGTTAAAAAATAAATTCATACATTTTTTGTTAATTAAATTTCTCAAATATTAAAATTTTCGTAATATACATTAAAATATAATTTTTTTCTTATGTAAAAATAAAATTTTAATACCCATTAAAAGTGCAAATTGACACAAAAAAATTATTTTTTTTCTAAATATTAAAATTTACGTAAAACAAAATTAGAAAAAATTTATTACGAAACGAATCTTATATATCATATAAAAAAATATTAAAAATTATGTTAATTATCACATATAGTATTTTAACTCTAGATATCACATCATGCCAACAATTAACTAATTTTCTAGTTTGTTAACATTTGTTCTATTTGATAAAGGAAAAAAAAGAAAAAAGAAAAAGAATATATTTAGTTTTTTGATTTTGTAACCATTGATGTTTTTTTTATGTATTATACATTTTAAAATATGCATACTACAAAAAATTATTACAATTTAAAATAAAAGGACCGTTGGATGTTGAAGCCAAAAAAAGGAGGAGAGGAATAGGAGAAGAGAGAAAGAGAGAAAATAAGATTCAAAATGGACCGTTGGATGTTGAAGCCTTAATTGATTTGAGATCGTCGGATGTTGAAACCTTCATTGATTTGTGAACCGCTCTGTTTTATATTTATAGATATTTACGATGAATTGATATTTTTATAATTAAAATTTGATATTTTTGTGAAAGTGTAAGACTTATTTATTATTTATGTGAGGAGTATCTAGTAAAATTATTATTTTTACTTATAAAATTATCAATTCCTTATTTTTACGTCTCCTCAGTTGGCCACTAAAATAATCATTTATAAATTTTACAAATGTTAAAGATTAGTTTAATTTAATAATTATCTCTAAAAATTACAAGGTATGTTAATAATCGTGATATAATAATAATAATATTATAATAATAAATTTAAGTATATTGTTTTTTTTATTTTATCGAGTCGGTGACTCTTTTTATAAAATAAAAATAAAAATTGACTATTTATATATAAGTGAATTGTCCACTAATTATACTTTGCCTATGTGTATTTAGTTAGTTATGGTTTTCATAATATGGGTTATGGACCCATTAAGAATTAAAACCACATTATTCATTTCAAATATAGGTAATATGATTTGGACTCATATGGTTATGGTTCTAATCATGGTCAACCCATATTTTTATTTTGTAACTTACTATTATTATGGTAATCAATTGAAAATAGTACATAGATTAACAACAATTGAAGTCAAAATAATTACGGAAGAGTTATTTGAAATATCAGTTAGATCATTTTTAACATAATCTTATTATCAATTTTTTGACATAATTATTTGCTCTGTACTAATCTGAAATATTTACTAATATTTAAATTTCGCTAAAATTTTATTAATTGAATCTACGGAAACTTTTTTCTCTATAGGTGAAAGTTTTGGAGATTTTTTTAATATGAAAACTTGTTAATTAAAATATATATAATATTTTTATTCATCTTTGTTCCTTGCGTGAGGGAGAGAGGGAGAGAGAGAGAGAGAAATTACAAAAGAGATGTTGTGACTTGTGAGCATGTGGGTGTATTTTAGCTTTTCTTGTATACTTGTTGTCGTTTTTAGAGAGAGAAACAACCGGGTGTATTAGAGTTTTTGAGTTACGAGGGATCTCTTGGCTACTTTATAAAATACTCCGTCGGTTCTAAATTAATTATTTTTTTAAAATTTTTTTAAATTAAATTGATTATTTTTAAAATTAATAATTAAACATATATAAATATATTTCTAAAATTATAAAAATTGAAATTAGTAATAAATTGTATATACTTTCTTTTGGTTATAATATCTTCACCTATATGTTAGGAAAAATAATAAAAAGATTAGTTTTAAAAATAGTCAATTTGACTTTAAAAAGTCAAAATTGAGCAATTAATTTGAGACGGAGGCGAGTATATATTATTCATCTCTCTTGACTAGTATTTAAACATTCTTCTCTCTCTTGACTAGCTTTTTACACGTAACATTAAAATATATATAATATTTTTAATATATATTATTCATTTTATTATGAAGAATGTTACGCGGAACATTCTTCTCTCCGTTTCTTGAAATGAAAATTCCAGAACACTAGTAGTTACAACTTACATGTGTTTTGCCCCTTTGTTTTTGGTGGGCTGGCATACACTCGATCATTAACACAGGTGTGGAAGAGAATGGACTCAGTTGGGAATTGTTTGTTCGTCTACCCATGTTTGGTGCATTTTGGAATTTCAAATTAACATAATAATTATTTATTTTAAATTCAATTTATTTAACTCATAAAATTGTCAAAAAACGGAATTATGGAATTTAAGCTTTTAATTACGTGCTTGTGGACGGGAGTTTTAGTGCACATTTTAATTTTTAAAATGTATTTACCTATTATTATTTTATTTTATCACTTAAAATTTATGTTAGTCCCAAGTTAATTTTGATCCACATATATATATATATATATATATATTATTTTTCATTTTAAATATGTAATAAAATGTCTAACTCCACCCTGGCACCTGATTTTGTCAACCATTTAGTGTAAATACTTATGGTTAGGCACCCCAAAGTAATCTCGGGTGATTTCTATAAATTTTCTGATTTTGTTTTTTTTTTCTTTTCTATAAAAAAGGATCCGTTAGTTTCAAAAGGGTTACTTCTTTAATTAATCTCTTAAGAGTTGAAAGGATAATTACAAGAATACTCTCTTTCAAACTAAATAAATAAAAAGGATAAACATAAGTCTATTAGCACATACTCCTATATATATCATAATAATAATATATGGGCACAACACGTACATGTCATTGTTGACTTTAATCTTCAAAACCACACGTACATAATTAACCCTTTTTGCTGTAAAAATTTTATGTGAACATACAAATTAAATATTAGTGTACTTAAATTTTTATTTTTTTTTATTTTGACCATCCAATAATGAGTAAAAATATAAATAAATAAAATTTAAATACACTCATATTTAATTTTCAGCTAAAAGAGTTCTTTTTACTGTGCCCTAATTACTAAAACGAAGGACCAGAAAGGGAGCTTGTCAATCAATCTAAAGTAGTCGTAACTTAACTTTATATATGAAATAATAAAATAATCAAACAATACAATTACACATGCAACTTCCTTATTGTTAATAATCGTGACATAATAATAATAACAAGTTTAAATTCATTGTTATTTTATATTATCAAGCCAAATGACTCTTTTTATAAAATAAAAATAAAAATTGACCACCATATATGTATAGTAAATTATTTACTAATTATACTCTGTCGTATGTCAAAATTTTATGTCAATACTCTGCCTAGGTATTATCATAAATTAACTATTATAAAAATTTACTATTTATGTTAAAAATTTATGTCAATACTCTGCCTAGGTATTATCATAGATTTACTATTATAAAAATTTATTATTTATGTTAAAAAATTATGTCAATACTCTGCCTAGGTATTATCATAAATTTATAATAAAATAAAATAATCAAACAGTACAATTACACATGCGTGCAACTTTCTACCGATACTCTTTTATCAGTATTGTTGATAGGGCTAAGCAAGGAACTAAATTGTTTTCAAAATCGTACTAAAAACTGCACAAACTGTACCAATTAAAACCGCACCAACGATTCCGACGTATGTGGTGGTTTTAGGTGAGTTGAAAAACCGAATTTACCGGGTTTGGTTAATGGCCAAGATCGCATGCATAAAGCCGAAACCCCACCAATCACTTTTTGATTCTTCAATTTCTGTGTTTGCAATGTGATGTTGACATCTATCCAACTTTGACTTCCTGACAAATTTTTTTCTTTTTTGCTTTTGTTCTTGTGTCTTAACTTGTGAGTATAAGTTTTCTTTTTTGGACACTTTCTTTTTTCTTGATTCGATTATTATTTTTTATTGAACACTTTACATTTGAACTCCAATGATCTGATTCCCCTTTGCATTAACTGCTTCTGTTTCCGGATGAAATGCAACAAGACTCGGCCTCACACTGCAACAATGTTTTTCATAGCATCTCTTGTCCACAATTTAATAGGTATACCCCCACACAATCAATCCATGTGATTCTTCTTACACATTACCCAACTTCTTCCTGCATTCTTTCCATTTAAAAAATAATAATTTCTCACCTTTTCTTTTCTTGACTGCAACTTATCAACTTCACTTTATTAGCACAAACCATGATCACTCTTTGGACTCCCCATTTTACCATACTTGACATGTTCACATCTATTAAATTCATGATTCATTCAATGGTGTATTTATATATGTTGTTTGTTCACCTTCTGTCTGTCCGGTTGTCCCTAATTCATTCTTTTAATGGTGTATTTATTTGGAATTATCTTTTATGTAATTAATTAATTATATATGTTTAGAATTTTTTTATGTAAACAAATAATAATTCATCAAGTTCTATTTAACTTTTGCTTAGACAAAACATTATAAGTAAGGTTGTGTGTTATCAAAGTGGTATTTAATATTGTGTGATGCTAAATTGTTAATTTAAATTGCATAAAATTTTGTTGTTTCAATTGGTTTTGGAACCGAAATTGCACCAAATAAAATCGAACCGCACGGTTCAAAACCGCACCAATCACAAGCGGTTTCATGTGCGATTTTGAATTTATTAAACTGCACCTAAACGGTTTTGTATGCGGTTTGAATCGCAAATTACACCATACTTACCCCTAATTGTTGATAAGGAAGAATCTCACAATAGCTATGGTCAATAGTTGCTACTATAATGGTCTCCCGTGATCCCAGCAGCAGCAACATTGCTTTTAGTATACCAAAAGATCACACACAACATTGCTTTTAGCAGGAACAAACAAAAGAGACTCCTCCCTACTCCATAATCTGTTTACCATAATATAAAATATGAAATTTATACTAATGTAAGCATTTTTCTTTTCTTGTCTATTTATTTTATCACAAATTCAAATACTTGCATCGTACTAATCTCCTGTTTGTAAGTTTTATTTCTCCCCTCTCCCCTCTCGTCTAAGAATTAAATAAAACTCACATAAAACTTTAAAAAGATTCATTAAAGCATTCAATTCAAAATAAAGGAAACTTCTTTGATTACGTATTTTTTTTTAAATCAAAGACATAATTTCGACCTTAATACCATGTTAAGACATTAAAAATTAGTTGACAAAATTATTTCAAAAATAAAATAAAATAAAATTCATAAAGGTCGTATTAGGACTTCAATCTCAAGAAAGAACGAGTCTCACGTCAAAATATAATTTAATATATACGTAAAGATCTAAAATTTTATCAACCTCCCTCTTCCACAAATGTGTTCAAATGATGCATATGAACTCTATCAGACCGTTATTACTGATTAAAGATAAGGGAATTATGAAATAATATTTTCGGTTACATGATCATTTGGGTGATTTTGTAGTAAAAAAACAAACTATTGAATGTAAGGAATTGAATTTTAGTATATTATGATTTGATTGAACTCCGCGGTGTTGTTACATATAAAATCAAAACAAACTTTTGAAATCTGTAATAAAAATCTCTTAAAGAGGGAGGGGTCATCTGATCAAATTTTCAAAAGGACATGAAGGTGGCGCATGACTAGAGAGGAGACAAAATTCGTACACTACTACTAGTCTAATAGGCTCATCTCATCAAATTTTCAAAAGAATTGAAGACAAACTTTGAACAGTCTACTTGCACGCACATCAGAACATGACCAGAGACACGAAATTACTTGCACATAGGGATGGGATTTATCGAAAGTGAGAACACAAAAATCTCTGAATTTTGCACATATGCTAGCTAACTAGCTAACCGTGATTTAATTCAAACTCCAGATGACCCAAAGCCAAAGCGATCAATATTTAAATTAGAGAGTGAGTTAGTTTGACCCTTAATACGTGTGATTTTGATTCAAACTCATCCTTTTGACTCCCAAGTAAGACTCAAAAATTATGAATAAAATGGATGGACAAACACTTTCTACAAAATATAAAATTATAATTGATAATATTTTAGCGACGTATCTAATATGGTGGATTAATTTTATAATTTTAACCAATTTTATGTATTGATATTATCAATTTTTTTGACATAATTTGCTCTATTCACTAATATTTAGATTTCGTTAAAATTTCATTAACTGAATCTACTGAAACTTTTTCCTCTATAGGTGACAATTTTGGAGATCTTTTTTAATATGAAAACTTGTTAATTATGCATATTATGAACAATTCATACCAGCTAGCTTAGTGAATGACTTTGGGAATTGGGAGGGAGAAAATTTCTTAGAGAGAGAGAAAATCAAGTATTTTAGAAAGAGAGTATGAAAAAAGTTATAAAAATAGAGTGAAGTTGTAAGGTTAAATCATTGTTCAATTTTATATTTTAAGACAAAAAGAAAATATAAAATTAATTATGAATTTTTTGAAGTTAATTTAAAATTTTAATATAATGAAATAAGCATGATCCTAATTCAGAAAAAAATAGAATATGTCCTACACGTTATTTGCATTCCATTCCACATCATCACACCGTGGTATGTGGTCTTTCCAAATTGATTTTTTTTTTCAATTTCAAAATATAAGTTAATATTAATCTTTTAAAAGTTAATTTGTGACTTTTAAATTTAAAATTGACACATGATTCATTTAACTTTAAAATTGACGCATGATTCATTTAAAATTAAGATTTTTAAGTAGTTATAATTTATTGAGAGAATTATTTTCACAAGATTATTTTAATATTTTCACAATGTCTCATTCACAAAATAACGCGAGTCTTATTTATTATTTATATGAGATCTAAAAGATTTGTAAAAATATTAATTTCCTGTATTGACTCCGATGAAATAAATTTATATCAATTTAAAATTTAAAAATGTTCCTAACTATTAAAAAAACAATAGTAATTTTATATTCTAAAATATAAAATTTTAGCAAAAAAAGGAAAATAAAAGGGATGTTTAAAATTCATTACATTCTTCCGTACATCCGATGTGAATTTTTCAACGTGATGAAATCCAATGTGATGATAATTCAAATTGGAAGCAAATTGGTCACATCACATTGTATAACCAATTCATTGACTAGTAGGGCTATACACCAATGGAGAACATACACCGACCTACAAAGGGTCCACAATTTGTTTCGTATTTGTCATGACGAGGCATCCCCCGGCCCTACCAAGAGATTCTACGACTCTTCCGACAGCTGCCTTAGATAGATAGTTAGATCTCCATGGGCATGCCTACCGACTCTCGTAACAAAAAAATAAAGACCTGAACTGTCTTAAAAGTTATACTCCCTCCGTCCTAAATTAATTGCTTTTCTAGGATTTTTTTAAGTTAAATTGACTTTTTTTAAAATTAAAAATTAAGCACATATAAATATATTCTAAAATTATAAAAATTGAAATTAGTAATAAATTGTATATACTTTCTTTTGGTTATAATATCTTCACCTATATGTTAGCAAAAATAGTAAAAAGATTAGTTTTAAAAATAGTCAATTTGACTTTAAAAAGTCCTAGAAATGCAATTAATTTGGGACGAAGGAAATATACAAGAATTAAAGAATTATAATTTTTATCTTAAAATAATTTCAATATTCTTTTTCTCATGTCTAATGCTCTGATTCATAAATTTCAATATTTAATATTATTCATCAATTATCTGAAAACATTGCATCCTAATTTTTTTTTTTTAAAATGACAAAAATAAGATAATTTATTTTATTTTATCTCATTGTGAGATGGAAATTAGTAGCCTTTTGGTTTCATTGCACCTAAAACGAGAAGACTACTGTAATAAAGATGCATGAATTTTTAACAGCGGTAGTCTTCTGGTTTCATTTCATAAGACTATTACTACTAACAATGTGAAACCAAATATCTTCATTTCATAAGACACTGCACCAACTTTAATTTTTATCTTACGCTGCGCAATGAGATTATTTAGTTATTAATTCTATAAGACTCGTTTATTTCAAAAAAATAAACGAGTAATTATAATTTTATAAGACTCGTTTATTTAATTATTTAATTATAAATTATAATTAAAGAATTATAAATTGTCCCCCTCTCTATATATATATATCTATACATATGTATCATCTATAAATGTCTTAATTATGAGTCAATTCAACTGTTTATATTCTTTTAACATTACTATCATTTTTGTAAAATCAATCAGGGTAATGTGAGTAATCTCAAGGCAAAAAAAAAACATTCAGTTTGTTTCTCTGAAACTTCACAGCAAGGACATTAAAAGCACCGCCCGCTAATTATACTCGACCAATCTTCTTCTCCATCACCAATTTCTACTACTTCTACTTCAATTTCCAATGTCCGGTTTAGGCTTGACAATCTGGGTCCCCAACCCGGGTCCAGAAAGAAAGCCAATAGAAAGGGGAGAGGTCAAAAGAATATCATAAGTTGATATTCAAAAGAATGAATGAGATGGGTTGCTGCAGGTTTCTCATATGGTTATGGTATTAAATTGTCTATATTTCTCTCTGTAGCTAAAAGTCAAGTCGGAGAATGAATGAGATGGGTTGCTGCAGGTAGGCCAGGCCGTTCTTGTCTGCTCTTATAAAACTCTCGACATTTCAGAAGTTAATACTCACAGCTCATCTCATATATTGACCTTTGCTCTTGTAAATAATACTACATCTCAATTCTCATACATCCGTAATTAGTTTGGCTTCGATTGCGGTTAATCTATCTACTATTTTTAATTAATTACCATAATAATGATAAGTTACAAAATAAAAATATGAGTTAACTTGGATTAAAACCATAACCATATGAGTTCAAACCATATTACCTATATTTAAAATGAATAATGTGGTTTGACTTCCTAACGAACCCATAACGTATATTGTGAAAATCATAAACAACTAAATTCAATAGCCCAACCCCTTTGAAATTTTACGTCCAATAGCATTAATTTGTTATTGGTCCCCTACTCTTTTTTTTTTTTTTTTTTACTATCCAATAGAAATATGAAATATTTCAATAGACTAATTAACTGAAATATTTTTTTGTGTTATCCAATAGTAATATGAATTGTTACATTGCGGTTTATTTTGAAATTTTACTATTTGAAATAAATTTTATTGACCAATAGCATTATTTTGTTATGGTCCAGAAATAAAGTTTATAAAATCCTTGAAAATAGATTAATGAAAATATATTTATAAACAAATGAAAATACGTAGTAGAAAAATAAGGAAATAGTAGTATATTAAAGCACATACAAAATGCAGTGTAATTATGAAATCCTATGAAGAGGATTTTAGCCTAGATTTTCTAAATGATTTTAATTTTTCTTTTAGTTATCATTAAAACTTTTAATTAATTGTATCCCTTCAATTACTAATTAATTTAACTTAAAAAAATAAAGACCTGAACTGCCTTAAAAGTTATATACAGGGATTAGAAATCTTCTTTGTGACCGATCGAAATCCAACTGATATAGTTTGCTTGAAAGCTCTAGTTTGAAAATCTGTTTACTGTCGTTTAAAAAATATTCTTGCTTAATTCTAGAGAGAATTACATGTATTTTATGTTTTATTTTTCACACAACTCAACTATATTAAAGATACAATTCTGAGTCAATAAGATTATAGCTTGATTAAAACTAAGATCATGTAAATTTAAACTAAGAAATGGTCAAGTTCCCTCCAAGCCAACCCTTTATCAGAATTAAATGGATAGTACCTACCAACCACCGTGGTTATCGCTAAATGAAGCCGGGGTGCGTAGTGTCTGTTTCCGCTTGTGGGCTGGAGTCTGCTGTCTGGGCTCCACGTGGTTTTATAACGCAAAATCTACTTTGTCAGAATATTCTTGCTTGGCCTTTGACTTGCTTCACAGCATTTATACTAACGCATTCGATAAATAGAATTATAGCTCTCAACATACACGCTATAGCCTATAAGTTCTTTTTTATAGCAAAATCTCTTCGACCAATGGCCTTCACCACTCGTAAAGTTCAAACTTTTGAAGGCCATACCTCTTGTCGCAAGAAGGTATTTCTAGTGGGCAAGAAGTGGAAGAGAACAGGGAAACAATTCCGAAACAACATTTGTCATGATAATCTCGTAAAGTTGAGGTTTATTTGGTAACTGTTTCTACTTTTATTTCTCTATTTTTTATTCATATGTTTCTGCTTTTACTTTCTTTTACGAGAACAAATACAAATCAAGCAAAATTATTTGATAACTATATTTTTTTTACCTTATTTTACAAATAAATGAAATTCTAAATTTTTTTTGTTGATACGAGTTGGTATATGAACCTCACTGAAGTTTGAATGACTAGTTGTGTTGTCAAAATCGAAGAAATATTTTTGACCATTTTACTTTTTTGCTACTAAAAGGTGTTTTGCCTCATTTTTTTTCCAAGCAAGTTAGAGAACAACATTTTCTACTTTTGATTTAAAATAATAATATTAATTTAAAGTTGATGCAAGAATTTAGAAACAAGTGCAGTTCTCAAAGGGCCCTTAGTTAATTATTTCACAAATTCCGACTCTGTTCATTCTACTTGTACGTACGGTCATAAATGTTTTACTACTTTGGAGCCTCATTTCATACTTTGCCATGCCTATTTAATTATCCCACTATCAGCTTTTTTGTTGATGGTTACTTTATCATGCGTTTGTTTTGATTTTCCCTCCACTTGAGAGTTTTGAATTCGGGTTCTGGTTGATCATGTGTGAGTATTTTTTTTTTGGGTGGAGAATCAGTTTGATTCGTCTGAGCTAGCTGATTATTTCTTCCCTACACTCAAGTTTGGGACGGAAACGAAAATAATATAAAAGTTGTTTTTTTTTATGTTGTTACTGAGTTTATAAAAAAAAAAAAAATGTTAGGATATTTCACATGAATTTCACGTCAAATAAAAGAGATGATCAAAATGCTTGTTGGGCCAATTTAGAAAACTTAAGTTTCACATTTAAATTACTAAGTTGCCCTTATAATAATTTTATTACCTTTATAATCTATAAGGTATAATAAATATTATAAAAAATGATCTTATGTTATTTAATTTTCCGTCCATTTTTTGATAGAAAAATTTGGCAAAAAAAGTGATCAAGTTTTCCGTTTATTTCTTTACTTTTTTGTTCATTAAAAACCACAGTAACAAAGAAATTGGACATAAAACTTAAGTTCTTCGTCTATTTCTTCTTTTTTTCCTGTCTATTTTAAAACTCCATAGCAGAGTATAAACTTGTGGAGGTTTCTCACTCATCCGGCTCTATAAATTCTGACTTTAATACATAGATATGGCCATTACTACAATTTGGCTGGAAAAATTGAACAATTCAACTTGTTCTTGCTTCAACTGCATCAACTTTTGTTACTTTCTGTTTTTATTTCCACTCTAGCTTTATCCTCTGTTTTTATTAGTGACACTTTTGTCATATAACAATTGAAAGGAAATAATACTCTCTTCCTTGCTGTAATTAGTTATACCCACTCTTGACTTGCCATAACTTGATTCATCTTTCCTGATTTTATGCTTTTTTTGGTAATGTATTATTATTGAATTGTATTTGATGTATTTCTGATATTCTAAATAATCTCCCTTTATGTGTTAAATATTCAAGTGTGCAGGAATCGCTTGTATCTCCTACTTGTCATGTTGTTTACGCCTTCCTAATTACAACACTCATGGGATTCCTCCAACTTATGTATCAGAACAAAAATGCGTCGCCATTTGTGACACACCCTGCAAATATCAAGACCTTTTTCTTAACATTATGTGTCTACTGCTTCATAGCATTAGCTAAAGCTGTATTTCATCAAACTCATTGTACAAGCTACTCTCTTATTCTCAGCTATCTTAGTCTTATTTTTGGACTTATTTCCTCCCTCTCATTGCTAACAATTTTTCTCCCGAGCTGGCTTACTAAGCTGCTAATATCCATTCTAGCGGTATTTATACCTTTAATTTTGGGAAGACACTGGATAAAGGTCATCCATCAGCGGCTAGGTAAAAAGACGATAAACGCAATAATTTATATAGTTGATATTTTCAAAAAGCTCATGAGACGCAACCTGATGGAGCAACGGCATTTTGTTGTGTGAAATTGCATGGACTCTTTACGTTTTAAAATAAAAGACCATTATAGAGGGTTTTTTTTTTTTTAATTCAAAATTGTCAGATTCATTGATATGAATCAATCCAGTGAGACATATATATTGTTAACTATGTAAAGTGACCATTATGTTAAAATATTGGTACAAGGTTTTTAAAAAGCATATTAAAACAGTGTCGATCTGCAGCCTCATCAACTGTTACTAGTTAAATTACAACTTAGCTACATAGATTGGAAACCTCATTGCAATGATTCATAATTTTATAATGGGTTCAAAATGATGTGAATCTCATCTGAACTTGATACATCATGAAGCCTGACTTAACATATTTGACAAAACAGCATAGTCAACTGTTGTAACATTAAGCTAGCTAGGTATTAAGTTGTTACTCTTGTGCCTCAAGCTGCATTTCTTTATGATATACTTGTGTGGATTGGAATACAGGGAAAGATAGTCACACTTGTAGAGTATGTAGTATGCGTGTTAAATTTCATATTCTAATGGAGTATACAGTGTGTGTGTGTGTTAAATTTCATATTCTAATGGAGTATATAGTGTGTGTGTGTTAAATTTCATATTCTAATGGCGTATATTGTGTGTGTGCGTTAAATTTCATATTCTAATGGAATATAGTGTGTGTGTTAAATTTCATATTCTAATGCATTATTGATACATGATACATTTAACTTTATATCATTCAGCTAAACGTTGAATGATAGTAAATTGGTAGGAGTTTGAGAATTTCAGTGAGATAGAGAATATGAAATTTAACACGCACTATATACTCCATTAGTATATGAAATTTAAGACCAATTTACTATCATTCAACGTTTACCTGAAATTAAAGGTTATACCCAATGTTGAAATTTAGAGGTATAACCCAATTAGCCGAAGACAAACCTCAATTTTGTTGACTCTCCATTAGCCGAAGACAAACCTCAACCATCTGCATAAATATTATACGGACAATTATAAGCAAAAAAACTCTTCTATGCGGATATAATAATTGAACATGAACTCTTTTTAATTTTACCTATTTATATTTTGAGCCTCCCCAATTTTTTATAATGGAGGGTCAAAATATAAATAGATGAACTAGGTGAAATTGTAAAAAGCTCATGTACAATTATCATGTCCGCATAAAGTTTTTGTAAGCAATATTATAAGTAATTTTGTTAAAATTACTTATATATTAATTTGCAAAATTTTAACATTTAAAGTTAATGTAAATTCATTTAAATTTAAAAAATAATAATTTTTTTAATTACTTATATTGTTAGTTATAATTTTTACTTTTAATATCAAATAAAATAAAATCCTATTATTAAATTGACTTTAAAAGTCGAGATGATTTCTTTCTTTCTGTGAATAAAACCGCAATGACCCTTGCAATGAAATTTTAAAACATGACATCTACCTTTCAATTATTTTAAAACATGCTCCTAATTCAATTATTTTAAAATTTTAATTTTCGTTTCCGGTGACTACCTTTCAACTAATAATTTTCATTAATTCTTGATGACATTTCAAAGAAAGTTGCTCCTTTTTATGAAGATTTTTTTGTCCATCACAGAGATGTACATAAGAATGTAATAAGTTTTATATATCCCTTTTCTTTTTCTTTTTTTGCTAAAATTTTATATTTCAGAATATAAAATTACTATTGCTTTTTTTAATAGTCAGGAACATTTTTAAATTTTAAATTAATATAAATATTTATTTCATCTGAGTCAATATAGGAAATTGATATTTTTACAAATCTCCTCTCACGTAAATAATAAATGAGATTCACGTTATTTTGTGAATGAGACATTGTGAAAATACTAAAATTTTCTTTGTGAAAATAATTCTCAATATATTATAACTGCTTAAAAATCGTAATTTTAAATGAATCATGTGTTAATTTTTAATTTAAATGAATCATAGTCTATTTTAAAGTTAAATGAATCATGTGTTAATTTTAAATTTAAAAGTCACAAATTAACTTTTAAAAGATTAATATTAACTTATATTTTGAAATCGAAAAAAAAATCAATTTGGAAGGACCACATACCACGGTGTGATGATGGTGGAATGGAATGAAAATAAACGTGTAGGATATATTCTTTTTTTTTTTCTTCTGAATTAAGAGTATACTTATTTCATTATCTTAAAATTTTAAATTAACTTCAAAAAATTCATAATTAATTTTATATTTTATATTCTTTTTGTCTTAAAATATAAAATTAAACAATGATTTAATCTTGCAACTTTTACTCTATTATTATTATTATAAAATTACAAGGTATGTTAATAATCGTGACATAATAATAATAATAATAATAATAATAATAAGTTTAAGTACATTGTTATTTTATATTATCGAGTCAATGACTCTTTTAATAAAATAAAAACAAAAATTGATTACTCGTGTATGGTGAATTATCCACTAATTATACTCTACCTAGATCTGGCAAAATATATATGATGACGATTGACGATGCCAATGCCGCGAATGCCAAATTACAATCTCAGGTACATTCTAATGCGGGGTTAAATATATTTTTCCCCACTCTACTCGACCTCAGTTTACAAATGCATCACCGGACTGAATTATTTTTACGGTGAGCTCATTGAACTATACATTATTTACAAAAAGTGATATATCTATCTGTGTCTATTAACCATTTAACAGAAAAAGGACGTGACAATACATGCTATTGTTTAAATAACTTACATGGACTAAATCCTTAAATCCCTTAACCGACTAAATCCCTAAATCCCCAAAATCAGTCCCAAATCATTTGCAACTCCTCTTCCTTCAGCATCATGTAGACCGATGGAGAAGAGAAATTGAACATAGGAATCAAAAGCTGGGTTATCCCCAAAATCATTCCCAAATCGATTATGTTGCCTTCTTTTTCCACCTATACTGACGAAGAAAAGAAGATAATTAACAGAGGAACTAACATGAGCTCCAGCGAAAATAGCATCACAATTTGCGTCGATGATTGGGAGATGCCTAGAACTCCGGTGACATGTCGATGTGGGATTGTCGCGCCGATGTGGGTAGCTTAGAAATAGGGAACTGTTGATTTGGGAAGAAGGTTCATCGGTTGTCGTCGTTTCAAGGTATGTGACCTAATTTCTTATAGCTGGGATCGATGTGTGTAATGTTTGTTGTGATTGAGATCAATTTTATGTAAACTGTAAACATTTAAAGAGCTATCCACTTACTGTATATACTAGTGTTAGCTGTGGGAGCCTAAGATTCAACAACTTCAACTTCTTCTAAAAAAACTTATTGATATATAAAGTGAAATGGAAGATTGTTATGTTTGTGCTGACCTAATTACCTAATTAATTTTGCTGACCAACGGAGCATGAAATTGGTATGACATATCTATTGTATGTTGTAAAAGTATATCTGTTGTATGGGTTATGGGCTTGATGGTTGGATTTGTGTGTAACTGATTGCAGGATAACAGGTTGTGTTGTAGGTTCTTTAAATGGTGTGATCCTCCATTTACAGAGAGATCAAGGGAAGTGACATTGCTGTTAAAGGAAAAGATAGAAAGAAGCAATGAAAAAATTGAGAGTTTGATGGAAGTAATAAAGAAGATGGAAACTGGGAACACATTGATAAACAACGAAGAAAGAAATGAAGAAGAAGAGGTTTTGGTGCTGTAAAGACAAATGCAGCAGTTGAGGAAGAAAATTGACAAGCAAAGTTCGATGGAGAAGAAATTATGGATTGGTTTAGTAGTTTCTTGAATGTTGTTTTTAATTATGTTGCAACTAAATGTGTAGATCTAAAGGTTTAAAGTATGTATTGAAGGTTATTTTGGCAAGTATGTATTGAATGCTGATTTAGTGATTTGGCTTAAAATGTGAATGTATGTTTGGTATTGAATTGAATGCTTATTTGGCAAAACTGAAGCAGAGCATTGAATTGATATTTGGTTTATTATGACTTCATGTTTAATGCGACACCAAGAAATGAATACAACAGACTAATGATTTTGGCACCAACATATGCACCTAATAAGTTATTATGACAACTAAGAAAATACAAAAGCAGAGTATGAACCATAAACACCCCTCATTACAGAGCATTTCATATTACAGAGCATTTACAGAACCAAAATGCATTCACCAATTAAAACAACATATATTCATAAGTACCCTATCATGAACCATAACAACTCAGTTACAGAGCATTACATATTCCAAGCATTCAAAATACCATTATCTAGCATTACAGAACCAAAATGCATTATCTAGCATTATAGAACCAAAATATATTCACCAACTGTAATAATACATAGTAAAACACAGAATCATAATTCAATCTCCCAAAATATATATATTCCATATTAATAATCATCCACTTCAAATATTCCATATTAATAATCATCCACTTCAAAATATACCTTAAGCCTGTACTGGACCATTATTCAGTAGCATAATTACATACAAAATACCATTATTCAATACCATAATTACATACAAAATATCATCTAACTTAGTTGAGACTCATAATAACTTAATCTCCCAAAAGCTCAGTCCCAAAAGATAGGAAACCTAATTTTTATCTAACTTTGCTCCAGCCTTCTTCCTTGGAATTTTGTATGGCCTTCGTCTCAATTCTTGGCTGCCAACATTTATCTTCCTTTTTCCCCCTCCTCTGGTTTGAATTGTAGAAGAAATTGAGTTGAGACTTGGTGTTTGGAAGCCCATTCCACTAAGGTGTGCTTCATTTGGTGGGGTACTAACTTGAGGGGTATTAATGGTTGGAAAATTAGTAGTATTCATCATACGTGGAGTTGGCATCTACAAAAGATAAAAAGCTCCCAAATTAATTGAGCAATTAAATGATAGCATGGAAAGTAGACCAATATAGGTATGACTTTACTTACAAACATAAATGCTTGTCTAGGTTTGTCTTTCCTTGTTTCATTAGAGCATCCCACCTTTTCTTTACCTTTTTCCGTGGACTGTAATATATTTCATAGTTAGTCTTTATCATTTTTAATAAAAATAATGTACATACTAAATGGACACTTATATTAGGTGTTGGAATATTGACTTTGTTTCTGTGGTCTCCCTCTCTAGTTACTACACCAGGCAGTGCAGTAGGTTGTGCATTGGGTTCTTGAGTAGGTTGTTCAGTTGGCTCTGCATTTGGCTCTTTAACTAGGCATTGGTTCCTTCTATGATTAGACTTTTTACAAATGCTACAATGCATTTTCCTTCCTACTCTACTAACCCTCTTCACTTGACCATTATTTCCTCTGCCTTCCTAGCCTTCTCTCCTTCTCAGCCTCTATGGTCTACCTCTCAGTTTCTTTGGTATTGGTGGAGGTCCCATGATGTCACAGTCTGTGAATTCCTAGAATTTTTCACCATTTAACACCTCAAGAGTATGACTATAAGTCTTGAGGTAAGTATCTCTAGTATACCAGTGGGCTACATAGTCTAATAGATTTTGATAAATTGATTGAATTGCTGAGACATCATGACAACATGGGATCCCAATAAGGTCCCATAATCTACAAGCACAGGTTTTATGCTTAAGATTCACAGTAAATGCTCTACCTCTCTCTTTGACTTGGAATGAGATTTTTCCATCCCAAAGTGGATCACAATGGGCAGAGGCAATGATGGTTGCATCCACTTTCTTCTTAATTCAGGGACAAATTCTTTCCTCTGACTTAAGCATAACATCCCTTTTCTGATATAATCTAACCATGATTTGATCATGAATTTCCTGTAACATTGTTAGAACTGGCATGTACCTAGGAAATATTGAAATAAGAGTAAGTGTAAGAATAAGATTAACTGACATATAAGAGTAAGTGTAAGAGTAAAAATAATGTACATAGTATAAGAGTAAGAATGTACCTAGCTTTGATAATCCAAACATTGAAGCATTCAGACATGTTATTCTCAACATTATCAGTCTTTGAATGAGTGCCAAAATAAGCTTTAGACCAAATCTTTGGATCATACTCAATAATCTTATCATGTGTAGGGCCAGAAACAGTTCACCTATGGCATTCTTCAAACCTTGCACAACACAAAGTCAATTAGTAAAGCATATGCAATTAGTAAAATAGAGACATTTAGTAAAACAGAGGCATATATATTAAATATATACCTTTTGTTGGTCACTGATTATAGTGAATCCATAGCCTTCACCAAGGTTAAGGTCATCAGCCAACAACTCCAAGAACCATCTCCAACTGTCACAATTTCAGTTTCTACAATAGCCATAGCTACAGGGAACATTTGATTGTTCCCATCCCTTCCCAATGCAGATAATAATTGATCTCCACATACAGTTTTTATGAAACAGTCATCCAATCCAAGAATTGGCTTACAACATTCTTTCCAAGATTTCTTCAAGCTGTCATAGCAAACATAAAATCTCATAAACCTGACCTCATCTTTAGGATTAAGCCTAATGGTTTTGATATTGACCATATTCATTTTGTTACTTCTCTTAATCTTAGCCCCAAAATCTCATACTCTTGAATAATGTTCTTTCATAACTGCATGTATACTTGCCAAAGCTAAATTCCTCACCCTTATACACTTGACAAATGTACATACAATTTCAACTTGGTTTTAATTTCTTTTTGCATGTCCTTCAACCTCCAGTTTGGATTTTTCCTTATTCTATTTCTATAAAACTCTGCCAAAAACTTGGTGTTTGCTAACTTATTTTTAAAACTGTAGACACAATTATGTGTGTCCGGCATTGACTTTATTTGCACATTCTTAGTCCCTTGAATATAACTAGCCCACAGTTTCCAAGGGCATCCCTTATCACACCTAACCTACACTTTTTTCTTGTCATTTACCTTGTACCACAACTTCCAGCCATTAGCAATTGAATAGTCTCTAATGGCAGTCTTGAATTCATTAAAATTAGTAAAAATCTGATATTCTGCAAACTTTATGTGCTTTCTCTTTGTTTTTGGGTTAAAAACATCACAATGTACAGGCTTTATCTTTTTTACAGAGGGACCCACAAAACCAAGGTTCTCATCTTCACTGCTCTCTGAGGGGGATCTTAATACATCATTGTCCTCATACTCATTATGCCAGTCACTATCATCATCAGAGTCACTAATATTATCTCCCTCACTATTTCTATCAACGTCTTTAGTAACCTCATTCACTAACCTATCACCATCTGCTGTACCTTTATCACCCTCAGCCTCACCAACTTCTGCCCTTTCATCATCTCCCTCATTCCCAGTTTCATCAGCCTCCTCACCCTGACCTGCCCTCTCAACATCACCCTAAGCTACATCACCTTCAATAGTACCCTCAGTTATATCACCATCAACACCCTCAGTATTACCATCACTTGCATCCCCATCAACAAAGTTAGTTTCATCACCTGCCTCAGTTTCAACTCTAGACATCTCTGCTTTGTACTCCCTGCACCTCTTCCTAGCTTCTAATAATTCTTCATCACTACTTAATATTTCACTGTCACTTTGTGCATCACTATTTTATGAGTCCCCAATCACAATTGGTGTATCATCACTCTTTTTATTTATTTTTTCATTCATTTTAATTATATTACTTTTCCTACTCTAATTGCTCTTACTATTCATACATGCCCTCTTCTTAGTCCTCTTCGACTTCTGCAGCTTAGCATTTGCACTAGTACTCCCTTTGTTAGTATCTTCTGTATTGGGGGGGGGTCAGTAATAGTACTTGTAACTTGTTCATTCACAACAGGTGGTTCATTTACAACTCCTCCTTCATTCACATATACATGATCAACAAAAATTTCAATCACGCCAAAAGGGAGACATACTTTTACCATCTCTCTAATACTGACATCATCATGCACCAATCTATAACCATTTTCACTAGTTTGACCATCATTCTTAAAATAAACCTTAGCATTGTTATCATACCTCCCTTCAGTAAATAAATTAATTACAGTCATGCAGATGAAATCAACATCAACATTAGGATAAATTTCAACATTACCTACCTTGTACTCAGTTTTAGGTTGATGAACAAATTTTCCCCCATAGTGAACATGCAACTGATAAATTCCACTCATTCTATGAAAACAAAAAAAATACAAATAAAATTAAAAATTATTATTTATTTACCAACAACATTAGTGGGGAGTATAGATTAATAGATTATACAGACAATGTACAGAACATAGGGGGACCGAAGAAGACAACAATGACAAAAATCAACCCTATGGACCACATGTCGGATATATAAAGTCAAAAAATCTGGAGAAAACATAAAGACAAACAACGATTGAGACAACAGATTAAAAAGCCCTAATTTAGTCGAACCCATTCCCAACCCATGTCCACAAATCCTAAATAAAAGAAATCTAGCATACCTCACAGAAGATTCGCACTAGTAGATTCGTATCCAAGAGCAAGATTCGCATCAAAGAACAAGATTCACCAGCAAGATGACAAGTTCGCGCCTCAATCTCTCTCTCCTTCTCTCCTTCGTGCGCTTTTACTTTCTGTCTTTGTCTGACCTTTAGTCGACAAAATGAGTTTTAACCACTGAGTTTCCACCATAGCCATGACTAGGACTAACCCACATGAAGTAAATGATGTATAATTAGATGTGGGATATGTCATATCTAATGTCATAGGTATCTGTTAAAAGTCAACTCATTTAACGGATTTTGTAACGATTTGATAAATATTTGTAGTTCACTGACTCGATTGTAAAAAAATCTAATTCGGTGATGCATTTTGTAAATCGAGGTCGAGTAAAGTGAGAAAAATGTATTTAACCCCTCTAATGCGGCTTCTATAAATAGAAGCATAAATTGCTCTTAACATACAAAGTTATACCCTATAACTTCTTTTTTATAACAAAAATAGCAAAAATGCAAAAACTCTTCGGCGAATGGCCTTCACCACTAGTAAAGTTGAAACTTTTGAAGGCCATAGCATTTTTCGCAAGAAGGTATTTCCGGTGGGGAAGAAGAGGAAGAGAACAGGGAAACAAATTCAGCTAAAGTTGAGATTTATTTGGTAACTGTTTCTACTTTTATCTCTTTATTTTTTTTATTCATATGTTTCTGCTTTCACTTTCTTTTATGAGAACAAATACAAATCAGGCAAAATTATTTGATAACTATATTTTGTTTTTACCTTATTTTACAACGAAATGAAATTCTAAATTTTGTTGTTGATAAGATTTGGTATATGAACCTCGCTAAAGTTTGAATGGCTAGTTATGTTGTGAAAATCGAAGAAATATTACTACAATTACTACAATTTGGCTGGAAAAATTGAGCAATTCAACTTGTTCCTGCTTCAACTGCATTAACTTTTGTTACTTTTTGTTTTTATTTCCACTCCAGCTTTATTCTCTGTTTGGCTTAGTTTTAAAATTTCCCTACCTTATCCATAAACCTGACAAAAGTATTGGTGACACTTTTGTCATATAACAATTGAAAGGAAATAAAACTCTCTTCCATGCTGTAATTAGTTATACCGACTCTTGATTTGCTATAATTTGATTCATCTTTCCTGATCTTTTACTTTTTTGGTAATGGATTATTGTTGAATTGTATTTGATGTATTTCTGATATTCTAAATAATCTCCCTTTCTGTGTTAAATACTCAAGTGTGCAAGAATCGCTTGTATCTTCTGCTTACCATGTACAACTATAAGTATTTTTATAAGTTCATTGCTCATATTGTTGATTGTTAATTAATATGATCTAAATAAAGAGTTTTTCACTTATGGATGACAATTTGAATCGAAATTGAACTACAATCGATTAGTCGAATCAAATTGATAACTTGGCGAATGAGGTTTTGATGCAAAATAAATAAATAAATCAAAGACGGTGCGGTGTATTACTTGTATTTGTTGTTGAACCAGCAGTGCACTACCTTTAAACTGATATATTATACATATTAAAATATTAAATAAGTGTTGGTAGATTTTGAATCCCTAACCTCTACCTTAATTCAAAAAAAGATGTAATACCACTAATATATTATAATAATATTTGTTATATTTTTTTCTTATGTGAAATTATTGGTAAATTATGAAATTCTTAATCTATGAGGTTGTTGTCAAGAAATACGGAACGGATCCGTCGTAAAAATAAATGAGTATTTTGGGAAATGCTCGAGGACTTTTTTATGTTTCAATTTTGAATTAGGGATTGCATGTACAGATAAACGGTCCTTGACGCATATACATTTGATCATATATATATACACATATATTACCATTATATATTACAGTATAATATATATTACAATAAAAGGAGTACTTCTTGAATGTTTTATTTTATTTTATTATAATTATTTGAACTGCCTGGTACGATTTTAATATAACATTTTTACGAATCAGTACCGATTCAGCGCGGTTTTGATGCAAGTTTTTCAAAAATCAATGAAATACCAAATCACTTTATAACCGCTACTAACTGCACGATTGTCATCCCGCTTTCACTTGTGTTTGAATGATTCAGATTAGTTAACTAGTTCATTGGATTATTTGTTGAATAAAAAGTTGCTTTTTGCATCGTGTTGGGGGGTGAATTGACAAGGTTTGATAAAAGCCCAAATATTACAAATTGGCAAAGCCCAAGTATCACAACAAATCAAGTAAGTCCAATAAGCAGTGGGTAGTGGGCCCTGGTGAGGTGATGGGTCGGCGCCCCCCCACGTGGGGGTCACTTTTAATACTGCAGGGACAATTGGAATGTCAGACTGGTGTTCCCGAGGCGTATGTCCGGAGAAAATATGGCGTCTATCTCCTTTTAATAAAGTTCAGTATAAGCCCATGACATTGGACCGAATAAGGGGTCCCGGGTCTCGAGAGATATGCATGGCAGGGGTTCTACTATAAGAGATGAGGTTCATTTCATTTAAGAGGTGATCAACATTTTTCTACGGTACTAGAGCAATATACCTCCATTGTTACACCCCTTGTTCAGCCTGTACTTATTCTCACACCGGAGCTATCCCCCGGCGGCAAAATCGCCCGGAACTCTGAGTGTGATTTCGTTTCTGTGCAGGATTGACGCGCTCTTGGTGATTGAGGCGCGTGGACGAATTCTTGGCGTTAACATTGGCGCTAGAAGGAGGGCCTAGTGCTCAGTAACCCTTCAATCACTCAAAGATTTCTTGACCAACCATAACAGCAATGGATAACTCAAAAATGGCTTCGGCGCATGGGGAAACCCCTCCTGACCCTCCCCGCTCTAGGGGTTCGGTTAGAGACAGGATAGGGATGTCCAAAAGCCTGTCGGATAGGTTGGGCCCCCAAAGTCATTCAGTTGGTCCGGCCAACCCGCGGACACCAATGGTCAAGAAAAAATCGTTGCCGATCCCCCAGAGAAAGATGCAACGTCGCGGGCGGGTCAAAGACCCGAACTCTAGATGGGGTCGGAACCATGACGAAAGAGACTCACTCGTTGCTCGAAGGGAACAGCGGCATAAAGAAACCGTAGAGGCTATACGCCTTCAGCAAGGAGAGTTGGAGAAACAATTGGCTCTTTTGGAAAGAGGGGAAGCTTCCCCTAGCCACCATGGCGGTCGGGAGGTAATACTGGGATGTCGGTCCAAGACGCATTGCTCGGAGAGTTCTTGGAGGGAAAATAGCGAGGTTCGGAGCAATACACGAGAAAGTGTCAGACCTAATAACCAATCCCAAGGAAGGAGTAGGCCGAGGAGCCGTTCCCCAGAAAGAAGTGGCAGATCCGAACGGAGAAGGAGGGAACCCTCTCCAGTTCAAAGTCGGAGCAGGCCGAGGAGCCGCTCCCCTGAAAGAAGTTGCAGATCCGAACGGAGAAGGGGGGAGCCCTCCCCAGTTCAAAGTCGGAGCAGGCCGAGGAGTCGCTCGTCAAATAGAGATGGCCGGGTCGAACGGGTCGGAAGGAGGAACTCCCCAGTCCCAGGTCGGACCCGACATGAACTAACCGTTCCGACCAGGGATCCTGAGGCATTGGCCCAAAGAATCGTGGAGCTTGAGGAGGAGCTCGCAGCGGCCCGTCAGGAAGACGTTCCATTTGACCCGACCTCTCCATTCTTACCAGAGATTGATCGAACTCGGGCCGACCCCAAGAAGAAGGCTCCCCATATGGAAAGTTTCGACGGATCAGGATACCCATATGATCACAACCAAGCTTACGATCGTCTGATGAAGTACAACGGTTACTCCGATGCGGCTAAATGCCAGATGTTCATTTCCACCTTAAGGAAAGAAGCACGCCAGTGGATGACGTCCCTAGCCCCGAACTCTATATTGTCATGGAAGGAACTGTGTACTCAATTCCATAGCCGATTCGGGAGTAACAAAAGGAGAGGAAAGCCTACGACTTCCCTAATGCAAGTAAGGCAACATTCTAATGAATCCTTGGGCCAGAACGTCAAACGGTTTCGAGAAGCGGTCGGGGCGGTGACCGACCTAAACGACCCTCAAGCACTAGGTTACTTTAATACAGGGTTGGACATAATGAAGTCCAAAAAACTGGTAAAGGACATGATGTTCAATGCCTCGAAGAGCCTGGCGGAAGCTTACGATAGGGCCAGAGGATTTATTGCGGTCGAGGAAGCCATGGGAAGTCTGGGTTCGAACTCCTCATCGGCAGAAAAGTTAAAAGAACGGGATAGGAACTCGTATCCCCGGTCGGATGCCGGCAACAGGTCAGACGCATGGCCGAAGAAAATTTTCGGAGGAGCAGGGGGGCTGGGAAGAGGTCGTCCGCCTTTCCCGAACTGAAAGGTTGAAAAGGTATACACCCCACTAAACACGGATCGGGCAGCCATATTAGAACATATGAAGGACCGACCTTGCTTCCGTCCGTGCCCAAATAATGTCTATCCGAACCGAGGAAGTCAAAACAAGTATTGTGACTACCACCAGTCTTCGGGACACTCTACAGAGGATTGCCGGAATTTGAAAGAGCTGATTGAGAAGAATGTGCAGAATGGGGAGTTGGTCCAATTTGTTGCAGGGTACGATAGGTCGGGAAGGGCTACGAACGGCAATAACGTCGAACCAACCCCGCAGGACCAACCGACTCCAAACCCTCCTGTTCGGGGGGTAGTCGATGTGATAACTGGTGGTTCGGTAGGAAAGGTTACTGGAAAAAGGAGGAGAGCGGTATTGGATGCAGTAATGACGGTCGTGGAAAGACCCGTCCGAAGGGAACAGTTGTATCCCGGCACGATAATCTCCTTCACCGATGAAGATTACCCGGCCGAACCCATTGAGCCACAGGAAGGTGCATTGGCTATAACTGCCCAAGTCGGGTCCATGGACATGAGGCGTATTATGATCGACAACGGCTCCTCGGTCGACATAATGTATGCCCACGCCTACGAAAGACTGGATTTGGGAGGAAGGAAAATGGAGATTGGGCAAGAGCCACCACTGTATGGCTTCGGCAATGACCCAGTTCGGGTGGTGGGCACAATAGAGTTACCTGTCATTTTCGGGACAACACCTCAAGCAGTCGAGATCAACATCCGTTTACAATGCGATTTTGGGAAGACCAACGTTGATGGCGTTGCAGGCGGTAACCTCCATCCCGCATTTCAGAATTAAGTTTCCTACTCCGAATGGGGTCGGCCAGGTCAGAGACGACCTCGACTTATCTCGGAGGTGCTATAGGAATTCGTTGGTATCTTCGGCAGTGGGCAAAAGTAAACAGAATCAAACTATGGCCATTGAAGTCGAGCCATTCACTGAGGGAAGTACGGAACCCCTCGCTTTGCCAGCCGAAGAGACGGAAGACATTGAGCTCGTCCCAGGGAAGAGGGAAAAAGTAATTAAGATCGGCTCGGGATTGCAGGAACCGTTCAGAACGGGGTTGGTGGATTTGCTCAGGGTGTATGCCGATATCTTTGCATGGGAACCCAGTGATATGCCGGGGATCGGTGAAGAAGTTGCGATGCACAAACTGCATGTGGATCCCAATAAAAAGCCGGTTTGGCAGAAGAGAAGAATTTTCGCCCCGGAGCGGCAAAAAGTCATTGATGATGAGGTGGCTAAGTTGTTAGAAGCAAGCTTCATCTATGAGATCGATTATCCCGAATGGTTAGCCAATGTGGTGTTGGTGTGGAAGCAGAACGGGAAATGGAGGGTCTGCATTGATTACACGGATTTAAACAAAGCCTGTCCGAAAGACTTCTACCCACTTCCACATATAGACCAATTAATCGATGCAACATCGGGATATGCTTTGCTGAGTTTTATGGATGCATTTTCAGGCTACAATCAAATTTCCATGTGCAAAAAGGACATGCCGAAGACAGCTTTCATCACGCATCGGGCAACCTACGCCTATAGGAAGATGACCTTTGGGTTGCTGAATGCCGGCGCCACATATCAGAGAATGATGAACTACGTGTTCTCGAAGCAATTGGGCCGAAGTATGGAAGTTTACGTAGATGACATGATTGTCAAGAGTATGTCCATCAGGGGCCATTTAGACGATTTGGAAGAATGCTTTCAGACAGTTCGGCACTACAACATCAGGCTTAATCCCACGAAGTGTACCTTCGGCATCGGTGCAGGTAAATTTTTGGGATATCTTATTAGCAAGAGGGGCATCGAGGTAAATCCTGAGAAGATTCAGGCTATTTTGGACATGAAATCTCCCCAAACCTTCAAAGATGTGCAGAGATTAACAGGTCGGATTGCGGCGTTGAGAAGGTTCATGTCGAAGTCGGTTGAACGGTGTTTGCCGTTCTTCAAAAGTATGAAAGGACCGCAGAATGAGAAGACCTTTCATTGGACTTCAGATTGTGAGGATGCCTTTCAAGGTATAAAAAAATACTTGTCTTCGGCGCCTCTGTTGATGAAACCCATCCCTTCAGAACCGCTGTATTTGTACTTGGCGGCAAGCTCGTTGGCGGTAGGGGCGGTGTTGGTTCGGGAGTCTGGGGGAAAGCAGTCCCCGGTGTATTATGCCAATCACGCCCTTCGGGACGCTGAGACCAGATATCCGAACTTGGAGAAATTTGCTTACGCCCTGGTGATAGCCAGTCGGAAGCTCCGACATTATTTCCAAGGACGGCTAATCGTAGTATACACCGATCAGCCCTTGAAGAAGATTTTGAATAAGCCAGAGCTTTCAGGGCGATTGGCGGCTTGGGCTATGGAGTTGACTCAGTTTGCATTGGAATATCATCCGCGAACCGCAATTAAAAGTCAGGCCTTAGCCGACTTCATAATAGAATGCTCGTTTTCTGAACCCGACGCGACTGATTTACCGATGAGTGTGGGTTCGGTTTCGGCCACTGGCCCAGCCCAGACATCTTGGACTCTGTATGTCGACGGATCGACAACATCGGACGCGAGTGGAGCTGGCCTAATTCTGACAAGCCCGGAGGGGTTTAAAGTACAGCAGGCAATTCGCTTCGGCTTTAAAGCAACTAACAATGAGGCCGAGTATGAAGCCATGTTGGCAGGCTTGCGTTTAGCCAAGAGTCTAGAAGTGCAGGCACTATTCATCTTTAGTGACTCCCAGTTAGTGGTGAAACATATTCTAGGAGAGTATGAGGCTCGAGGGGCGATAATGATCAAGTATCTAACAGAGGCCCGAGATCGACTTCAACACTTTATGTCATATACTCTTCGCGGAGTGGATCGGGAAAGCAATACGGTGGCCGACGCCCTGGCCAAACTGGCAACTGCAGACACCAGTTCGTTCAGCGGGTTAGTACATTTGGAGACTTTGGATTCACCAAGTGTTCAAAGGGCCGAAGTGATGGGGGTCGAGAGATCGGATTGTTGGATGACCCCTTATATAAGCTATTTGGCAGATGGCGTCTTACCATCGGACCGAATACTGCCAAAGAAAATAAAGTACCGAAGTTCAAGTTTCGTGCTCATTGATGGAGACCTTTATCGGCGGGCCTTCACTTCCCCTCTACTAAAGTGTTTGGCCCCGTCCGAAGCCGATTACGTACTTTGGGAAGTGCACGAAGGCATCTGTGGGGACCACATGGGGGTCAAGTCATTGGCCTATAAAATACTTCGGTAAGGGTATTATTGGCCGACGATTTTCCAAGAAGCTAGAGAATATGTGCAGAAGTGCCGAAAATGTCAGCTCAATAGCGTAATCCCTCACCGACCTCCTGAAGAGTTGTACAGCGTCTTATCCCCGATTCCATTTGCCATTTGGGGGATTGACATCTTGGGCCATTGCCGAAGGCAAATGGACAATTTTGTTTTGTGATAGTGGCTATAGACTACATGACCAAATGGGTAGAGGCGAAATCACTTCGAACGATCACGGAACAAGAGTGTTTGAAATTCCTCAAGGAGTTCATTGTGTTCCGATTTGGCATCCCGATGGCGATTGTGTCCGACAACGGCCGACAATTTGTGGGTTCCAAGTTTGAGGAGTTCTTAAAAGACCTAGACATACAACATCGGAAAACCTCGGTTGCCCACCCTCAATCCAATGGCCAAGTAGAAGTCACCAATAGGACTCTACTCAATGGGATCAAAAGAAGACTAGACGAAGCCAAAGGGAGATGGCCCGAAGAATTAATCAGTGTTCTATGGGCATATCGGACCACTCCCCGAACCACGACTGGAGACTCACCATACAAACTGGCCTACGGGACCGATGCCCTTATTCCGGTTGAGATCGGGTCCCTCTCACTCCGGGTCAGTCAGTTCAAGGAACTATACAATGATGAAGGCATTCGCCTTAATCTGGATCTACTGGAAGAAGTCCGAGAATCGGCTATGGTAAGGCTAACAGTCTACCAAAGGAAGACAACCATTCATTACAACAAAGGCGTGAGGCTAAGGAGGTTTGAAGTCGGGGACCTAGTCCTTCGGGAAGTGGAGGCATCATCACCCCAGAATCTTGGCAAACTAATGCCAAATTGGGAGGGACCCTATGAGGTTGTAAAAGTGCCGAAGCCAGGAACTTATCGGCTTCGGACTATGGATGGAACAGAAGTCAAAAACACTTGGCACGCAGGAAGGCTTAGGAAGTATTATCAGTAGATTGCATGATTAAGTAGTTTGTTCTAAGACTGTAATTTTGATATAACATGATGAAAACAGATGATGAATGCAAATCAGATTTCCATTAAGTACCAAAGTCTTCTTTACATAAATGAAAATATTTACATAGAAATTCGATAAAAGGATGAGCCGGCGTTATGCTTCGGCCTCATCATCGGAAGAATCTAGGATGGAGGGGTCAAGTTTGTTCTGCTGTATTTTTTCCTTGTCTTTGGTCCGGGCATCCTGATAACCGAGGATGAACTGCTCTGCCACCACATCGGTAAGCTCAGCCGAGCTGCGGTACTCCTGAATGAACAACCGCTTAAGCTCTTCGGTCGGCAGCAGCGCCGATGCCTTGTACTCAGCAAAAGCCTTGGCCATGGCGTCACGCTCCTCTTCGGATAGTTTGAGCTTTACCTCGACGCTCTCGAGCTTGGTGGACACCGAGCGCAGTTCGCTCTTCAGACCAGTACACTCCCCCTTTACCTCGTTGCACTCTCGCTGCAGGTGATTGCAGTTGTCGGCGAGTGTTGCTCGACGTTGTTCCCCCTCAATGGCTTCTTCTTTGAGCTTGGCCACTTCGGCCCAAAGCTTCTCCAGCTGAGCAGAAGTCCTAGCATTATCCTCCTTCTCCTTCTTCCAACCGGCCATAGCGGATTGGCGCCTTGACTCTTGCCGGGACGCTTCGGCCTTGAACTCCTTCCACTTTTCCTCAGAACAAGCGATCTGACGACGAAGCCGACTGGCGGCAGCATAGGCCTAGGACACGAAGACAAAAGCCAAACACGCTCACACGCATATCTAATATAAGCTCAGAAGGGGAACTAAAACAAACAAATACTTACTCGGCTCATATAGATGACGTGCACATCTGCCAGATCCTGAAGATTGGAGTCCTCGAACCTATCGTCGTCCTCCGGCAGAGCAAAGGCGTCCATAAGGTCGAAGGGGAAATCCTGTGTGCCCACCGGCCATAACGTCACGGGGCTGGGACTGTCTTGGACGTGAATGGGAGATTGTTGTCCTGGAGCCGAAGCGATATGTTGCCTTTTGGCCGGGGGTCCCGAAGTGGAGCCTTCACGCTCCTGCCGATGATCAGGAGATTGGGCTTCGTCCATCGGTAGGTCGACGTGGTGGACCATAACCACTGGCGGGTCGGCCGATGGGATCTCCGCAGTAGGAGGTTCGGTGCGGAGGTCTTCAGCAATTGGGGGGACGATCGGGAGAGCTGGCTGAGGGGTCTGAATGACTTTAGGAGGGACAGTTTTTTCAGCGGTCTTCACCAACCTCCTTCGTTTTACTCGAAGGACATTGGCCCTCTCGGATGGGGGGATGTCAAGGATGCTGGTAGGGACAGCTGAAGGTCCGGCCATCGGGATGGCAGTTATTGGCAGAACTAGTGGGGGTCGACTTGTGGGTTCGGACGACAATATCGTCTCTTCGACAGGATCAGCTGATGAATGGCCGACGTCTAGAATTGAAGACGGTTTGATGAGAAGTACTACACAAAAAAGACAACTTGATCAGTAAAAGAAAATCTGATGTAATTCATACATTAAACCCGAAGTATTCAGGACTCACATTTGTGGTTGTACAACCAGTTCGGATCGCTCAGGACTTCGAGGCTCCACTCCTTCTTCGGTAGCTTCTCTAGGAGCTTACCTAACTCCTGAAGACGGACGTGCGAGATCTCCCCGAGGCCCACATTGTCATGAGAAGATTCGGCCCAGTTATGAACCTCTCGAAAGCTAGGTCCCTTGACGTAGAACCACAAGGAATGCCAACCCTTATTGCTCGAAGGGGTTTTCATCAGGGGGCGCTTCTCGAGAGTCCTGCTCGATTGCCTGTTAATCTGCCGAAACCCAGCTTCCCTAGATCGGCTCATGACGAAAATGGTGAAGAAGTGATCGATGGTAGGAGCGATGCCGAGCTCGTGGCAGAAAGCGATGAAGGCAATGATGTGAATATAGGAGTTCGGCACCAACTGGGCGAAGCCAACCCCTATGAAACTCAGGAGAGTGATGATGAAGTGGTGGAGGGGAAAGCGCACCCCATATTTGAGGGCACTGAGAGATACGACGGTCCACCCGTCGGGACGATGGTACATCCGCTCGGTGTGGAGAGGAGCGCGAATGTCGTAGTTGATAGGGATGTTGTACAGCTTGCGGATCCCTTCCAAGTCTTTGGGAGCAATGGTGGAGACGGTGTTGATGTGAGCATAATCCTCTTCATTTGAATATTCTTTAATCATCATCTCGACACGAGCTTCTGAAACGGACTTTGAACCAGCCATCGACACAGTTATGTTCCCAATAGTGAGGTGAGCTGTAGAGAAGACAAGGACAGGGAGAGTAGCAGAAGCAAGATAGAGAGTGTGAAGATTTGAAGTGCGGCGGTCTCTTTTTGAAGGGGAAGGGTTTTAATGACCGACATTTGGCTTCCCACACGTTTTCCCACGTACGACATAGTGGGTGCGGAAAAGAAGGGAAATGGCGATAAGTGCCAGGAACGGTTATGGACATCAGGGTCGTGGGCTTTCCGGTCCAGCGAGGGGCCTTGGACGTCATACTCTTCTAATACAATGGCCCATTGCATCAGAAGACTGGGGGGCAATGTTGGGGGGGGTGAATTGACAAGGTTTGATAAAAGCCCAAATATTACAAATTGGCAAAGCCCAAGTATCACAACAAATCAAGTAAGTCCAATAAGCAGTGGGTAGTGGGCCCTGGTGAGGTGATGGGTCGGCGCCCCCCCACGTGGGGGTCACTTTTAATACTGCAGGGACAATTGGAATGTCAGACTGGTGTTCCCGAGGCGTATGTCCGGAGAAAATATGGCGTCTATCTCCTTTTAATAAAGTTTAGTATAAGCCCATGACATTGGACCGAATAAGGGGTCCCGGGTCTCGAGAGATATGCGTGGCAGGGGTTCTACTATAAGAGATGAGGTTCATTTCATTCAAGAGGTGATCAACATTTTTCTACGGTACTAGAGCAATATACCTCCATTGTTACACCCTTTGTTCAGCCTGTACTTATTCTCACACCGGAGCTATCCCCCGGCGACAAAACCGCCCGGAACTCTGAGTGTGATTTCGTTTCTGTGCAGGATTAACGCGCTCTTGGTGATTGAGGCGCGTGGACGAATTCTTGGCGTTAACACATCGAAATGAGGGTACTGCACCCTTCTATATGTTCATCTTTCATGTATAGTTTATGCAGTTGACTATTATCTTATTCTTTTGTTAAATTTATGTAATGTATTACATTGTAATGAACAATTTAAACTTTTACTGTATATATTAAATATCACAATGCAATATTATTGTAATCTATAAACCAAAAAATGTAATTAAGTTCCAACATTTTGTCTTTAATCCTTATATCCAAAAAAACTGGACTCGTCTCTGCAAATCTTTCGAACCAAAATGGCATCTTAATCATTTGATAGTTGCATTTTATAGATTCGATCTCAATTTTTATACACCAATATTTCGCCTCTTTATAATTTTTTAAATAATTATTATAATAATAATAATAATAATAATTATTATTATTATTATTAACACAGCTCAACTTAAATTCTTCTTACGACAGCAAATAATTGGTCACATCCGGAATGTGAAGTTGTTCTATAACTTGTTATTGTATTGATTATAGAAAATATTGCATTGCTAAGTTTTATAGTTTGTTATTGCATTAGTTTATGTAACAATTTTCTATAACTAATAGAATAAAAATCTATATATATGAACTTACTATCGTAAATTAAGTTTGTCACAATTTCACCCTAACTGTCTCCCATTTATCCGTAGGTGGATTGCATATGCAAGTAAAGCTGAAAGTATCCCTAAACCGATTATTTTTCCTGAATTAAAATTTGATACACAAACCGTGTATACATGAGCGATATTAACATTCTGATACATTATTAAAATAAAGGTAATTTAGTTTAACACAAGGTAATTTTGTCTAACGCCAAATAATATCATCTAACTCGATGTGTCATAATCTTACAACTTGTATATAACACTTTCAGTGTATATATTAAATTTTAATTTTATTTTCCCGCATGAAACTTTCTTTTGAACTTTCTTTGTAGCCGACATTCTCTCTCATTCCTCTCACGCATATATTTTCGGGCGGGCACGGCAGACGTAGACCTCGTCTGTCTGTTGACTCGTATATAACTATTGGAATTGGAGTACTTTTTAGGTCCTATAAATTCATATCTTTCCATGTTTAATTTCTCTAACAAAATACTCCTCCAATAAAGCCAAAGGAGTTCTTCATAAATATAAATTAACAAAAAAAGAAAAAGAAAAAAGGAGTTCTTCATAAAGATGGCCTCCGGGGCTCGAAAGGTAGGATTTCCAGTGGGCAAGAAGCGGAAATCGACCAGAAAGCAATTCTACTACAATAACCACCTTGAAATGTATGTATGTTCACCTTTGATATTTCCTTCATGAGTCAAATATAAAGATATATATATTAATATATATATATCAGTTGCAATGGCATGCCTATTTACTATAATTGTAATTTGTATTTGATGAAAATCTATATTCTAAATCTTTTATCCTTTATTTTGTTTGAATATATATGCAAGTGTGCAGATTTCACTTATATCTTCTGTACCATGTCTATGCCTTCCTAATTACAACACTCATGGCATGGGATTTCTCCAACTTATGTTATCAGAACAAAAACGCGTCGCCATTTGAGACACCCAACAAATATCAAGGCCTTTTTCTTAACCTTATGTGTCTACTGCTTCATAGCATTAGCTAAAGCTGCATTTCAAACTCATTGTAGAAGCTACTCTCTTATTCTCAGTCATCTTAGTCTTATTTTTGGAGTTATTTCTTCCTTATCTTTGCTAACAATTTTTTTCCCAAGCTGGCTTACCAAGCTAGTAATTTCTATTTTTGGGGTATTTATACCTTTAATTTTGGGAAGACACTAGATAAAGGTCATCCATCAGCGGCTACGTAAAAAGACGATAAACGCAATAATTTATGTAGTTGATGTTTTCAGAAGACTCGTGAGACGCAACCTGATGGAGCAAAGAAACTTCTTTGTGTGAAATCGTATTATATTATTGTTTGCAAGTCCGAGTGTATTATTATAGCTATAGAGCTGAAGAGAAATGGAGAGAAGTGAAGTCTTCCAATTAATAAACTACATGATGCCAATTATGCAATACTTACTATGTTCACCTATTATAATTGTATCGCATTGCTATCAAAACTAAAAGTATCAACTACTACAGTGGGAGAAAAATCACCATCACCTTAAAATTGACTTTTTCCAATTCTAATTCAAGATCATAGAGATGGAAGTGAATTATGATCATCCTATTGAAATCCTAATTCTGTGTCACTCAAACTTTGCTATAACTTGACAAAATAATCTCAAATTGATCCTCAGGGTTCGAAAATTAACCATAAAATGTAAAATAAACCCCCGGAATTGGGTTATCTACAATTAGCTTAGTAAAATCTGTTCAGTTACTGCATACTTCTATTAATACCTCATTAAGGTAGTCTTCATTAAAGATTAACAAAATGTTCATCGTGATTAATAATTTTATTTGGATAGAACTCTGACATAAAAGATAAATTGAACTCTTTGCGATGCTCAAATAACCTTTACCTTTATAAACTCTTCACTACCTATGTGTATCGTTTAACTCTCATCCCTTGAAATTACTAACTTCACACATATTCTTAGATATATACACATATAGAACAAATGCACTCTAGCTAAGCACAATAATGCCACCATTTATTCTTGACTCTACAACCCTAAAGCTTGTTGAATCCTTTAGTTAAGAAAACACAATAATAGTTATTTTAATCAACTGAGTTTAACAATCTCCTACATTGTATCTAAGGTGTGGATTATGCCTTGCGGCCGTGGATTCAAGGCACTCAATCACTTCTTTCACCACTTGAAGACTCAAATCTGATGAGGAGAGTGCTATAACCCTCATAAGCTTGATATATTGTTGAAACACATTGATTTGGTAAACATCCGTCTATTTTTGTGATAAACCTTGACTATTGAATGCCAATAATACATGAACTGAATGATTACAGTTCATTCTCTTGTTATCATCATTGCTTCAGAAACAATGACCTTCCTTAATAAGACAGTGCGTTTTGAGGATTCTTGTGCCACGTGAGAGAATCTTAAAGAACCACTGTATTTGATAGGTGCTATATATTATGCAAAAGTGAATTACTAAAAAGGCTGTTCTTAGCCATCATCCTCTTCCATTATGTTTTTGGAAAATAATTCTATTTCTTCTAACAAATCCTTATTCTTAATTTCGAATTCCCTTGAATTAATTGATATATGTAGATGAAGGGATATAATACATGTATGCTATCATAAGTTTACATATTCGAGAACCAAAATAAAATACCTCTTGAAGCGTATTAAATCTTTGGTGCGAAAAATCTCGAACCAAACCACGAATCAATCCACGACCCAGCGGCGTCTCCGAATTACAATCTTGTGGGATGAAAACGGAGCTCGATTCCACGATCCGTTCAACAAAATTATTACCGAATATTTTGGGAGCTCTATATTTTGCAGTGTGCTTATTATTACTTCATGCAATATACTCTCTCAATACTTTATGAGAATAATATCCGATGCACCCACACAATTTGCAGAACCAAGTTCAGCATTTTATCAATGAGAGAGAGAGTCATTTAGCTTAGTGGAGGATTCACATGTATAATAGGAGGATGCTTGGGACATACATTAAAGGCCAAGACATGAGTGTCCTATATTGAATAATGCTGTCTGCCACCACCATTCTCCAACATCTCCCACTCACCCATGGCGGGGATGATGTAATCCTCACATCTGCAAAAATATAGCTCAAACCAAAATCGTAAATCTTCAGTTGCCGGACCGTGCGACCGCTGAGTTCACCTGCAATGCGGGAGCTCTATATCAAACCTGTTAAGGCCAAAATAGAGATATCTACCCTGTTAAAGAAAACAGTATGAGAGCTCTCACGCCAAACTCAATTAGTTCACGTGGATAGACACAACCCATAAACTCAGAGTACTCCAGACACATTTGATTTTCACAAGGTCAAGCATCTCTAATCCCTCAGAGAGCCATACTTAACCACCTTTGGGCCCATGTCCATTTCGTATCTCACTTATTACTATATCGCTATCAAAGCGCCATAGTTGTCGACAATAAGTGCAGAACGAGGTGAAATCAAATTGTCTTCCCTTTGCCCTAATACTACTCATATATGAATCAACTGCTTTCTCAGAATCGGTCCTTATTGTCTCATCAATCCTGACCGTAGGAATCGAAACCAAAGTAGCAACATTAATCCATATCTTTGTAGTATAGTCAAAGATCACAAAGAGCACTTGTTGTAGGACTAATAATCCTGTCCTACTGGACTCACATGGTGAGGAAACAGGGATTCATTCTCTCACCTCCATTGCTTGATCGCATAGCTCATGTAACCCTCTCATAACATACTATTCTATAGCCTTGTTGTGCGGACCTTAGTCTAGTCACTCCCAGAGTGGCTAACCCGAACATTTCAAATTGCTCGCTTATCAAAGCGCCACATTTGAAATTTCGTGTCCGGTTATCATGTTACGACAGACAATCTCATCTATATGAGCATATGTCTTCTAGTCATGCCGTACGGATCTTAGTTCAGTCGCTCCACAAACGCCTAACTCGAAATTCTAGATTGCTCGCTTTCCCAAACGCCAACTCAGAACTTCGCATCCGGCTATCAGTACAGGTTTATATAGATGGTGGGACATCTTATATTTAGTTAACTAAATTAACCTCATCTTGGCACATGCCAAGGCGACATTATGTTCATATTGCTCGCTACTAAGCGCCAATTGATTGCTTATCTAAAGCAACAATAGCTCGCTACTCAAAGCACCAATAAAATGAACTGTCTCAACCTTGCTCGCTTTTCAAAGCGCCAAGGGTGATTGCTCGTGTGAGTGAGCCAATCAACCTGTTGACATATATTTAGTGTGTGCATATCCAATATGTATAATAACTGTGTGAACTAATAATATTTATCATGTGCGCTATCACAATCATAAGTGGGAACAAATGAATCTCGCATATATGATAAATGTCTCAAAACAATAGTGAATATCTCAAATACAAGCCATACAATGAGTGATATTCCAGTAACAAAGAAAGTACATCAAATCCTACGAAGGCCTAACGAACTAACATGCCTGCAGAAGGCATCTTTCGGGATAGGCTTTGCCAAGGGATCCGCTACCATAAGGTCAGTGGGCATGTACTTCAATATCACCTCATTATTTGCTATATTCTCTCTAATGAAGTTCATCCTCAGGTCAATGTGCTTCGTCCTACCGTGATACTTAGGGTCCTTAGTGTAATCTAAGGCCGCTGTGCTATCACAGAAAATAGTAACAGGGTCTGAAGCATTAGGGATGACTCCAAGATCCTCGAAGAATCTCCTCAGCCACATAGCTTCCTGAACAGCTGATGTACATGCTACAAACTCTGACTCCATTGTCGAAAGAGCAACGCAAGTCTGTTTCTTACTACACCAAGTGATGGCGCCACCATGTAGCAAGAATGCATATCCTGAGGTCGACTTGCGTATTCCCTGGTTACCTCCCCAACTGGCATCGGAGTAACCAATCAATCGCAGGTCCGGTCCTCCATAGCATAACATGTAGTCCAAAGTACCCTTCAAATATCGCAAGATTCTTTTGATTGCCTTCCAATGAGCAATTCCAGGGTTTGACTGATAACGACCGAGATAACCAACCGCATATGCTATATCAGGCCGAGTACACACAACTGCATACATTAGCTTTCCTATAGCATTGGCATACGGGTAATGGGACATCTTCTTAATTTCTTTGGGAAAAGTAGGGCATTGTTCGGGTCCAATGGCGTCGCTTTTAGCGATAAGAGTGTCTATGGGTTTGCAGTTGCTCATCTGGAATTGCTCCAGAACCTTCTTAAGGTAAGTCTCTTGAGACAAACCAAGAAGCTTTCTTGAGCGATCTCTATAGATCTTAACTCCAAGAACATAAGCTGCTTCTCCCATGTCCTTCATTTCGAAATTAGAGGACAGCCACCCTTTGGTAGCGGCAATTATCTCCTTATCGTTCCCAACTAGTAGAATGTCGTCGACATACTTCGATAGGATAAGGAATTTATCTTTGGACCGTTTGATATACACACAATGGTCTTCCTCGATCATCGTAAACCCATCACTAATGACGGCTCGATGGAATCTAAGATACCATTGTCTGGAAGCCTGTTTCAAACCATAGATAGAACGTTTGAGCTTGCAAACTTTGCGCTCTTGTCCTTCCACAATGAAACCCTCTGGCTAATCCATGTATATTTCCTCAGCTAAATCTCCATTGAGAAAAGCTGTCTTCACGTCCATTTGATACAACTCTAAATCCAAATGCACGACAATTGCTAAAATAAGGCGAATTGAAGCAAACCTTACAACTGGTGAGAAGGTTTCCTCATAATCAATTCCCTCTTGTTGGGTGTAGCCCTTGGCTACAAGACGAGCTTTGTACCTTTCAATGGAACCATCCGCCTTGCGTTTGACTTTAAGAACCCATTTGTTCCCAATAGCCTTTCGCCCTGGTGGAAGGTTAACCAAATCCCAGACTTGATTAGTCCTCATGGACTCCATTTCATCTTCCATTGCAATCATCCATTTATCGCTTACAACAGATGATAGAGCATCTCGATAAGATCGAGGTTCCTCCTCTTCCCGTGTATCAGCCACAAAAGCATTCCCCTCAATCTCAAAGAGACGACGTGGAATGTTACCTCTTTGACTTCTACGTATTTGAGGAACAAGAGACTCCTCATTCGATGGAAAAGAACTAATCGAAGGTATGCCACTCCTACTATCTACAGGAGCCTGAGGAATATCCTCTTCGGTCTCTACTGTACGATTTGGGGTGCCTAAATCTTCCTCCATCTCATAAAGGTTCATCTCCTTGCTCACATCACCTCTGTTAGGGAAATCCATCTCAAGGAAATTTGCATCTCGTGACTCTATCTCGGATATAGTCCCATCAGGCTGCTCTCCAACAAACACATAGCCTTTGGAGTGTTTAGAATATCTCACAAAGATACACTTCTTACCCCTTGGGCCCAACTTCCCATGTTAATGAGAAGTGTTGTGTACGAAAGCTGCTGATCCCCATGGCCGCATATGGCCCAATTCGGGCTTTTTGCCGGTCCACATTTCATATGGGGTGGACTGTACTGATTTTGAAGGCACACGATTAAGTATATACGTCGCAGTCAACAATGCATCACCCCAATAAGAGATAGGCAAATTTGCTTGCGCCATCATAGATCTAACCATGTCTAATAATGTCCGGTTCCTCCTCTCCGCCACACCATTTTGTTGCGGAGTTCTAGGGATTGTCAGTTGCCTGATTATCCCTCTTTCTTCACATAGTGCTTTAAACTGATCGGATAGATACTCGCGGCCTCGGTCAGTTCTTAGTGCCTTAACACTTTTGTCTAACTGTTTCTCAACCTCAATCAAATAACGTCTAAAACATTCTAATGCCTCAGACTTATGAGAGATCAAGAAAGTGTACCCGAAGCGCGTATAGTCATCTATCATTATGAGAAAGTAGGAACGTCCATGCCTTTCTTTCACATTCATAGGGCCACAGATGTCTGAATGAATGAGTTGCAAAGGTGTTTCTGCCCTAGTAGCTTTACCAAATGGTTTTCTAGTTGATTTACCTGCTAAACAATGTTCACATGTGGGTAGATTGACCTTAGCGAGTGGGCCTAACAGACCTGCTCGAGCTAACCTAGCCATTCTATCCTGTCCAATATGGCCTAATCTAGCATGCCATTGAATTGAACTATCATGATCATTTTCAACAAGCAATGAATAAGAATCATCACTATTAATACTAGAATCAATAGTATTTAAAACCATAAAACCATTTGATACAAAACCATATCCAACAATATTTGTCCCAAAAGAAATTATTACAGAATTATTCTCAAACATAACAGAATATCCCAAACGTAGTACTGATAATACAAAAAATAAATTCTGCCGGACATCCGGCGCATAAAGTACATCACATAGGGTCAATGTTGAGCATCCTCGCATTTCCAGTTTGTAAGTGCCAGTGCCTAGCACGTCCACACTGGAATCGTTCCCCATGTATACTTTTCTGCCAGCCGGAATGCGGCGATATTCCACAAATCCACTTCGATCTCTAGCTATGTGGTTCGTTGCTTCGGAGTCTTCTTCGGCTCAGTGCATTCACGAGAGAAGTGTCCCGCCTTGCCACAGTTGTAGCATGCCATCTTGGCCTTGTCCTTCTTATCAGAACCTTGTTCGTCCCTTTTCCGTTTGTCGGTACCTCTACTCGCAGCCCCTTTAGGCGCAATGAGATTACCAATCTTTATTTGTTGAGCCTTTAGGCGTTCAACTTCTAGTCGTTTAGTCCTCAACCGCTCAACCTCCAGCTGCTCAGCTTCTAAGAGCTCAAGGTAATGAAAAATATCTTCCAAAGACTTAATGTTTTCATTTTGAGCTGTGTTAACCTTGAGATAGTTCCATTTGTCGGGAAATGAGTGTATCACTGCTCGAATTTGCTGTTCATCTGACAAAGGGTTGCCAACAGCTCTTAACGTTTCAATCATATTTGACATGACCTGAAGATGTTCTCTAAAGGTATGTTCAGCTATCTTATTATAACTGTTGAATTTTGTAGTTAAGAGATGCAACCTAGCCATGTCCATTTTCTTTTTGGGAAAAGAAAAAAGGAGAATCTTATTAGAGATATTAGATTAGTTCACCACATTATATAAATCATCTTTGCCGCATGAATCAAATTAACATAAAAAATAATGTGACATAAATATAGAAGGGAGACTTCGCCAGGCTTTGGAATCACAATCCACATAAATGCCCAATTATTTAAATTTAATTTTTCAGCGCATTAGACGTGTAATTTAGGGAATAACTTAATTAAATTATTACCACCTAAAATTACTCCCACTAGGAACAAGTGTACATGTGTATATATAGCAAGACAATTTAATTCCATGTACCAACAATTAATATTCCAAAAATATTAACAAAGGAATCAAATTATAGGCAATATTACTCAATTAATATACCAAGTATGCTATAAACACATGAGAAAACTTCCAAAAAATTTCTAACAGTATATTATAACAATAAAACATTACTGTAATTTTTTTGGAATTTTCTGATAATTATGCTAATTATTACAATTAATAAACCATAGCATAATACAATTGAAAATTAACAAAAACATCCAATTATAATAATATTCCAAAACTTTTAATGGAAATATTAATAATAATCCATAAATAAATTTCTGTAATTTTTCCAGAATTTTCGGATAATTAAAACTATTTAATAATGAATTTTCATTAATAAAACAATTAAACAAATCATTTCTGGAATTAAAAACAAAATAAAAAACAAAATCCGGAATCGGGTCAACCGCGTGGGTCGGCGCGCGGGTCGGAACAAAAAACGCGGGTCAAATCCGGTCCAATCAGTCCGCGGGTCAAGAAGTCCGGGTTAGAGGGTCGAGTTATGGGCGCGGGTCGGGCAGGCAGGTGTGGTCCACACGGGCGCGTGTTAGGCAGCGGCGGTCAGGCGCGCGTGTAACCCACGCGCCGCCTTCCCGGCCATATTTCGCGACGATTCTTTTCTGTTCTGATCGACTTCCAATGAGAATTCTATTGGTGTGCTCAAAACCCATTTTGGGAGCTACCATAGAAGAGTTGTGACGTACACAAATCCTACTGAGAGTGGGATTGCGCTTCGTCTTCAACCTCAAGCCATCAGGATAATTACAAAAATGCCATTGTGCGAAATAAACTTTGAAAAATCATATCTCTTTCAATATTTATCCGTTTAATGCGTATAATATGTCGTTGGAAAGCTTACAACACGTACTACGCATACATATTAACAAAAAATATAAACGAACAAATATGCAGAGAATTATGGCTACTCAAAGTGTTCGGGTTGATAATGTTTTCAAGCTTTTTAAACATTCATCAATGGAGTTTTATGTAAACTACATACATGGCATACATGTGATCGAAATACGCATGCTCTGATACCAATGAAGGGATATAATACATGTATGCTATCATAAGTTTACATATTCGAGAACCAAAATAAAATACCTCTTGAAGCGTATTAAATCTTTGGTGCGAAAAATCTCGAACCAAACCACGAATCAATCCACGACCCAACGGCGTCTCCGAATTACAATCTTGTGGGATGAAAACGGAGCTCGATTCCACGATCCGTTCAACAAAATTATTACCGAATATTTTGGGAGCTCTATATTTTGCAGTGTGCTTATTATTACTTCATGCAATATACTCTCTCAATACTTTATGAGAATAATATCCGATGCACCCACACAATTTGCAGAACCAAGTTCAACATTTTATCAATGAGAGAGAGAGAGTCATTTAGCTTAGTGGAGGATTCACATGTATAATAGGAGGATGCTTGGGACATACATTAAAGGCCAAGACATGGGTGTCCTATATTGAATAATGCTGTCTGCCACCACCATTCTCCAACAGTAGAGGATTGGGATGACAAGAGGTTGATAAGAAACTCACAAACTTTTCCCAAACCATCTGGGTTGACAACCAGCTTCTCTATATGTTCCTCTGTGCTGCCATCTTGCACATTCTCGGTGTACGCTTCCTGCATGCCTGCAAGAGAAAGGAAAATAAATCTGATTCATCCGTATCATCTTCTTGTAATTGCATCACCTCTAGTGTTTGCTAGAAGATATAAGAGAGATTCATAATCTAAAAGCCAGTTGAATATGCCATATTCACGAATATATAGGTGAGAAAAACATGTAGATATCCTAAATATCTTTGAAGCAAGTTTTCAAGCTCTTGCTAAGCTCCAAGAACAAGAATAAAAACTGAGAAGCAGAAGAAAGAAGAAGGTTCAAGAATGAATTTACATTTAATAAATCTCACATACCCATTTGTTATATTTACTTGCTCTCAATTTTTCCTCTTTCACCCCAATACAAGCCATCTTCCTTCAATTCAAATTTCCAAGAGTACTCATCAAAGACCTTTAACCCATATCCAAAACAACCAAATGCAGAGGGAATAGCAGAAGCAAAGAGATAGACAATGCTACTCTCTACAGCCACATCAAATACAAACTCATTTTCAGAAGGAATACTAACTGGGCTTTTCATATCACTGTTAGTATATATATATACTTTGTGGTTTTAATGATGAAAATGCATATATGGGCTGAATTGATATTGTATTGGTTTTATAATCTGTTTGGGCTACATTAGTCAAATATATTTTTGCATGTTAAATATATTATGGATTGCATAATTTTATTTATTCCTTTTTGATAATGACAAAGGGGGAGAGTTTTTGGGGATTGAAATGGATGATTATGAACTTTGTTATTTTATTTGTTATATCTATTAGAGATATTACTCTTGGATATCTGATTAAATATATGATAATGCTTGGATATTGATGGTTATCTTTGAATAATGTTTGGATATATTGCTCATGGTTATACACATTATTTATTTCGGCATATATGATGAATTAGTTTTTATCACCCTAACTTATCAGTTTGAATAAACATATTTTCACATTTATATGCATAAATCTAGGGGGAGCCATATAGTTACGGGGAGCAATAATGTTGGTTACATTAGTTAATATATTGTCATCATTAAAAAGGGGGAGAATGTTGGTTTTTATATTTTATAATTTTAATGATGACAATATGCATAAGTATATGAGTTATTAAATGGGCTGAAATTGACTTTGTGATGGTGTGTTGAAAATATGTTTATGCTTGTTGGTTATTTAATGGATTGCATGGATTATATTTTGGATTGATGGGTTGATTAAATAATATAATCCGTTGCTTTGTATGGTGACCCATTTTATATTATGGTTCACTTGAGATAACATGGAAGATTGCATAACAACTTTCTAGCCCAAAGGAGTTTACAACAGGTTGGAGTCCATCACGGTAACTGATTTATTTATTCAAAGTTGATTTGAATATGTATTCTATTAAAATATCTTCAGCTCCTTTATTTTAGCCTGATAAACCATATCATAATAAACAATTGCTAAAATTGGTATATCTTTATTAAACTGTTTTGCTATAAAAATTATTTTAAATTCGAATTGGAGTATTTTAAGGAGTTTGGAATTGGTGTAAAAGGTAACATGTTGGTTTCTAATCCTTATCATTAATATTCTTTATTTCCTTAATATTAGCCTGTTATATTTTTGAATTAATATTGCTGGGATATATCTTTCTAATATATATATATGTTATCTGTTGTTACATATATATATATATATATATATATATATATATATATATATATATATATATGTATGTAACAACAGATAACACACACACACACACACACACACACACACACACACACATATATATATATATATATATATATATATATATATGTATATGGTTATCAATTCGAATTTGATTTGGAGATTAACTATGGAATCTGGTTTATTTTGAATTTGAATTCTTTTTAATTAACAGGTTTCAGCTATTAAAGGAGTATTAGAATATGGACTTCAACAGTCTTATTCTTTGATATATTTGACTCCTTTATTTCAGCAAATAATATATGCAGATCGTAGGGAAAGATCAAAATGGCACTCTTCAATTTTCAAGAAGGACAGTCAACTAGCAGGCCTCCGTTGTTGTTGGGTAGCGAGAATTTTAATTTTTGAAAATTCAGAATGAAAATCTACCTCAAAAAGGATCCATGGGAATGGTGGGTTGTTGAAAATGGACCTACTATTCCTTGGCATGATGATGGGAGACCAAAGGCTCTCATGGAAATGGATGCAAACGAAAGCTACATGTTTTCTTATGACTCAACAACCATGAACACCTTGCTAAGCAGAATGGTCCAAGCTGAAATTGATAAAGTATCATCGTGTAACACAGCAAAAGAAATATGAGACACTATCTTGATGAGTCATGAAGGTACTTCCAAAGTCAAGGAGGTTAAATTGAGTATGTTGATGCAAGATTATGAGTTATTCAAATTGGAAAGAGATGAAACAATTCAAGAAGCTCAAGCTAGATTCCTCACTCTGATGAATTCACTAAGTATGCTCAGCCGAAAAATTGATCAAAGGGAAATAAATAGAAAGCTACTTAGAGTCATGCCCAAACGGTTCGCACCAAAGGTTACTACACTCCAAGACTCACCAACAATTAGCATTATGGAGACTCTCACCTGGTGAACTTAAAGAGTTTGAAAATCAACTCAAGAGGTATGATGATGAGATGATGCACCAATAAAAAGGACGTTGGCACTACAAGCCGAGAGCAATAATGAAAGTGATCACGAAGACTTTGATGAAAAAATTGAAATGCTCTCAAGAAAACTCGAGAGACTACTTCAAAGAAAGAAACAAAGGAAAAATCAAAAAGGTAGCTCAACTAAGTCCAAAATAGAACATTAAGAAGAAATGGGTCAACTCTGTTTCATGGGACTAGAAGATGATGATCAACTTGAGGTAACAAAATTTCATGAAGCTTTTGAAATATCTACATCTGATTATCTTACTTTACAAAATGAAAATCAACAACTCAAAAAGAAAACTGTTTATTTTAAGAATTGCATAAATGATCTTATTAATGAAGTTGAGTCGCTTATTGAAGAGAGAAAAGAAAATGAATATCTTAAAAATGAAAATGATAGTTTAAGAGAAAATTTGAAAATGAGAGATGCTTGAATAGATACTTTTAATGATGGAAAAATGATGAATATATATGCAACATGATAATAATGATAATAATGAAGAAATAACATCTTTGAAAAAGGATCTTGCTAAATTTGTGCAAGGAGAAGAGAACTTAAATGTTATGTTAGGGGCACAAAGGTCTAGTCTTGATAAGTAAGGAATTGGATATAATCATGTTGATTTTAATTCTAATAATAATATTAGAATGATTAATAATAAATCAAGGCATAAACCACTTTATTGCTCACCATTTGTTACTTGTAAAAAATGTGGTTTTAAAGGTCATTTTGATTATAATTGTAATAAGATTAGAACAAAACAAACTTGGGTAAAGAAATGTGATTTATAAGTTACTAACCTAAAAGGACCCAAGAAGATTTGAGTACCAAAAAGGTATAGACTATTTATTTGTTTTGTAGGTGTCTCAAGGTTAAAAAGGAGATGAATAACACTTTACTTTAAGAGACTCAATCCAGACAACCTAAGTCGTCTGAATCAGAAGAAAAATCAGGCGAATCAGGAAAACAGACAAACGAAATTAGACAGCCTGACCCTTCTATTTTAGTAAAAAATTCAGATATGCAGACACCTAAATCCAGACAGCCTGACCCGTCCGTTTTAGAAGAAAAATTAGATGAATTTTCAGAGGCAGAAACTGACGTTCCAGAGCATGAACCAAAAGCTCTAATGATCAATAACAACCAGATATATAAAAAATCATCCTCCTAACCTGAGCATTAAAGACCTCAGCATTGGGATGACCAAAAGAAAAGTTTTTGAAGAGATTTGATTATGCAATACAAAGTCCAACGCCACTCCAAGGAATACATTTATCAAGCTTACTACTGAAAAATATTGATATATAGGCAACAATACACAAAGGTATGATCGTTTTGTTACTTTCTATATATGTGCTATTGTTACAAGCTTTCTCTAATGTCATTCTATATCCTTGTGCTTATTTTTAATGTTGATAAAGGATGTGAGATAATAAAATTTAGTTAAATTGGTATGAATTATTTTTTGTTGATAACAAAAGGGAAAAGATATAACGAAATCAACTTGTGCTTAATGATTAATATATGTGATTTCATTTATTTCTTTTTGATAATAACAAAGGGGTAGAGATTCTAGGAGAGAGATAATTGTGATATCTATTTGGATATATTGATATGAATTTGGATTAGTGATTAATATTTTTGGGATATATTATGTGGATTTGATTAAAATTTGATATTATTGGAGATATTGCATATCTGTTTGAAATTGGTTATTCTATGATTTGGTGGTTATCTGTTTTGTCAATTTAAAACGTGAGTTATGTTATTATTGTCTAAATTGATATGCATAAATTAAGGGGGAGCTATATATTTAGGGGGAGTATGTTGGTCATAATGGTTAATATATTGTCATCATCAAAAGGGGGAGAATGTTGGTTTTTATATTTCATAATTTTAATGATGACAATATGCATAAGTATATTAGTTATTAAATGGGCCGAAATTGACTTTATGATGGTGTGTTAAAAATATATGATAATACAATATGTTTATACTTGTTGGTTATTTAATGGATTGCATGGATTATATTTTGGACTGATGGGTTGATTATATTATATAATTCGTTGCTTTGTATAGTGACCCATTTTATATTATGGTTCACTTAAGATAACATGGAAGATTGCATAACAGTTGTCTAGCCCAAAGGTGTTTAAAATAGGTTGGAGTCCATCACGGTAACTGACATATTTATTCTAAATTGATTTGAATATGAATTCTATCAAAATATCTTCAGCTCCTTTATTTTAGCCAGATAAACTATTTTATAATAAACAGTTGCTAAAATTGGTATATCTTTATTAATTTGTTTTGCTATGAAAATCAATTTAAATTCGAATTGGAGTGTTTTAGGGAAACTGATTAAGGAAACAAGCTTTAATATTTTTGACTCCTTTAATATAGCATATCTTATATTCATATATTTGACATGTTGTTAGAGATATTACTGATATTGTTATCTTTTATTGAGCCATTCATACTAACAGATTGAATTAGCCGTTGCTTACTTCTTTTATATATACTCATTCTTTGGCAAAAAGGTGACACACTTGAAGGATAATCAGTGGTTATACAAAGCAAATATTATCAAGAGCCTTCATAGTTTATTTTTCCAGATATTCTTTGTATTGAATTTAATTCTTTGAGGCTGGAAAAAAAATCTATTGTAATACATTCTACTTTATTTTGAGTGTAAACCTAGGTTGGCTTGGTCTATCTAGTAGTAGGTAGGGTTTGTTCAAAGAGAGCTTTCAAGGTTGCAGAGGTGCAAAGGTCTCAGTGGTGAGAAAGGTTGCAGAGGTGCAAGGGGCAGTGGTGTCCAACTCAGTGGAAAGCTACTTTGAACAGGGGGTATTTGTATTTTGATTAAAAAGTTTATTTAATAAAAGGAGTCTCCAATACTAATTGATATTGGACGTGGATTAGGCCATTAGTTAGATGTTAAGGGTCGAACCACGTAAAAATCTTGGTGTCTATGGTTTGTTAATCTGTGTACATTGATTATTTAAGTTTTTATTCTACATATAAAAGAAATCTGGGTTTAGTGTTCTGCTATGCTTGAAAATATACTAAAACTGATAGGGGTTACATGTCCGATTATAATAGACGAAGAACATATAGTAAAACGGACATGGGTTACCTGTCCGATTACAGTCTGCAGTAATAAAATTTAAAAATTGTCCACTGTTATTGTAATTCTGTAAATAAGCACACCTAGAGGGAGGTGAATATGTGCAAATACTCAAAGTAATCTACAATGGTCAATTTTTAAAGTTTACTGCTGCAGGTGATAATCGGACAAGTAACCCTGTCTGTTTTAGTTATAATTGGATAGGTAACACTGTCAGTTTTAGTATATCTTCAAGCATGAACTAAAACTAAATATGTAGATTATAAATGCAGATGAACGAATAGTGCAGAAAGTAAACGAGCAGACTAAGCAAGATAATAAAGATAAATTACACCAAGATTTTTTACGTGGTTCGACCTTTAACCTCTAACTAATGGCCTAATCCACGTCCAATACGAATTGGTATTGGAGACTCATTTTATTAATAAATTTTTCAATACACAATACAAAAACTTCCCTGTTCAAAGTAGCTTCTCACTGATGGACACCACTGTCCCTTTGCACATCTGCAACCTTTCTCACCACTAAGACCTTTGCACCACTACAACCTTGAAAGCACCCTTTGAACTGATCCTATCTACTACTAGATAAACTAAGCCAAACAAGGCTTATACTTAGAATAAAATAGAAGGGTATTACAATAGATTTCTGAATTTTCCAGCCACAAAGAATTAACAATAGTATAAGGACTAGCAGGAAGTAAGCTTAAAAGCTCTCAATGAAGTTTTCTCTGAATAACAACTAATTTAAGAATATATATAAATTAATGTACAACGGTAAAATAATTTGTTAGCAATAAAAACCTATGATATCAGCCAATCCAACGAATATAATATATTAGCTATCAAAGATAAAGATTCCAAGTCAAACTAGAATAGCTAAAATAAAGGAGCATAGGAGATATGAGATAAGATTTGTTACAAACCAATTACTAAATAATAGTTTGATATATAACAAATCAGTTATCTTATCAAATAGCAAATCAGTTACCTTTTTCAAAATGGATTGCATATAATAACATTAATATATTAAAGAAGTTTCCATACATGAATATAAAACTATAGACCGCATGCAATCCTAAAACAAGTAGATAGATACTAATGGACCATAATTCCAATCTTGGGCCAACAAGGAAAATTACCTTATACCATATAAAATCAGCCCAAATAAATCAAATAAGTCCATTTAAAACAACTCAAATACACAAATATATTGACATCATTAAAACCACAAATACATAAACCAACATTCTCCCCCTTTTTGATGATGACAATATATTATACCTTTTAATTAACAAGCTCCCCCTAACTCTATGACTCTCCCTAAATTTATGCATACCTTATCATGAGATATCCAATATATTATTCAAACCAATATATCCAAATAGATATCACAATTATCTCTCCCCTAGAATCTCCCTCCGTTGTCATTATCAAAAAGAGATAAATAAAAGCATGCATATTAAGCATTTAAGCATAAGTTGGTTATAGCATAATCATTATAATCATTAATCATTACCCATATATCTCTCCCCCTTTGTCAACATTAAAAGAAATAAGCACAAGGATATAGAATGAGATAAGAAAAGCTTATAACAATAACACATATATAGCAAGTAACAAAATGATCATACCTTTGTGTATTGTTACCTATATATCAATATTTTTCAGTAGTAAGCTTGATAAATGTATTCCTTAGAGTAGCTTTAGACTTTGTATTGCATAACCTTTTCTCTACACAAGCTATTCTTTTGGTCATCGCAATGTTGAGGTCTTTAATGCTCAGGTTAGGATGATGATTTTTCATAGTTCTGGACGATCTAGGAAGACTGTCTGTGAACATTTGCTCTTCAGGTTCAAGCTCTGGAATGTCAAGTTCTGCATCTGACTGTTCGTCTGACTTTTCTTCTAATGCAGACGGGTCGAGCTATCTGGATTTAAGTGTCTGCATATCTGAGTTTTTTACTAAAAACAGACGGGTCAGGCTGTCTGATTTTGTTTGTCTGTTTTCCTGATTCGCCTGATTTTTCTTCTAATTCAGACGACTTAGTTTGTTTGGATTGAGCTGTTTGAGTTCCACGAATCAGAATGTTTTTCCTACAGAAACCTTATTCTCCTCCTTTGACAGATCATAGTTAAAATAAAATTTTGATCATGCAAACTGCTTAACATAGACAGTAGATTACGTACCCTTCATGAATGAAATGTAAATATGATTATGCCAAACAAAAATCATTTGCGTACCACAGTACCATAAGTAATATAAAATTACAATATCAAGTGGATATCATCGTAATACCATCAAATCGAAATACTAATTAATTCCATATCATAACAGTAGTCATATCAAAGTAGCCATAACAGTAGTTAATAAATCAGTCCATAAACCTCCACCAAATACCAATAAAACATTTTATGAACATACATAGTCATACCCATCATCAAAATAGAGTATCAAAGTCAATATAGTATCAACAAACATAACATATTTAAAGCATCAAGGTACCAAAAATAGATTAACAAATTACCCACATAACAGTCTCATCCAAATTATCTTTCCGTCTCCTTTTTAGCCTTGAGACACCTACAAAACAAACAAATAGTCTCTATCTTTTTGGTACTCAAATCTTCTTGGGTCCTTTTGGGTTAGTAACATATAAATCACATTTCTTTACCCAAATTTGTTTTATTCTAATTTTATTACAATTAAAATCAAAATGACCTTTAAAATCACATTTTTTGCAAGTAACAAACGGTGAACAATAAAGTGGTTTATGCCTTAGTTTCTTATTAATCATTCTAATATTATTATTAGATTTAAAATCAACATGATTATGTCCAATTCCTTGCTTATCAAAACTAGACCTTTGAGCACCCAACATTATATTCAAATTTTCTTCACCTTGAACAAATTTTACAAGGTCTTTTTTCAGTGATATTATTTCTTCATTATTATATTGCACATTCATCATTTTTCCATCATTAAAAGCATCTATGCACGCATCTCTCATTTTCAATTTTTTTTCAAACATCAATTTCCTTTTTAAGACTAGTATTTTCTTCATGTAACATATTAACACGATTATCCAAATAATCATTCTTGGCATTTAACTTAGATACTTCACTGGATGTGCAATCTTTAACTATTTCTTATTTTTTCTCAATCAAAGTTTCTACTTCTTCATTAAATCATTTATCCAATTTTTCAAGTGAGCATTTTTCTGTTTAATACTAATATTTTCATTCTTTAAAACAAGATAATCAGAAATAATAATATCACCAAGTTCAGTGTTTACCTCGGATGATTCCTGATTGTTTAATCCGGTGAAGCATAGTTGAACAGTTTCATTATCTTGCTCTTCATGATCAGACTCATCATCGCTTCATGTCATTAATGTTTTTCCTTTTGAATTGTTTGCTTTGTTCTTCCTTTTCAATTGGAAATATTCTCTCTTGAAATAACCTGTGACAACCCGGATTTTCGAGAATAATTATAATAAGAATTTAATATAGAATAATTCTTATTATGAGTCGCGTTTGAATATATATGTGTTATATATATTTATGTGATTAAATAGATGAGCTTAATATGTATATATATAAATGTGAAATATATACATAGATTCGGAATGAATGAATTAATTGTTAATTATTATAACGATCGCGAGTCATGGGTAGCTTGATAATTCGAGCTTATGAATATTATTGAATAAAATAGACTTTTATTGATAATATTATATGGTAAGTGTTTAAAGGTTATATTATAACCTGGATGAGGTCAATGTATGAATTTTTATGCGTTGTTGAACCGTACGAGCGAATAATTGATTTTGCGAAAGATCGCAAAATCACTATTCACGGGGCACGTTTCCCGAGGCACTATTCACGCCCGAATATTTTTACGTCTTTTTCGATTTCTATAAATTTCATTAAGACGTGTATGCGAAGGAATAATTTTTCCAAGCGTCAGAAAATTTATTCGAACAGATACGTGATTTTATCCCTATCCGAAATGTATTATAAGACTGTTCCGAATAAATGGACAAATCCCGTAATAATTATTTTTTTTATGTATCCCAATATTTATGGTAATGCCCATTTTAATTTTGGGTAGAGTTATTTACCAGTTTTGGTACATAAGTGGGAGTTTTCGGATATATTTTTGGTGCTTTCAGGTATTTATTTTGGCTTGTTACTCCAAGTGGGAACCACCCAACCACATTAGACCAATCAAATGAGAGCAAGGAGGGAGTTTGCTGGCAAGCTTAGAAAATTTGGCCAACCTTGAGCACCAAACCCACTTCTCCCTAATTCACTCCTCCACTCTCCCATTCCATTCAAACTATTCCATCTCTCTCTCTTGCATCCCATTCAAACCATCTCACCAGCTGATAGAGAGAGAGAGAGGGAGAGAGAGCTGCAAAGAGGAAGAAGAAAGAAGGAAAGGCCGCCGGAAAAGTCGCCGGAAAAGAAGGTCGCCGGAAAAAGGAAGAGTCGCCGGAAAACGAAAGGAGGAAGAAGAAGGCACGGGTGGAGGAAATCCAAGCAAGGAGAACCCCAAAACAAAGCCTAACCGAGTTTCTTAATCATCTAGGAAGGATTTATAGAGGTAAACACCAATCAAATCCTTTCCATTCGATTTCTTATTGAGTTTTTCAAGTTTTTCTTAGTTTTGAGCTCTTAAGCTTGTGGGTCGGATTTGTGGCGATTCTTGGTGTTTTTGTTTGTGGTGATTGTTTGTAAATGTTGTTAAGAGGTTATATAAGCCATTAATAACATCAAAGTGGAACAAAAACGCAATAAATCCGTAACTATGCTTAAGGAGGATGAAGAACATGAAGAACAATGAACTTTGGACATGAACTTGGACATTTGGACGATTTAGAGGACTTTGTAGCTATGATTTTGTGTTTGTTTAATTCGTTTGTTGTTATGATATTGTACTTCCATGGGTTATGAGTTTAACCCAGTTGGAATGGAGTAAAAAGGGATTAAAACGAAGTTTTGGTGATGATTTTGGTGAAGAACACCAAGAACACGAAGAACACGAAAATATAACATGAGTTGATACTTTGGCCTAAGATTTGGCCATGTTAATGTTAATGGATAGCTCTGAATTTTTGATATGTGGTAGCCCTATGTCTTAGGAGTCCATAGAGTCCGGAACGGACCAATTTGGACGTGTATTGAGGGAGTTATGGTGATTGGAAGCAAGATAGGTCTAGAACACCAAAACAGAGCATTCCGGGAAGCAAAACGCGTTGGGGACTCAGGCCTAGCGCCAACGGCGCTTGGCTGGGCACTGTAGGCGCTGGCCACGGGGCCAGCTACTGCATAGGAGCACTGTAGGCGCTGGCCATAGGCCATTGTGAGCGCCAACGGCGCTGGTAAGGAAACTGGGCAAAACTGCTCCGACGTCCTTTAGTAAAATGGGCATAACTTTCTCATACGAACTCGGATTGAGATGATTCAAGATGATTCGGAAAGAGAACGAGTAGACCTACAACTTTCGTTCTTTGAATTTTTCCATTTGAGGTCGGGATCAATTCCAAAATTGACCATTTGTATGACTGATGTGTTTTTGGGGGCAATCGGAGAGTGTCGAGCATGCGCGTAAGCACGCGTAATGCTCCCGACAATGTTAAATGATGTTCTAAGTTTTATAGCATGAATGTTATGATTCATAATGATACTTAACATTAACCAAGGAGTATTAGATAAATTGAATGGGCATGTTAGGCATACGCAAATGCATGTCGCCTAGGCGTTCGAATAATCAAGTTTAGCGTATAGACGTGCAAGCGTCGTAACGTCGTAACTAGTGTGTATAATCTTATTTAATATTTTGTTTCTAATACTAATGAAACATGATAGTGTGTTATAAACCAATGCATGAGCATGCTAAGCACATGCAAAAGAGGCGAATTAGGTGTGTGACGTGTAAACGTCGAAACGCCGTGTAAAGTGTTAATGAACTTGAATAATGTCTCGATTCAAATGAAACGAACATTATAAGATACGGGATGGGGTTAAGGTAACCAATAAGTATTGATGGTGATAAGGGTCGTAACGTTTTCAAACGACGCGACGCCGAGTAACGTTTTAGAGTTAATCGCGTTATTAATTTATAATGCGCGAACAATATGAGATAAGAGTTGTTATATATAAACCATTATATGAAGCCTTTTTAGTGGCTAATTGGTATTTTATTGTTAAATAAATTGTGTAGGATATTTGAAGGACGAGCCATCATAATTTGGCAAGGAACGCTTAAAGGCAAGTTCTTTCAGTAACTTGTTAACTTGTTTAAATGTATTGATGTACATGACTTGATTATTAAATATTTCACTATTATGTGGATTATATGAGAGCATGATCAAAGTGTGCATAATGTACAATTATGTGACTATATTGTTCTATGTGGAACTTAAATTATTGTAAATATACAATGTGAGATGCATGAAGTATGCTATGAGATACATGATGCATATATATGGATAAATTGCATAAGATTTATAATGCATGAGTAAGATGCATAGTATGAGAATCATGGTGCATGGATAAAATGCAAACTTATGTGTTACGTGAAGCATGAAATGTGAAAACTGTTAGTTCTTGCTGAGCCGTCATGCTCATTCTTGCAAAAATAAAACTTTTGCAGATTTACGATGCAATGTAATTATCTTGATATCGGGATGATGAGTATTAGAGGCGCATGGAAACAGGAAGGTTGCTAAATGTCCCTTTACTGTAATTATTTAGCTATGATGACGGTATATGATGTACGTGAATTTGACTATGTAAACCCTGAGTTAGAAATGAAGGTTATCCATTATAGTATTTATGATGTGATTATGTTAGTTACTTGTTATAGTAAACTACAAGGATGTCGATGTTGTATAAAGGACATTTTCATAACGAATGTATTGGTTATTGAATAACCTTGCGAATATTCAGGGATTGGATAAAGTCAGAATCTGAACCTTGCGTTCACACATGAGATATTGTAAAGGATCATGGTATTCATTCAACCTTGGTCATAAGTGTTTTATTTAAGGTCTTCGTGCCTGGGATTAGATGAGGATATGTTGTTATATTATTATAATTACATACATGTAGTAAGCCCATGTTGTATGGGTAGTACCGTGACGCGCAGGAATCGGGTTCAAGGTAAGACCCGAGTTTCGCGGGGGCGTTACAGTTGGTATCAGAGCTGATAGGTTATAAACCTTGGGTAAGAGTACCTTAGGCTATAACTGTAGTGAAGGAAGATGATAATGATGAAGATAGATAAAACTCAAATAGAGTTTAATTGATAGTAAATGAATTTAGAAAATTCATAGTAAGAGTTGGAATATATATAAGACGATTCAAAGAAGAATCTCGATGCGTTATAAAAGATGAGAATTGGGAGTTACCTGACTCCAGTGATATAGATGATAAGTATTGATCAATAGACGAGGTCTATAAGGCGTAAAGGCATAAAATCATATATTATGATTAAAGAGAAGAGTAGAGAAGATCGTAATGTAAAACGATTGTAGAGTAAGATCACGATGTGATTGGATTAAGTCATAGAATGACAGATGATCAATTGAATGATTGAAAATTTTAGCTGAATGCTATAGATAGATGGTACTATGAGATAGTACGAGTAAAACTCGGAAAGAGTTATGGATGATGAAACAAGAATTAAATTCTTGTTAAGCAACGAGTAAGCTAGGATTGGGGGTGATTTCAATTGAGGACTCATGTTAGTGGCTGAGTTGTACAATTCCTTGTATGGGCGGGGGATTCGTGCTTGGTTTGAGAACCACTTAGCTTCCTATATCGGTATAGTGGTTGAGTTGAACAATTCCTTGTATGGGCGGGGAATTTGTGCTTGGTGTAACAACCCCTTAGCCTCCTATATTGATTAGTGGCCGAGTTGATCGATTCCTTGTATGGGCAGGGGATTGTGATAGGTTCGACAATCACTTAGCTTCCTATATTGATAATCGTTGGAACCTAGTATCGCGCTATCGCTATACGTATGACGAGAAGGTGATTCTTTTCTCATATTTATATTTGATAGTTAGAGAATATTAAGATTAGGTGCGAGTTCTTTAAACTCACACGTATGGTAAGTTCGTGACTCATAATCATATGGTCTGATGGAACCCCTCAGCGAATGGACGATTTTGGTCTGACTAGGATAAGTTTCTAAACCCATATGATTGTGGTAAGTTCCTGAACTCATATTGTGTGGTAAGTTTGATGAACTATATTGGGGTATCGAAAGGTGGTGGATTTAGAACTGTGAATTCTCAAAATGATGAGCATTGATGGAGTTAGAAATAGATAGAATTATTAAATAGTGGAGAAATGGGAGAAATTGAAGTTGATGAGGAGACATGGATATTCCAAATCTTCTAGCTATGCTAGACTTCGAAATTTATTGACTTCGTGCTGAAATTTACACTTTTGCTCTTCGAAAAATGTATGGGGCCAGATTTCTGGACCAGGGATTTTAAATGTACTATTATTCATATGTCTATGCAAATTGTTTCGGCTAGACAGAGTTGATTTGAAAATATCAAAATGTATTTTTAAATTTGTCATCAATGCATCATGAGACCTGATGTAGAATGACAGATGATGGAGTCATCAATGCAGATTAACCTAGTGTTGGATGTGATCATAGGATCGTCAGCCCACTATGGTATGATGTAGTATGACAAAGTCACAAATGACGGAATCCTAACACACTGTTGCAACAGTGCAGTATTATGACGTCATAAAATGATTTTTGTTTTCTCTAAGGTATAAAAAAAAATTGCATGCCAATTGAGTTGGCTATAATGATTCGATTGATGTCCGAATTATTGATGTAAGTCTAAGCTATTTGATTCGGCTAGACGAATGTTGCAATGTGTTTATGAAATTCAAGCATTATTTGAGAATTTATGCCAAACCAAATTGTTTTGGTGCGGATTCTTGAGCTGGGGGAATAACCCGGAATAGGGGAATATAAGTGTCGGTTATCTGGCACGGTCAGGATTTAATGTTATGCATACACATGGTGTACGAGAGGTCGATACCCTCAAGTACAACTGGCGGAGAGCAACCCTTAATATGGATGCTATAAGTGTCGGGTATCCGATGCAGTCAGAGTTAAATGTTATGCATATACATGGGGTATGAGAGGCTGATCCCCTCGAGTACTACTGATGGACTAATTCCTTGACTACGTTCATGGTCTTTATGAGGTAGATTACCTTTTTCATAATTGAAATTGGTAGGGGTAGTAATACCCGTAAACCTCTATGGTCATGGTTTTTATGACCCCTCATTATAATATGAAAAGTTTTTAAGGAATATTTTATTTCCTATTTGTTCAAGTTACTTCACAATTATTAAACAATTGTTGAAGGTTCCTATTATTTGGGAAACTGATTTTGGGAAGAGTGATTATCCCAAGGAGAAGTAGTCGTAGAATGCGACAATTTTAAGTGAATCCTTGAAAGAGGACAGTGTAAAGGTTAGATTGAAAACCTAGTTTTGATGGGTAGAATAAGCAAAGATGAATGCATTGAAATTTCGAGGACGAAATTCTTAGAAGAAGGGGTGAATGTAATATCCCGAATGTTTATGAGTTAGCAAATCATGATATTATATTATTATGATGATTGTGGCATACAATGATCCTTAGAAAAGGAAATTGATGGGTTAAACATAGGATAATACTCAGAGATTAAATAGGTAATATGAAACCTATGTTATAGTAATACGTTAAAATTTATTCAACGATAAAATTTCGGAAGAAATTAGACGAAAACCGAGTAAGAGGTTTGATATTTGTGATTCCGAGGACGGAATCCTTATAAGGAGGGAAGGATGTGACAACCCGGATTTTCGAGAATAATTATAATAAGAATTTAATATAGAATAATTCTTATTATGAGTCGCGTTTGAATATATATGTGTTATATATATTTATGTGATTAAATAGATGAGCTTAATATGTATATATATAAATGTGAAATATATACATAGATTCGGAATGAATGAATTAATAGTTAATTATTATAACGATCGCGAGTCATGGGTAGCTTGATAATTCGAGCTTATGAATATTATTGAATAAAATAGACTTTTATTGATAATATTATATGGTAAGTGTTTAAAGGTTATATTATAACCTGGATGAGGTCAATGTATGAATTTTTATGCGTTGTTGAACCGTACGAGCGAATAATTGATTTTGCGAAAGATCGCAAAATCACTATTCACGGGGCACGTTTCCTGAGGCACTATTCACGCCCGAATATTTTTACGTCTTTTTCAATTTCTATAAATTTCATTAAGACGTGTATGCGAAGGAATAATTTTTCCAAGCGTCAGAAAATTTATTCGAACAGATACGTGATTTTATCCCTATCCGAAATGTATTATAAGACTGTTCCGAATAAATGGACAAACCCCGTAATAATTATTTTTTTTATGTATCCCAATATTTATGGTAATGCCCATTTTAATTTTGGGTAGAGTTATTTACCAGTTTTGGTACATAAGTGGGAGTTTTCGGATATATTTTTGGTGCTTTCAGGTATTTATTTTGGCTTGTTACTCCAAGTGGGAACCACCCAACCACATTAGACCAATCAAATGAGAGCAAGGAGGGAGTTTGCTGGCAAGCTTAGAAAATTTGGCCAACCTTGAGCACCAAACCCATTTCTCCCTAATTCACTCCTCCACTCTCCCATTCCATTCAAACTATTCCATCTCTCTCTCTTGCATCCCATTCAAACCATCTCACCAGCTGATAGAGAGAGAGAGAGAGAGGGAGAGAGAGCTGCAAAGAGGAAGAAGAAAGAAGGAAAGGCCGCCGGAAAAGTCGCCGGAAAAGAAGGTCGCCGGAAAAAGGAAGAGTCGCCGGAAAACGAAAGGAGGAAGAAGAAGGCACGGGTGGAGGAAATCCAAGCAAGGAGAACCCCAAAACAAAGCCTAACCGAGTTTCTTAATCATCTAGGAAGGATTTATAGAGGTAAACACCAATCAAATCCTTTCCATTCGATTTCTTATTGAGTTTTTCAAGTTTTTCTTAGTTTTGAGCTCTTAAGCTTGTGGGTCGGATTTGTGGCGATTCTTGGTGTTTTTGTTTGTGGTGATTGTTTGTAAATGTTGTTAAGAGGTTATATAAGCCATTAATAACATCAAAGTGGAACAAAAACGCAATAAATCCGTACCTATGCTTAAGGAGGATGAAGAACATGAAGAACAATGAACTTTGGACATGAACTTGGACATTTGGACGATTTAGAGGACTTTGTAGCTATGATTTTGTGTTTGTTTAATTCGTTTGTTGTTATGATATTGTACTTCCATGGGTTATGAGTTTAACCCAGTTGGAATGGAGTAAAAAGGGATTAAAACGAAGTTTTGGTGATGATTTTGGTGAAGAACACCAAGAACACGAAGAACACGAAAATATAACATGAGTTGATACTTTGGCCTAAGATTTGGCCATGTTAATGTTAATGGATAGCTCTGAATTTTTGATATGTGGTAGCCCTATGTCTTAGGAGTCCATAGAGTCCGGAACGGACCAATTTGGACGTGTATTGAGGGAGTTATGGTGATTGGAAGCAAGATAGGTCTAGAACACCAAAACAGAGCATTCCGGGAAGCAAAACGCGTTGGGGACTCAGGCCTAGCGCCAACGGCGCTTGGCTGGTCGCTGTAGGCGCTGGCCACGGGGCCAGCTACTGCATAGGAGCACTGTAGGCGCTGGCCATAGGCCATTGTGAGCGCCAACGGCGCTGGTAAGGAAACTGGGCAAAACTGCTCCGACGTCCTTTAGTAAAATGGGCATAACTTTCTCATACAAACTCGGATTGAAATGATTCAAGATGATTCGGAAAGAGAACGAGTAGACCTACAACTTTCGTTCTTTGAATTTTTCCATTTGAGGTCGGGATCAATTCCCAAATTGACCATTTGTATGACTGATGTGTTTTTGGGGGCAATCGGAGAGTGTCGAGCATGCGCGTAAGCACGCGTAATGCTCCCGACAATGTTAAATGATGTTCTAAGTTTTATAGCATGAATGTTATGATTCATAATGATACTTAACATTAACCAAGGAGTATTAGATAAATTGAATGGGCATGTTAGGCGTACGCAAATGCATGTCGCCTAGGCGTTCGAATAATCAAGTTTAGCGTATAGACGTGCAAGCGTCGTAACGTCGTAACTAGTGTGTATAATCTTATTTAATATTTTGTTTCTAATACTAATGAAACATGATAGTGTGTTATAAACCAATGCATGAGCATGCTAAGCACATGCAAAGGAGGCGAATTAGGTGTGTGACGTGTAAACGTCGAAACGCCGTGTAAAGTGTTAATGAACTTGAATAATGTCTCGATTCAAATGAAACGAACATTATAAGATACGGGATGGGGTTAAGGTAACCAATAAGTATTGATGGTGATAAGGGTCGTAACGTTTTCAAACGACGCGACGCCGAGTAACGTTTTAGAGTTAATCGCGTTATTAATTTATAATGCGCGAACAATATGAGATAAGAGTTGTTATATATAAACCATTATATGAAGCCTTTTTAGTGGCTAATTGGTATTTTATTGTTAAATAAATTGTGTAGGATATTTGAAGGACGAGCCATCATAATTTGGCAAGGAACGCTTAAAGGCAAGTTCTTTCAGTAACTTGTTAACTTGTTTAAATGTATTGATGTACATGACTTGATTACTAAATCTTTCACTATTATGTGGATTATATGAGAGCATGATCAAAGTGTGCATAATGTACAATTATGTGACTATATTGTTCTGTGTGGAACTTAAATTATTGTAAATATACAATGTGAGATGCATGAAGTATGCTATGAGATACATGATGCATATATATGGATAAATTGCATAAGATTTATAATGCATGAGTAAGATGCATAGTATGAGAATCATGGTGCATGGATAAAATGCAAACTTATGTGTTACGTGAAGCATGAAATGTGAAAACTGTTAGTTCTTGCTGAGCCGTCATGCTCATTCTTGCAAAAATAAAACTTTTGCAGATTTACGATGCAATGTAATTATCTTGATATCGGGATGATGAGTATTAGGGGCGCATGAAAACAGGAAGGTTGCTAAATGTCCCTTTACTGTAATTATTTAGCTATGATGACGGTATATGATGTACGTGAATTTGACTATGTAAACCCTGAGTTAGAAATGAAGGTTATCCATTATAGTATTTATGATGTGATTATGTTAGTTACTTGTTATAGTAAACTACAAGGATGTCGATGTTGTATAAAGGACATTTTCATAACGAATGTATTGGTTATTGAATAACCTTGCGAATATTCAGGGATTGGATAAAGTCAGAATCTGAACCTTGCGTTCACACATGAGATATTGTAAAGGATCATGGTATTCATTCAACCTTGGTCATAAGTGTTTTATTTAAGGTCTTCGTGCCTGGGATTAGATGAGGATATGTTGTTATATTATTGTAATTACATACATGTAGTAAGCCCATGTTGTATGGGTAGTACCGTGACGCGCGGGAATCGGGTTCAAGGTAAGACCCGAGTTTCGCGGGGGCGTTACATAACCAGGCCTTCCACATTCGAAACATATTTTCTCTTGCTCATTTTGCTTGAACTCTTTGTTGTTGAAATATTTACCCTGTGACTTTGACTGGTTCTTTCTTCAAATTAATTCTCTCAATTTTCTAGTCATCCATGCTATTTCTTCATCCGAGTCTTCATCATCCCTTTCTATGTAGCTCCCAGCTTGAAGAGCCAATGTGTTCTTTATTGGTACTTCCTCTTCTTCATCATACCTTCTTAGCTAATTTTCAAATTCTTCAAGCTCTCCAAATAAAGTGAGAGTTTCCATAGAACTGAGTATGGTTGAATCTTAAAGTGTAGTCACATTTGGTGCGAACCGCTTTGGCATAACTCTAAGAAGCTTTCGGTTTATTTCCTTCTGATCAATTTTCCGTCCGAGCATGCTTAGAGAATTCATTAGAGTGAGGAATCTAGCTTGGGCTTCTTTGATTGTTTCATACTTCTCTAACTTGAAGAGCTTATATTCTTGCATTAACTTGACTTCCTTCACCTTAGTAGTTCCCTTGTGGCTCATGATGATTGTATCCCATATCTCTTTTGCAGTAGTACATGTAGAAACTTTGTCAATTTTAGCTTGAATCATACCACTCAGCAGCGTGTTCATGGCTTTGGAGTCATAGGATACCATGCACGATTCATTTGAATCCATTTCTATGAGAGTCTTTGGTTTCCCATCATCATGTCTCAGAATGACAGGCCCATTTTCAACAACCCACCACTCCCATGGGTCTCGTTTGAGATAAATCATCATTCCGAACTTCCAAAAGTTGAAGTTCTCGCTTCCGAGCAACAGAGGTGGCCAGCTTGTGGATTGACCTTCTTGAAAATTGAGGTGTGCCATAGGATCTTTCCCTACAACCTGTAAAGATCAATATTAGTAGAGTCTAACTTTTATACCAAATGTAATTCTGTAAATAAGCACACCTAGAGGGAGGTGAATAGGTGCAAATACTCAAAGTAATCTACAATGGTTAATTTTTAAAGTTTATTGCTGCAAGTGATAATCGGACAAGTAACCCTGTCTGTTTTAGTTATAATCGTATAGGTAACCCTGTCAGTTTTAGTGTATCTTCAAGCATGAACTAAAACTAAATATGCAGATTATAAATGCAGATGAACGAATAGTGCAGAAAGTAAACGAGCAGACTAAGCAAGATAATAAAGATAAATTACACCAAGATTTTTTACGTGGTTCGGCCTTTAACCTCTAACTAATGGCCTAATCCACGTCCAATACGAATTGGTATTGGAGACTCCTTTTATTAATAAATTTTTCAATACATAATACAAAAACTTCCCTGTTCAAAGTAGCTTCTCACTGATGGACACCACTGCCCCTTTGAACATCTGCAACCTTTCTCACCACTGTAACCTTGAAAGCACCTTTTGAACAGATCCTATATACTACTAGATAGACCAAGCCAAACAAGGCTTATACTTAGAATAAAATAAAAGAGTATTACAATAGATTTCTGAATTTTCCAGCCACAAAGAATTAATAATAGTACAAGGACTAGCTGGAAGTAAGCTTAAAAGCTCTCAATGAAGTTTTCTCTGAATAGCAACTAATTTTGGTTTCTTATGTTCTCCTTTTTGTTTGACGTGCAGGAAGAATATATATAAATTAATGAACAACGGTAAAATAATTTGTTAGCAATAAAAACCCATGATATCAACCAATCCAACGGATATAATATATTAGCTATCAAAGATAAAGATTCCAAGTCAAACTAGAATAGCTAAAATAAAGGAGCATAGAAGATATGAGATAAACCAATTACTAAATATTAGTTTGATATATAACAAATCAGTTATCTTATTAAATAGCAAATCAGTTACCTTTTTCAAAATGGATTTCATATAATAACATTAATATATTAAAGAAGTTTCCATACATGCATGAATATAAAACTATAGACCGCATACAATCCTAAAATATGTAGATAGATACTAATGGACCATAATTCCAATCTTGGGCCAACAAGGAAAATTACCCTATACCATATAAAATCAGCCCAAACAAATCAAATAAGTCCATTTAAAATAGTCCAAATACACAAATATATTGACAACATTAAAACCACAAATACATAAACCAACAATCACCACATGTGATTGAAAAATCCTCGGAACTACATGAACGCCCTCGAAAAAACTAACCACATTTGTAATCTTACTATTGTTGTATACTCTATTTCTATCATTGATTTTAAACAATTCACCATGAGTACCAATTCCACTTGTTCAATTTTGATTTCGCTAGCCATGTGGTCAGTAAGTAGTCGAATCTCTACAATTCCTTTGGCATTTGGTTGTCACTTGTAACCCAACTCTCGTTCGAGCCTTTCTTTAAACACCTTGCCTTCATCAGGTAATCCATTCTCTTTTGCACAAAATGTCGTCCCCACAACGTTGTCTGCCATAAAAGTAGATAAGAAATTAGTTGCGGGAAGGGAATTTCGATCTAAAATTTGATGAATTGATGGATGTGAATCTTCCAATTTCACTAGCAAACCCTCGTGATCTCCCTCCTCGGAAATAATTGAATCACCATCTTGTTGGGTCTGCAATTGATTTTGATAGCCAATTTCCTCTTCAAGATCCATAGTTGCATCATCTAGATTATATTCCGACTCCATAGTTATCGTTGAGACATAAAAGCAGTCCGCTTCTTGGGTATAACCACAAAGTAGAACTCTCTGATCATGCTCTGGCTCGGATTTTGAACGATCTTGATTTTCAATTATTGCTACCTGACCACAGAGAATTTGGTAAAAAATTGCTCTGTAAATTGGGTAGTAAACTGGGTAACGATTCTTTCAAATGATCAGAATCCGCCATGGAAACACTATCACTCTCAATGAAAGCACCAATGAAGCAAGTTTTCAAGCCCTTGCTAAGCTCCAAGAATAGAAATAGAGAAGCAGAAGAAAGAAGAAGGTTTAAGAATGAATTTACATTTAATAAATCTCATATGCCCATTTGTTACATTTACTTGTCTTTATAATCTTGCTAAGTATAAAAATAATCCTAGCCCTTACTTCCTATCTCTTTCTTGCACAATCTCAATCGTTGGTTTATACAACCTAATGACAACACAGTCATAACAATCTTCTCTTTTATTTTTAATTTTTTTAAAAATATTATTATGGGCCCAAACCTTTGTAAAAGCCTCAGAAAAGTTGGCAAACAAAATAATGTATATAAAGGTTAGTATCATCACCTGTAACAGCCGATTTAGGGCGACAATTTGCTCAGTCTTCAAGTACCCTGAAGTAAGTAGCACACGGAATAAAAGCACCATTTTTGGGTTCAAATTACTTGCTGTTAGGTTCTTAATTATACCCAATATGCAAGAATCATCAATTACAGAATTCATCCACCGAGGAACATTATGCAGGTTTAGTAACGCGACAGCTACATGAACTGCAGGCTTGTGATGACTCATCAATGAACTTTTCTGATTGTGTCCTCTCCTGTTCTGATATTCTACTAAATAGTTCTAACAGACAATATGAAGCAACCGACTTGACTGAAGGAGAACCAAAATGTATCAGTCGGCACAAATCGTGGCAAGGAATGCTTATAAAGTACATCTTCAGCTTCCCAATGCCATTATCAAGTAAGTCATGCTAGTCCAGAGAACCTGGTACAACAGCATGCATGCTATTGCAAGAATGACGTTAGTTTCGTAACTAGTATTAGAGCCTTAGAGGGATATATTGAAAGCAACAACTGACCTATTGAAAGAGAAGTAGTGGAGTAAAAGCAAAAATATCAGGTTTTCTCCAGTTTTTGTTCCCTCGTCATGATCAACTAAAGCAGGTCCCCTTGAACAGGCTTCACAAATTATTTGTTAATCGTTGAGACCAAAGGAGAACTCAGAAGAACTGATCTTGACGCTCCTACAAGTGCTTGATTGGTGGACTGGTGCAAAACAAAACAAAGAATGCCAATAATCATCACACCTTCATGAGTCCAACTGTCTGCAGTCACTGTCAAAATCAGGTAGTCCATCAACTAACAAAGAAGGTTAGAGGTCCAATTAGCTTCAGGAAAAGGATAAAAAGAAAAGAAAAAGAATGAAAAAGATAGATTTAACTTTATCAGTAACCTTCATTGTAACTGTAAGCCAAACTTCATCATCTCAAAGTGATTCAGAGTGCACTAAACTTAAAATTCTAAAAATTAATTTCAATGTGTTCATGAAAATTTCTAGGGAAGAGGAATGCCTTGAATGATAATAAAGATTTTGGATTGCAATGCCTATCCCACGTAAGCATAACTGGTCTGCAAGCCTAAGGAAAGAAGCAAATTTAGGAATTATATATTGGATGTAGAATTTGAACTTGATAGAGTAGTTTGAAAATAAATAATTAATTACATGTCATCATATAAAGAGCGGGTATACAGTATCAGCAAAATTGCAGATTGACAAGAAATAGATTCTAGATTACGGGAGCTCTTCTGCCCCAGCAGGTCTAGCATATCAATAGGAATAGATGGTAGATGAGAAGTGGCATCTCTCATGGGTTCCCCGGAGTCATTCCCAAGAAGCACATCCACAATTGGACTGAACAACAAATGAACTCTCCATTTCATTTTTTCTGAAGGAAACAAACCTAAACAGCCAAATGAAAAACTGAACCAAGAGGATGAAACCAAAATATTTGCAAATTCTTTAGGTTTATTATCAAAATACTGAAGCAGTATCAAATGGAAACTTTCTAGTACTCCCAAGACAATGTCCTCCTCTTCCATCTCATTGATGGTCATTACAAACCAAGGTAATAGGTGGGTTTTGCACACCTCGATAATATAATTTCTCAGTTCCATGTAATTGACGTTGGTTGCTGTTGAATATTGGTTAAAAATTAAATAATGCAATGAGGGAGCATGGAAGTGCAAGCTTTTGGACAGAAAAGCAAGGTACTTGTTTTTGGGCGGGAGATCATGGAGGAGAGAGAAAAAGGACTTTTGTCCATTTGTTTCTTTCTAACTTGTTAGCTCCCTTTATATATATATATATATATATATATATATATATATATATATATATATATATATATATATTTTACAAGTTGGTGCACGGCTTGGGAGAAGAAAAGAAAAAAGAAAACATGCCATGTTTTCTGCAATCGGTCGTTAACAATACATCCTCATTCTGACTTTACAATATTATTCAATGGTAAACTTAATAAAAATGCGGAATAATTCAAACTTTTCTATTACAAATCATTCTCGATCCCATAATTCTCAACCTTTACATCTAAATATCTTAGAATCATGTTAATATCACGATTCACCTTGTCGAACTTATTATAAAAATTTACACCTCAATACAAACTTTACAACTTAACATAGATACATTTATTGAAAACTTAACATAATTCAGGTAATAACTTCAACTAAAACATTTAATCTCCATGCATCATTTTGATCCATGTCATTTGGGTAGCACATAACGTTACTTTGAATCTTCAACCTACAAAAGTGGTTATTTACAAGAATGAACTCGACAACTCAGCAAAATCTAACAGTTTGCATGCATCACATCGCACATATATAACATGCTCATCATCTAAATCATAAACATTTGACTAAACATATCATACATAATGATCAATACATATCAAGTAAAGATTGAGTTCCATAACTCAAATCAACATTCTTTACTTAACGAACGTAGTCATATTTTGACTTTGTCGTTTCATAATTGCAACATATATAAAATACAACATGCATTTACACCATAAATTTAAAACAAATAATCATTTAGTTCACATAACAAATAGGAACTGAAAGACTTGCCTGGTTCGTAGATTACCGATTACCATAATCAGCTTATACTTATCTGCATTTCATGTATCCTACACGATATATATATATATATATATAATCATGCACAATATTTATTAGTCACACATCAACACTTAGTATTAACTCTATTTTATATTTCATAATCCTTCATTTTATTCTCCATGCAATTCTCAACTTAGAAATTAAGTTCTCCTCATAAAACCCTTCATTTTATTACGTTCCACTTTAATCGACACTTAACATTTAGTTAAGTCTTAAACTTTTCTTTACATTAGATGTATAATGTTTGTAAGTAAATCTTTGGCTTATTACAATACTATTGTCACTTCAGGATTCACTCTCATCCAATCTCATTTTACTAACTGTAACTATTTTCTGATTATCAAACTCACTTCAAGAGTTATAAGCTTAATTATAACAATGTCACCCTTAGGAATCCCTAAAACTTAATGTTAAGTTAAGGTTTATCAACTTTATATTTTATCATCATCAAGTATATGCTTAGCATCCATCTTAACATATTGGTATTCATTTAATACATTAATATATGTTTAATCTTGCACATGGTAACATATCATGACCAAAAGAAAAAGAATTAAAAACAAGAAAATTTTCATTTTCAGCAATTCCCGCCGGGGCGAGAAATTTCTACACAAAATTCTCGCTGGGGCGAGAATTCGCCGGGGCAAGGAAATTTAGTTCAGTGAGCTCGCCGGGGCGAGGGAAGTTAGTTCAGTAAGCTCACCGGGGCGAGGAAATTAGCCTAATGGGCTCGCCGGGGCGAGACTTCTGGATTCCAGATTCTACAGTTTTGCGAATTGCACAGTTCCAAAGCCAAAAACACCAAATTTCTTCATTTTAACAACAAATTAAAATTATCCAATCACTATAACTCATATATGACCATTACCCAAACCTTCTAGCACGATTCTAACATCTTAAACAACTTAAACAACTAATTTAAAGGCTTAAAAAATCACAATTCATACTAGTTTTACAAACTTTTTCAAATGTAGTGCAATCAATCGCTACTGATTCGTTTCTCAACCAAATTGGTCCGTTCAACTTCCGTTGTTTTCTTTTTTAACACATAACAACAATCCATCATCAATTTACAGATTATTACTCAAATTGAACATCAATTTTGACTCCAAAACAAGCCAAAACGTACATATTCAACCAAAAACTAAATTCTTTATTTCTTAGCAAGTTTCATGAATTTGGTTACTGTAAAACAAATTATCAACAACTTAAAACGAATTATACAATCCCAATAACGTAACAACTAATCCCTGCATCAATTCTTCATCAAAACCCCAAATTACAAAAGAAAACTTCAAAAGAGAAGTAATTAAAGTTTGAAGTAATTTTTATACCTTTGATCTCTTCTTTAAACCAAATAGATGACAAAAATGACTTGCTAAATTTTTCTTCTCTTGATTTTTCTCAAATTTCTTCTCAATTTTTTTCAAGAACTCCCTCTCAATTTATCTCTTCCTCTTCTCTGTGTTTTTGGCTTATAAAGTCCACTGATGAAAAGAACGTGACTTTTTGGTTGGAGGTTTTCAGCAGTTAGAAAGCCAAAAAGTCACAAGGCCATGTTTGGCTAGACTCAATAAAACCAATTTTAACTTATTTTAATAATCTTCTTATTATATGATATTGTCACACTTAATTTAATTAGACTTACTTTCTTAATAAGTCCAATTAAACTTTACTAATAAAATTATAACTTCTATTCAATAAATCATTTTAATAAACTATTAATCCCCTAATTTAATTATTCAATTAAATTAGAATATTACCCATGTAATAAAATACACACACCCTAAAATTATTCATCATCTATTTAATATTAACACACTTATATAAATTATTCTACAGTAGTTCCCATCAAATATTTATTCGATAAAATATTTTAATTTACGAAATTCACAATCACACTATATTAATATATTACTTATTTTAATTAAATAAATCACTCACACTATTATGAAATTTAATTCACAATAATTTCCATTGTCCACAAGACATAACAATCAAATTATATTATTTTTCAATATAATTTTAACTTAATTAAATTAACTAATATTACTCAACTAATTTCCTTCTCCTGGCAGTTTCATTTAATTTTTTCAATTGTTTAATTAACTATTAAACCATTTCTTCCCAATTACATGAATATATAATTTCTTTCACACCAAACCACATATTTCACAATATGAAATATATATATACACATATTCAAACCCAAAACGTCTCGTAATAAGAATTTTATTTATTAAATGCTTATTTAATAATTTCTGAAAATCTGGGTTGTCACATCATTCCCTCCTTATAAGGATTCCGTCCTCGGAATCACCAAAACCTCCCTTACTCGGTTTTCACTAAATCTCTTTCACAATTATCGTTGAATAAATTAACGCATTACTTTAGTGTAGGTTTTATTTCATCACCTTCACTTAAACTTGGAACACTTCGAGTATTATTTATTCTTTAACCCTTTAACTCATTCCTTTCCTTTCTCTAAGGATCATTGCATAACATACTCGTTGTAATCATAAATTACCCTGATTTAGCATCGCATAAATATTCGGGATATCACATTCACCCCTTCTTCTAAATATTTCGTCCTCGAAATTTTGATTTACTAATATTCCTTCCTTCCAGCTATCAAAATGGACTTTACGATAATCTTTACTTATTCATTGGATTCTACAACCAAGATCTTTTCTAAGGATCTTTCTAAGATCATCACATTCTTCTCATCTTCATCTTCTAAAAATTTGTAACGCCCCCGAAACTTGGGTCTTACCTTGAACCCGGGTCCGGTACGTCACGGTACAACCCATGCAACATAGGCTTACTATAAATATGTAATTACAATAATATAACAACATATCCTCATCTAATCCCAAGCATGAAGACCTTAAATAAAACACTTATGATCAAGGTTGAATAAATACCATGATCCTTTACAATATCTCATGTGTGAACGCAAGGTTAAGATTCTGACTTTATCCAATCCCTGAATATTCATAAGGTTATTCAATAACCAATACATTCGTTATAAAAATGTCCTTTGTACATCATTGTCATCCTCCTAGTTTACTCTAACAAGTAACTAACATAATCACATCAAAAAAACTATAATGGATAACCTTCATTTCTAACTCAAGGTTTACATAGTCAAATTCACGTATATTATATACCGTCATCACAGCTAAATAATTACAATAAAGAAACATTTAGCAACCTTCTCGTATCTTGTGCCTATAATCCTTATCATCACGATATCAAGATAATTGCATTGCATCGTAAATCTGCAAAAGTTTTATTTTGCAAGAATGAGCACGACGGCTCAGCAAGAACTAACAGTTTTCACATTTCATGCTTCACGTAACACATAAGTTTGCATTTTATCCAGGCATCATGATTCTTCATACTATGCATCTTACTCATGCATTATAAATCTTATACAATTCATCAATATATATGCATCATGCATCTCATAGCATACCTTATGCATCTCACATTGTATGTTTACAATAATTCAAGTTCCACATAGAACAATATAGTCACATAATTGCATATTGTGCACACTTTAATCATGCTCGCATATAATCCACATAATAGTGAAAGATTTAGTAATCAAATCATGTATATTAATACATTTAAACAAGTCAACAAGTTACTGAAAGAACTTGCCTTAAGCGTTCCTTGCCAAATTATGATGGCTCGTCCTTCAAATATCTTACACAATTTATTTAACAATAAAATACTAATTAGCCAATAAAAAGGCTTCATATAATGGTTTATATTATAAACCCACTTCATATCTTATAATGTTCGTTTTGTTTAAATCGAAACACTATTTAAGTTCTTTAACACTTTACGCGGCGTTTCGACGTTTACACGTCACACGCCTAATTCGCCTCTTTTGCATGTGCTTAGCATGCTCATACATTGGTTTATAACACACAATCATGTTTCATTATTATTAGAAACAAAATATTAAACAAGGTTATACATAATTGTTACGGCGTTACGACGTTTGCATGTTCGTACGCCACACTTACCTATTTGAACGTCCAAGTGACAAGGGTTTGCGTACGCTTAGCACGCCCACTTGAATTGTCTAATACTCAATGGTTAATATTAAGAATCATTATAAATCATAATAAATCATGTTTTAGAACTTATAACATCATTTAACATTGTCGGGAGCATTACGCGTGCTTACGCGCATGCCCGACACTCTCTGATTGCCCTTAAAAACACATCAATCACACAAATGGTCAATTTGGGAATTGATCCCGACCTCAAATGGAAAAACGTAAAGAACGAAAGTTGTAGGTCTACTCGTCCTATTTCCGAATCATATTGAAATAACTCAATCCAAGTTAGTATGAGAAAGTTATGCTCATTTTACTAAAGGACGTCGGAGCAGTTTTGCACAGTTTCCTTACCAGCGCCTTAGGCGCTCAAAATGGCCTTAGTGCAGAGCTCTAGGTGCTCTCTCACAGTAGCTGGGCTCATGGCCAGTGCCTAGCCAGCGCCTTAGGCGCTTGACCTGAGTCTCCAACCTGTTTTGCTTCTCGAGATGCTCTGTTTTGGTGTTCTAGACCTATCTTGCTTCCAACCACCATAACTCTCTCAATACACGTTCAAATTGGTCCGTTCTGGACTCTATGGACTCCTAAGACATAGGGGTACAACATATCAAAAATTCAGAGCTATCCATTAGCATTAACATGGCCAAATCTTAGGCCAAAATATCAACTCATGCCATATTTTCGTGTTCTTGGTGTTCTTCACAAAAATCTTCACCAAATCTTTATTTTAACTCCTTTTTACTCCATTCCAAATGGGTTAACTTCATAACCCATGGGACTACAATATCATTACATCAAACCAATTAAACCAACATGAAATCTAAGTTACAAGTCCTCTAAAATTTGTCCGAGTGTCCATTTCTTGTTCAATGTCCATTGTTCATCCTCCATTAAGCAAAGGGAAGGATTTCTTGTGTTTTTGTTCCACTTTAATGGTATTAATAGCTTATATAGTCTCTTAACAACATATATAAACAACCACAAACAACAACAACTACCCAAAATTTCCTGAAAATCAAAACCCATCAAGAAACCTTTAAGAACTCTAAAACTCAACAATGGAGGAAATGAGCTTAGAGAGGGTGGTTACCTCTTGATTTTTACTTCTTGAAGGTTATGGAGGTTTGTTAGGGCTTCCTCTTCCTCCTTTTGCTTCTTCCCATGCTTTTTCTTCTCCTCTTCTCTTCTCCTTCTTCACCCGAACCCTTCTCTTCTTCTTCTTCTTCTTGTTCTTCTCCTTTCTCTCTCTCTCTTGTTTCTCCTTCTTTCTTCTGCTGATTCCTTACTCTCTTCCCACTCTCTTCCTTGTTGTAAATGAGCTGAGTATGGGAGAACGGAAGAGAAAGAGTCGGATGGGTAGTATGGCTTTGGGAGGAGGTGAAGTGGGTTAAGCATTTGAGGGGCATGTTGGCTAAATGGAATTATCAAGGCATAGAGCCTAGGAATTGGAACATGTTGCCCTCAATACTCCCTCTATTCCCTTCTCTCATTGGTCCATGAGTTTGGTTGGTTTCCCACCTTAGCAACAAATAACATTTAATACATCCAATGGTCTCTTCCATACCCAAATACTCTCACTTTTGTACCAAATTTGCTCAATAACTCTACCCATAATTAAAAATAGGTCATTCCGTAAAATATTGGGGCGTGTAAAAATATTTATTATGGGGTTTGTCCATTTATTCGGAACACCCATATAATACATTTCGGATACGGATAAAATCACGTATCAGCTCAAATAAAATTTTCGACGCTTGGAAAAATTATTCGTACGCATACACGTATTTATGAAATTTATTAAAATCAAAAAAGACACAAAAATATTATGGCGTGAATAGTGCCTCGGGAAACGTGCCCCGCAAATAGTGATTTTGCGATTCTTCGCGAAATCAAATACTCACTCCTACGGTTCAATAACGCATAAAAATTCATACATTGACATCACCCAGGTTATAAAATAACCTTTAAACATGTCACATAAAAATAATATTTTAATATATCTAATAATATTAATAAACTCAAATTACAAGGGTATTCACGATTCGCGATCGCTACTCTTCCCGATTAACTCCCCATAATCATATACATTAACGTACATATATCTCACCCATATTTTGGGTTAGCGTCTTTACAACAAATAACTCGTCCAATAATATTATCCTTCAGCTATTTATTTAATCCAATAAATAGTACTCTAGCGATATTTCTCGAAACCGCCAAATTAGCTTATACGAAAACTTCCATACTTACTAATCATCGTCTACACACAATCTAGGTCATAATATAACCTTTAAACGCTTAACTCATAATATGATTAATAAAAGTCTATTTTATTCAATAATATTCATAAGCTCGGATTACCAAGCTACTCACGACTCGCGATCGTTACAATAATTAACTAGTAACTCATTCATTCTGAATCTATGTATATATTTCACATTTATATATATACATATTAAGCTAATCAATTTAATCACATAAATATATATAACACGTATATATATTCAAACGCGACTCATAATAAGAATTATTCTATATTAAATTCTTATTATAATTATTCTCAAACATTCGGGTTGTCACATCCTTCCCTCCTTATAAGGATTCCGTCCTCGGAATCACAAATACCAAACCTCTCTTACTCGGTTTGCGTAAACCTTCTTCCAAAATTTTGTCGTTGAATTATTTCAACGCATTACTATAACATAGGTTTCATATTACCTATTTAATCCACTTTCCTCAACCAACTCTCGTAGGTTTTTATTATATAACCTTTATCAACTCAAATATACTCTGAGTATTATCCTATGTTTAACCCATCAATTTCTTTTTCTAAGGATCATTGTATGCCACAATCATCATAATAATTTAATATTATGATTTACTAACTCATAAACATTCGGGATATTACATTCACCCCTTCTTCTAAGAATTTCGTCCTCGAAATTTCAACGCATTCATCTTTGCTTATTCTACCCATCAAAACTAGGTTTTCAATCTAACCTTTACACTGTCCTCTTTCAAGGATTCACTTAAAATTGTCGCATTCTACGACTACTTCTCCCTAGGAAAATTACCCTTCCCACAATCAGTTTCCCGAAGAATAGGAACCTTCAACCATTGTTTAATAATTGTGAAGTAACTTGAACAAATAGAAAATAAAATATTCCGTAAAAACTTTTCATATTATGCTGATGGGTCATAAAGACCATGACCATAGAGGTTTACGGGTATTACTACCCCTACCAATTTCAATTATGAAAAAGGTAATCTACCTCATAAAGACCATGAACGTAGTCAAGGAATCAATCATTTGACTGACCCTTATTAAATCCGCCAGTAGTACTCGAGGGGATCAGCCTCTCGTACCCCATGTATATGCATAACATTTAACTCTGACTGCATCGGATACCCGACACTTATAGCATCCATATCAAGGGTTGCTCTCCGCCAGTTGTACTTGAGGGGATCGACCTCTCGTACACCATGTATATGCATAACATTAAATCCTGACCGTGCCAGATAACCGACACTTATATTCCCCTATCCCGGGTTATTCCCTCAGCTCAAGAATCCACACCAAAACAATTTGGTTCGACATAAATTTTCAAAGAATGCTCGAATTTCACAAATGTATTTCAACATTTGTCTAGCCGAATCGAATAGCTTAGACTTATGTCAATAATTCGGACATCAATCGAATCATTATAGCCAACTCAATTGGCATACAATTTTTTTTATACTTTAGAGAAAACAAAAATCATTTTATGACGTCATGATACCGCACTGTTTCTACAGTCCGTTGAGGATTCCGTCATTTCGTGATTTTGTCATACTACATCATACCATTGTGGGTTGACGATACTATGATCACATCCAACACTAGGTTAATCTTTATTGATGACTCCATCATCTGTCATTCTACACCAGATTTCATGATGCATTGATTACAATTTAAAAATATATTTTGATATTTTCAAATCAACTTTGTCTAGCCGAAACTATTAGCATAGACATATGAATAATAGTACATTTAAAAAAAATCCTTGGTCCAGAAATCTGGCCCCGTATATTTTTCAAAGACACAAAAGTGCAACATCAGCACGAAGTCAATAAATTTCGAATTCTAGCATAGCTAGAAGATTTGGAATATTCATGTCTCCTCATCAACTGCAATTTCTCTTCAATGCATCATTATTTAATAATTCTATCTATTTCTAACATCACCAATGCTCATCATTTTGAGAATTCACAGTTCTCAATCCACCACCTTTCTATACCCCAATATAGTTCATCAAACTTACCACACATTATGAGTTCAGGAACTTACCACAATCATATGGGTTTAGGAACTTATCCTAGTCAGACCAAAATCATCCATTCGCTGAGGGGTTCCACCATACCATATGATTATGAGTCACGAACTTACCATACGTGTGAGTTTAAAGAACTCGCACCTAATCTTAATATTCTCTAACTATCAAATATAAATATGAGAAAAGAATCACCTTCTCGTCATACGTATAGCGATAACGCGATACCAGGTTCCAATGATTATCAATATAGGAACCTAAGTGATTGTCGAACCGATCACAATCCCCTGCCCATACAAGGAATTGGTCAACTCGGCCACTAATCAATATAGGAAGCTAAGCGGTTGTTACACCAAGCACAAATTCCCCGCCCATACAAGGAATTGTTCAACTCAACCACTATACCGATATAGGAAGCTAAGTGGTTCTCAAACCAAGCACGAATATCCCGCCCATACAAGGAATTGTACTACTCAGCCACTAACATGAGTCCTCAATTGAAATCACCCTCAATCTTAGCTTACTCGTTGCTCAACAAGAATTTAATTCTTGTTTCATCATCCATTACTCTTTTCGAGTTTTACTCGTACTATCTCATAGTACCATCTATCTATAGCATTGAGCTAAAATTTTCGATCATTCAATTGATCATCTGCCATTCTATGACTTAATCCAATCACTTCGTGATCTTACTCTACGATCGTTTCATCCTACGACCTTCTATACTCTTCTCTTTAATCATAATATATGATTTTATGCTTTTACGCCTTATAGACCTCGTCTATTGATCAATACTTATCATCTATATCACTGGAGTCAGGTAACTCCCGATTCTCATCTTTTATAACGCATCGAGATTCTTCTTTGAATCGTCTTATATATATTTCAACTCTTACTATGAATTTTCTAAATTCATTTACTATCAATTAAACTCTGTTTGAGTTTTATCTCTTCACTATCTTCATCATTATCATCTTCCTTCACTATAGTTATAGCCTAAGGTACTCTTACCTAAGGTTTATAACCTATCAGTTCTGATACTAACTGTAACGCCCCCGAAACTTGGGTCTTACCTTGAACCCGGGTCCGGTAGGTCACGGTACAACCCATGCAACATAGGCTTACTACAAATATGTAATTACAATAATATAACAACATATCCTCATCTAATCCCAGGCATGAAGACCTTAAATAAAACACTTATGATCAAGGTTGAATAAATACCATGATCCTTTACAATATCTCATGTGTGAACGCAAGGTTAAGATTCTGACTTTATCCAATCCCTGAATATTCACAAGGTTATTCAATAACCAATACATTCGTTATAAAAATGTCCTTTGTACATCATTGTCATCCTCCTAGTTTACTCTAACAAGTAACTAACATAATCACATCATAAATACTATAATGGATAACCTTCATTTCTAACTCAAGGTTTACATAGTCAAATTCACGTACATCATATACCGTCATCACAGCTAAATAATTACAATAAAGAAACATTTAGCAACCTTCTCGTATCCCTATGCCTCTAATTCTTATCATCACGATATCAAGATAATTGCATTGCATCGTAAATCTACAAAAGTTTTATTTTGCAAGAATGCGCACGACGGCTCAGCAAGAACTAACAGTTTTCACATTTCATGCTTCACGTAACACATAAGTTTGCATTTTATCCAGGCATCATGATTCTTCATACTATGCATCTTACTCATGCATTATAAATCTTATATAATTCATCAATATATATGCATCATGCATCTCATAGCATACCTCATGCATCTCACATTGTATGTTTACAATAATTCAAGTTCCACATAGAACAATATAGTCACATAATTGCACATTGTGCACACTTTAATGATGCTCGCATATAATCCACATAATAGTGAAAGATTTAGTAATCAAGTCATGTACATTAATACATTTAAACAAGTCAACAAGTTACTGAAAGAACTTGCCTTAAGCGTTCCTTGCCAAATTATGATGGCTCGTCCTTCAAATATCTTACACAATTTATTTAACAATAAAATACTAATTAGCCAATAAAAAGGCTTCATATAATGGTTTATATTATAAACCCACTTCATATCTTATAATGTTCGTTTTGTTTAAATCGAAACACTATTTAAGTTCTTTAACACTTTACGCGGCGTTTCGACGTTTACACGTCACACGCCTAATTCGCCTCTTTTGCATGTGCTTAGCATGCTCATACATTGGTTTATAACACACTATCATGTTTCATTATTATTAGAAACAAAATATTAAACAAGGTTATACATACTTGTTACGGCGTTACGACGTTTGCATGTCCGTACGCCACGGTTACCTATTTGAACGTCCAACTGACAAGGGTTTGCGTACGCTTAGCACACCCACTTGAATTGTCTAATACTCAATAGTTAATATTAAGAATCATTATAAATCATAATAAATCATGTTTTAGAACTTATAACATCATTTAACATTGTCGGGAGCATTACGCGTGCTTACGCGCATGTCCGACACTCTCTGATTGCCCTTAAAAACACATCAGTTACACAAATGGTCAATTTGGGAATTGATCCCGACCTCAAATGGAAAAACGTAAAGAACAAAGGTTGTAGGTCTACTCGTCCTATTTCCGAATCATATTGAATCAACTCAATCCAAGTTCGTATGAGAAAGTTATGCTCATTTTACTAAAGGACGTCGGAGCAGTTTTGCACAGTTTCCTTACCAGCGCCTTAGGCGCTCAAAATGGCCTTAGTGCAGCGCTCTAGGCACTTTCTCACAGTAGTTGGGCTCGTGGCCAGCGCCTAGCCAGTGCCTTAGGCGCTCGACCTGAGTCTCCAACCCGTTTTGCTTCCCGGAATGCTCTGTTTTGGTGTTCTAGACCTATCTTGCTTCCAACCACCATAACTCTCTCAATACACGTTCAAATTGGTCCGTTCTGGACTCTATGGACTCCTAAGACATAGGGCTACAATATATCAAAAATTCAGAGCTATCCATTAACATTAACATGGCCAAATCGTAGGCCAAAATATCAACTCATTCCATATTTTCGTGTTCTTGGTGTTCTTCACAAAAATCTTCACCAAATCTTTGTGTTAACTCCTTTTTACTCCATTCCAAATGGGTTAACTTCGTAACCCATGGAACTATAATATCATTACATCAAACCAATTAAACCAACAAGAAATCTAAGTTATAAGTCCTCTAAAATTTATCCGAGTGTCCATTTCTTGTTCAATGTCCATTGTTCATCCTCCATTAAGCAAAGGTAAGGATTTCTTGTGTTTTTGTTCCACTTTAATGGTATTAATAGCTTATATAGTCTCTTAACAACATATATAGACAACCACAAACAACAACAACTACCCAAAATTTCCAGAAAATAAAAACCCATCAAGAAACCTTTAAGAACTCTAAAACTCAACAATGGATGAAATGAGCTTAGAGAGGGTGGTTACCTCTTGATTTTTACTTCTTGAAGGTTATGGAGGTTTGTTAGGGCTTCCTCTTCCTCATCTTGCTTCTTCCCATGCTTCTCCTTCTCCTCTTCTCTTCTCCTTCTTCACCCGAACCCTTCTCTTCTTCTTCTTCTTCTTGTTCTTCTCCTTTCTCTCTCTCTTGTTTTTCCTTCTTTCTTCTGCTGATTCCTTACTCTCTTCCGACTCTCTTCCTTGTTGTAAATGAGCTGAGTATGAGAGAATGGAAGAGAAAGAGTCGGATGGGTAGTATGGCTTTGGGAGGAGGTGAAGTGGGTTAAGCATTTGAGGGGCATGTTGGCTAAATGGAACTATCAAGGCATAGAGCCTAGCAATTGGAACATGTTGCCGTCAATACTCCCTCTATTCCCTTCTCTCATTGGTCCATGAGTTTGGTTGGTTTCCCACCTTAGCAACAAATAACATTTAATACATCCAATGGTCTCTTCCATACCCAAATACTCTCACTTTTGTACCAAATTTGCTCAATAACTCTACCCATAATTAAAAATAGGTCATCCCGTAAAATATTGGGGCGCGTAAAAATATTTATTATGGGGTTTGTCCATTTATTCGGAACACCCATATAATACATTTCGGATACGGATAAAATCACATATCAGCTCAAATAAAATTTTCGACGCTTGGAAAAATTATTCGTACGCATACACGTATTTATGAAATTTATTAAAATAAAAAAAGACACAAAAATATTATGGTGTGAATAGTGCCTCGAGAAACGTGCCCCGCAAATAGTGATTTTGCGATTCTTCGCGAAATCAAATACTCACTCCTACGGTTCAATAACACATAAAAATTCATACATTGACATCACCCAGGTTATAAAATAACCTTTAAACGTGTCACATAAAAATAATATTTTAATATATCTAATAATATTAATAAACCCAGATTACAAGGGTATTCACGATTCGCAATCGCTACTTTTCCCGATTAACTCCCCATAATCATATACATCAACGTACATATATCTCACCCATATTTTGGGTTAGCGTCTTTACAACAAATAACTCATCCAATAATATTATCCTTCAGCTATTTATTTAATCCAATAAATAGTACTCTAGCGATATTTCTCGAAACCGCCAAATTAGCTTATACGAAAACTTCCATACTTACTAATCATCGTCTACACACAATCTAGGTCATAATATAACCTTTAAACGCTTAACTCATAATATGATTAATAAAAGTCTATTTTATTCAATAATATTCATAAGCTCGGATTACCAAGCTACCCACGACTCGCGATCGTTACAATAATTAACTAGTAACTCATTCATTCTGAATCTATGTATATATTTCACATTTATATATATACATATTAAGCTCATCAATTTAATCACATAAATATATATAACACACACACACACACACATATATATATATATATATATATATATATATATATATATATTCAAACGCGACTCATAATAAGAATTATTCTATATTAAATTCTTATTATAATTATTCTCGAAAATCCGGGTTGTCACAAAATTTCTCATCATTAATCATCATCAGCTAAATTTATCTCTTCCTTTTCTGGAATTTCATTCCTTTCTTGGATTTATTATAGTTTGTTTAATTCACTCATCACCATATGTCACATTCTATAACCTACTCCTTCTAAGAATTATCCTTCTTTCCACTTCTACCTTTCAAGAGAATAAGAATCTTCCACAATTGTTCAATAATTGGGAAACAGTATAAATAACTAAAGAATTTAAAGATTCATTCAAAAACTTTCAATATCATGCTGAGGAGTCGTAAAGACTTGAACCTTGTCCTAGATTAACAGATATTTCTACTGTAACCTTTAACAGTCAAAAGACTATGGACCATCTCTTCTCGTACTCCAGGTGATCAACCCTTCGTACTATGTATTGTGCACATACATATTAACGCTATTGCGTATCCCCCATTATAGGGTTGGTTCACCTCAGACTTAATACAAATTCCGCACCAGAATAAACTGGTTTGGTAGAAAATCTCAAAGAATTCTTGAACTTCATAAACATCTTTCAATAGTTGTCTAGCTGAATAAATTAGCATAGACCTTGAACAACAATTCGGACATTAGTCAAAACATTTTTAGTCAGCTCAATTAGCATATCTTTTCATAACTTAACAGAAAAAAAAATTCTTTTATGACGTCATGATATCGTACAGTCTTAATAGTATATTGAGGATGCCGTCATTTTAAGACTTTGTCATACTACATCATACTATAGTGGGCTAATGATCCTTCGATCACATCCAACACTAGGTTCAATTGCATTGATGACTTAGTCGTTCTAAATACATTTTGATAATTTCAAATCATTTTTGTCTAGCTAAAACAATTATCATAGACGTACAAATAATAGCACCTTTTTAAAACTTATTGGTTCAAACATTTACCCAATATATTTTTTTTGAGAACACAAAATTGCGAATATCAGCACGATGCCAATAAATTTCGAAAATCTAGCATAGCTAGAGGATTTGGAATATCCATTTCTCTCCATCTATTTCAATCTTTACTCCATTGCTTCATTACTCAATCATTCTATCATTCTTCAATATCATCAATGCTCTCTATACCATAACTTTTCTATACCCAATATAGTTCATTAAACTTACCACACTTTGGAAGTTCAAGAACTTACTACAATCATGTGGGTTTAGGAACTTATCATAGTCAGACAAAAATCGTCCATTCGCTGAGGGGTTCCACCATACGATTATGAGTCACGAACTTACCATAAGTATGAGTTTTAAGAACTATACCTAACCTTAATATTCTATAACTATCAAATATAAATATGAGAAAAGAATCACCTTCTCGTCATACTTATAGTGATACCGCGATGCCAACATTACAATGAATTGTCAATATAGGAAGCTAAGTGGTTCTCAAACCAAGCACAAATTCCCCGCCCATACAAGGAATTGTACAACTCAGCCACTAACATGAGTCCTCCATTGAAATCCCACCTAATCCCATCTTGCTCTCAACTTACTCTTTGCTTGATACGAAATACTTGTATTACATCATCCATAACTCCTCGTGAGTTTACCTCATACTATTTCATAGTACCATCTCTTTATAGCATCATGCTACAACTATTCAATCGTTTCAGATCCTTTGACCTTTTTATAACTTTAGCAGATCACGTCGTGATCTCATTCTATCATCAACTCTTTTTACGATTCTTTCTTATCTTATGATCGTCTCATCATACGATCTTCTTTATTCTTCTCTTTAATCACGTTATTTTATGATTAATCAACTCAGGTGTTCCCTGTCCTTTTAGCTCTTCATGTCCTTTTTTGAACCTAATCATTTTATCATAATTTTGTCTCACATGAATTCTCTAAACTCTATTTGAGTTCATCTTTATCATTAATTCCATTCTCATCTTATAGATATCGTCTATTTATTAACACCATCTTTATTACTGGAGTCAGGTAACTCCTGGTTCTCATCTTTCATAACTCTTCAAGATTTTTCTTTGAATCTTCTTGTTTATATATTAATTCTTCCTTTAAGAATCTCTAACTTCATTCATATTATTCAATATTTTATTCGAGTTCATTTCGCGTCATACACATCTTCTTCTTGTAACGTTTCTAGGACTTAACTCATCTCATGCATCTACCTATATAAAAAGAATCACTTTTTAATCATACGCATCCATATTTCTATACTTGATACACATCGAGTCTCTAACAGTGTTCAGTATAGCACCTGAGTGGTTTCCCACAAACAACCAACAAACTAGTCCCCGTCTCGTCAACATTGTCTTGCACAACGAGTTAGATCGGTCGCTAGTTCATATCAGCCTCCGCCCTCTGAAGGAATTGTTTAGCCCAGATACTATACATCAATCATTAAAGAATACGATTGCACCATAATTATACTTAACTTACTATTCTTTAAACTTTATCATCTTCACCTTTCTTCTCTAAGGTTATAACCTAAGGTACTCGTACCTAAGGTTTCTAACCTATCAGCTCTGATACCAACTATAATGACCCCAAAATTCATACAATTCAACTTTCAATATCGGTCGTTAACAATACATCCTCATTCTGACTTTACAACATTATTCAATGTTAAACTTAATAAAAATGCAGAATAATTCAAACTTTTCTATTACAAATCATTCTCGGTCCCAAAATTCTCCACCTTTACATCTAAATATCTTAGAATCATGTTAATATTATGATTCACATTGTCGAACTTATTATAAAAATTTACACCTCAATACAAACTTTATAACTTAACATAGATACATTTATTGAAAACTTAACATAATTCAGGTAATAACTTCAACTAAAACATTTAATCTTCATGCATCATTTTGATCCGTGTCATTTGGGTAGCACATAACGTTACCTTGAATCTTTAACCTACAAAAGTGGTTATTTGCAAGAATGAGCTCGACAGGTCAGCAAAATCTAATAGTTTGCATGCATCACATAGCACATAGATAACATGCTCATCATCTAAATTATAAACATTTGACTAAACATATCATACATAATGATCAATACATATCAAGTAAAGATTGAGTTCCATAACTCAATTAGCATTCTTTACTTAACGAACGTAGTCATATTTTGATTTTATCGTTTCATAATTGCAACATATATAAAATATAACAGATAATCATTTAGTTCACATAACAAATAGGAACTGAAAGACTTGCCTGGTTCATAGATTACCGATTACCATAATCAGCTTATACTTATCTGCACTTCATGTATCCTACACGATATATATATAATCATGCACAATATTTATTAGTCACACAGCAACACTTAGTATTAACTCTATTTTACATTTCATAATCCTTCATTTTATTCTCCATGCAATTCTCAACTTAGAAATTAAGTCCTCCTCATAAAACCCTTCATTTTATTACGTTCCACTTTAATCGACACTTAACATTTAGTTAAGTCTTAAACTTTTCTTTACATTAGATATACAATGTTTATAAGTAAATCTTTGGCTCATTACAATACTATTGTCACTTCAGGATTCACTCTCATCCAATCTCATTTTACTAACTGTAACTATTTTCTGATTATCAAACTCACTTCAAGAGTTATAAGCTTAATTATAACAATGTCACCCTTAGGAATCCCTAAAACTTAATGTTAAGTTAAGGTTCATCAACTTTATGTAGACACCCAAATTTTGCACTTCGTATACTAACCTTGACAGGAGGGCAAATTCGTCAAATGGACCGGCCTGCGAGAGCAAAAGACAGAAAAGGTACGAACGCTCGACGCCACCATGACAATTTGCAACTGAAATCGACATGACAGCAAGGCTATCCGAATTTGGCATTCCCGGAAGGTGTGGCACGCCTCCCAATGATTCCCGGACTGTAAAATACGAACCTGTCAACGAAAAGAAGCGTCACGGCACGAAAATCGAGGCGTAACACGAAAATTGAGAAAGTCAAGCCAGCCAGCTGCGGATTGATCTGCGGCCAAGTGGGTGCGCCAGCACGGAAACCAGGAAATCAGCACTATCAGCTGAGTGCGATGGGAAATGGGCCAGCCAGCCAGCCGCAGATGGATCTGCGGCCAGCCGCAAATCAATCTGCGGCTAGCCGCAAATCAATCTGCGGCTGGCTTTGGCCAGCCTATTTCAGCTCATTTTTCGCTCAGCATACAGGGAGTTGAAGAAGTTGAAAGTTGGGGAAGAAGAAGAATTCCAGCAAGAAGAAGAAGCACGGAAATAGAGAGAAAAAGAGCAAAAATTTGCAATCAAATAGGAAGAAAAGAAAGGAAAAAAGAGAGAATTTAATTCTTTTGATTTTTGATTGTATCAAACACACTCTTCATCCTATTCAAATACACAAATTCACACCCATTTGAGATCAATTACAAGGTGAAAATTTCTATTTGTTCTAGTAATTCATGTCATATTGATTGGGTAAATTAGGTATAACTTTCATGGATCTTGTTGAACAATCATGGATTAGGGATTATTGGTGAGGGTTCCATCGGAACAAAATTCTTCCTAATAACCCGAGGATATCCAATTGATAAAATTTCTAGCTTGTTTGTGATAATTTATTGGGTGTAATTTATTTAGATTGTCATTTTTTGGATATCATGGTGTATTAGATAAATCCGGGTTGGTTAGTTGTGTAGCATTCATTTCGAGGGTACGTCGTAATCTCGTGTGAGCCTAGGAACGCGACCCCGTGGTTCAAATCCAATGATGGACGTTTTGATGTATGTAATAGATTCAAGGTGCTTGTTTTGTAATATGTAATTGTCGGGCCTTAAAACGACGCTAAGGCGAGAATCGGGTTTAAGGCCCCGTATTAGTGAAATATGTGATTGTTAGCGTTTGGGGATATTTTGATGGCTGACATGCCCGTGAATACCCCCGACGTGTGTTTACGCTTGATTAGATTTTGTGACACCAAAATGATTCCAAAAGATTAAACGATAAAGATTTTTCTAAAACCAATCAAAGTAGGATATTAGCATCACAAGGCTAAAAATTTGGAAATGCTAACGAAAGTCTATTCCTATTCTACGAGAAAGCTAAAAAGGAAGTTGTTTTCAAATGCCACGAAAAGGGGTTTTATAAAAGAAATTAAATGTTTTATTAAACCTTGATGCATAGGGCGAAAGAGATCCTAGAAATTGCCTATCATTTATGAAAGCAACGTACAAATCTCGATTCCTATTTTGGTTAAAGGTTTAAAACTCTTGTTTTTTACCAAAACGACACCCAATAAAAAACCTCATAGTTTTTGACAATTAAAATCAAACCTTTCTCATAAAGCTTTCTCGTGTATGCCGAAAAGACATTCCGAAGCGTTCTCAAACTAAAGCACGATTCTCCCTAAAAATCCAAATGATTCTTTCATACAAACTCACCACAACATTCACATAAGCACACACACACACACACACCTGCACATATGCCCATTTCATGAATTAAAGGATAGGACAGTATCAAGATTGCGGTAACCGTATTTCACGGAAGTCGAGGGGTGCCTAACACCTTCCCCTCACTTAAGCAAGCCCCCGAACTCCATGAATCTCGATTCGCGGACCAATTAATTCGGAGTCACATATGAGCCAGCGATTTATAAAAAAACGAAAACTCGGATGAGTTGGTACATCCATTTCAAATATACCAACTGGCGACTCTGATTAATTGGCTCATCATAAAAGGCGATCTTTCAAAACCCCGTCGACATTAATGCCGACCTTTTCCAAAAATCATTAAATTAAGAAGGATAAAATTGGAAAAGACTAAAAGGACCCACGAAGGGAAAAAAACCGGCGTCGACAGCTGGCGACTCTGCTGGGGACAAGTAGAGGGCTTAAGCCGCTTTCAAATCTTGATGCTTTCTTATCCTTTAAAATTCATGAATATGTGTGTGTGTGCGATATTGTGATCTTTTGAACGTTTTGTTGTGTGAATGTGTGTTTCTGTCCAATAAGTGAATGATTGAATGGAATTGCTTTACTTTCAAGTAATCATTTGCATGCGGTGAGGACGATGAATGTGAATATATGTCGAGAGAGTACCTCCTCCTGAGGCGAACCTGTCGGTTGCTTATTACTGGACTCGAAGGGGCTGCTCCCCGGAGATGGCTCAGGAAACGCACCACCCAAATCCGCTCCAATCGAAAGGGCTCAGACGAGTAGATTGCGAAGATTTGGGGACCTTCATGCCGAAAAGCCCGTGAGAGTAACCCCAGGATAGGTCAGCCTCAGATTAACCCTACGCAGGAAAAGTCTCTTCATGCCTTTTTACATTTCACGCATAAATATCATGATATTATTCATATCCGCCTTCCTTTTTGCCGAGAGAAATTACTAACCTCTATGTTTTGCAGGGAACAGCTGGGGAGCTTAATAAAGCCATGTTTAGCATTTGTCATTGCATTAGAGGACTACTAAATTTCTGTTTTGCAGGGAAAGATTAAAAAACCCCAAAGACACAAAAAATTACAGCTTCAGCATGCATCCGCATTTTTTTTACTCCCCAAGACTAAACTTCGAACTCTGGTTTCTGTAGGATTGCTCCTCAAACCCGTTCGCAGTCTAAAAGGGCCCAAAACTCCATATCTGAAATGGCTGATATTCCATCTACCAATTCCGGTGCCATATCTAGGGAGGAATTTGATGACTTTAAGAAGCAGATGTTAGAAATGGCCATAATGCTAAGAGAGCAGTTGATACCCAGGCAGGAACTACCTAAGGATGATCCACCTAAGGGCGAGTCAGTCGTCCCAAAGGCCATTCCCGTACCAAACAAAGCAGTGATTACTATCCCGGAAGAGGGAGATACAGATGACTTGCGGAAGAAAATGAGACAAATGGAAGAAACCATCCAATCTATGAAGGGCATAGGGTCCCTCGGCAGGGTTAACTATTCAGATTTATGTGTTTTCCCCGGAGCCAGATACCCGGAGAAATTTAAAATCCCTGAGTTTGAAAAATACAACGGGAAGGGGGATCCCTACACCCACTTGAAAATATACATTGGAGAACTCGGGTCTTATGCCGAGGACGAAGGGTTGAGAATGCAACTGTTCCAGAAAAGCTTAACGGGGGAGGCAAGAATTTGGTATGCCCGCCTTGACAACGCCCGAATCCACAACTAGGAGGAATTGGCCTATACTTTCTTAACCCAATACAGCTTTCAGGCCCAGATGGCCCCTGACAGGTATCAAATGACAAAGGTTAAGAAACAACTTAGGGAATCCTTCAGGGAATATGCACAACGATGGAGGGGCATGGCTGCACAGGTAACCCCCCCGATGAGCGAATCAGAGATGGTGATGACCTTTGTAGACATTCAAGAGGCACCGTATTATGAACGAGTCATCTCGGGGATTGGAAGACCCTTCGCTGAAATGATTAAACATGGAGAGATGGTAGATACGGGGTTGAAATCGGGTAAAATCCGGGATTTTACTGCTTTAGAAACTGCTGCCGAGCAAATACAGAATGGAAACTATGGCAGCAGTTCCCGGAGGGTCCAAAAGAAAAAGGAAGAGGATGTCTCCCTCATCCTACAAGGGTCATCCAGAAAAACAGAAAGCCATCTCCCGGTACAGGTGCAAAGGATGGGGCCATCCCGACAGCCAAACTTCACAGATCAAAGGGCAGAGGGGCGAAGAAGATATGAGGCCTCGCAAAATCGAGTATTCACCCCACTCGGGGAGCCTCTCGAGCGGATTTTGGCGGTATTGATGGCCCAAAAGAAGATAATCAATTTGGCTCCCCCAAGTGACCCGAAGGGAAGGAGATTTGACCCAAGCAAACGGTGCGCCTACCACTCGGGTTCCCCGGGTCATGATACACAAGATTGTTGGACATTGAAACATATAATTCAGAACATGATCGACAATGGGGAAATTGTGGTGGAACAACCAGACTCCCCGAATGTTAAGGCAAATCCCCTGCCAAGACATGATGGAGGGGGGGTCAATGCGACGGAGGCAAGTGAAGCTGGGGGGCCGCCAAGGTTGAACTATGTGCAGAAAATTGAGGAAATGATCAACGTGATACATGATCATGGGAGTACACGGGGAACGCCCATCAGGTTGGTAGGGGTAAGTACGAATAGCACGGAGGGACCGGTCAAGTTGACGGCTCCGAGGCCCATCATCCTTGCGGCTAGGCCGCAAATCCCTATCAGTAGCCTAAAGACTGTACCCTGGAATTATGGGGGAATACCAGAGGAAGCGGCCAGTTGTGCTTCCATGACAACAAAGGGGAACCCCTTATGTCTTCCCGGGCGAGTCCTTGAGGGCCAAAAGAGAAAAAATGAAGAGGTGTCCGAGGAAAGGGCCATAGAATTTTTGAAACAGATGGATCACCCAGAAACAAGAGGGATCCAGATTTTAAATGAGGAGTCAACCCTAACATCAGTCATGGACTTGGTGTTGTCATCCAGTGAGCATTGCAAAGCACTAAAAGGACCCGCGAAGGGAAAAAAACCGGCTCCGACAAGATAACCAACCGGCGACGATAACCGGGGGTTACGTGATGGGTGACCGGCGACGATACCCGGCCCCGACAAGACGATCGACCAGCGACGATAACCGGCGATCACGAGAAGGATGTCCGGCGACGAAAACCAGCTCTGACAAGATAACCAACCGGCGACGATAACCGGGAGTTACGAGATGGGTGACCGGCGACGATACCCGGCCCCGACGAGACAATCGACCGGCGACGATAAACCGGCGATTACGATTTGGATGTCCGGCGACGAAAACCGGCTCCGACAAGATAACCAACCGGCGACGATAACCGGGGGTTATGAGATGGGTGTCCGGCGACGAAAACCGGCCCCTAAAAGACAATCGACCGGCGACGATAACCGGCGATCACGAGATGGATGTCCGGCGACGATACCCGGCTCCGACAAGATAACCAACCGGCGACGATAACCGGGGGTTATGAGATGGGTGTCCGGCGACGAAAACCGGCCCCTACAAGACAATCGACCGGCGACGATAACCGGCGATCACGAGATGGATGTCCGGCGACGATACCCGGCCCCGAACGAGATGATAGATTGGAAGAGTGAACCTAACGACCAACAAATACGGTCAGAGGGTTGCTGCATTGACACTCTTTCGAATGTTTGAATGCGCTACATCTTGTGTTGTACCATAAACTACATGTGTTGCATCGTGTGTTTATTATCATATCTGTGCACTGTCATTCAGACATCGGGTGTCTCTTTCTTTATCCTGTTCATTTCATTTAACATTTCATAAACATGATAAAGAGGGGCAGCTGTAGACACCCAAATTTTGCACTTCGTATACTAACCTTGACAGGAGGGCAAATTCGTCAAATGGACCGGCCTGCGAGAGCAAAAGACAGAAAAGGTACGGACGCTCGACGCCACCATGACAATTTGCAACCGAAATCGACATGACAGCAAGGCTATCCGAATTTGGCATTCCCGGAAGGTGTGGCACGCCTCCCAATGATTCCCGGACTGTAAAATACGAACCTGTCAGCGAAAAGAAGCGTCACGGCACGAAAATCGAGGCGTAACACGAAAATTAAGAAAGTCAAGCCAGCCAGCCGCGGATTGATCTGCGGCCAAGTGGGTGCGCTAGCACGGAAACCAGGAAATCAGCACTATCAGCTGAGTGCGATGGGAAATGGGCCAGCCAGCCAGCCGCAGATGGATCTGCGGCCAGCCTATTTCAGCTCATGTTTCCCTCAGCGTACAGGGAGTTGAAGAAGTTGAAAGTTGGGGAAGAAGAAGAATTCCAGCAAGAAGAAGAAGCACGGAAATAGAGAGAAAAAGAGCAAAAATTTGCAATCAAATACGAAGAAAAGAAAGGAAAAAAGAGAGAATTTAATTCTTTTGATTTTTGATTGTATCAAACACACTCTTCATCCTATTTAAATACACAAATTCACACCCATTTGAGATCAATTACAAGGTGAAAATTTCTATTTGTTCTAGTAATTCATGTCATATTGATTGGGTAAATTAGGTATAACTTTCATGGATCTTGTTGAACAATCATGGATTAGGGATTATTGGTGAGGGTTCCATCGGAACAAAATTCTTCCTAATAACCCGAGGATATCCAATTGATAAAATTTCTAGCTTGTTTGTTATAATTTATTGGGTGTAATTTATTTAGATTGTCATTTTTTGGATATCATGGTGTATTAGATAAATCCGGGTTGGTTAGTTGTGTAGCATTCATTTCGGGGGTACGTCGTAATCTCGTGTGAGCCTAGGAACGCGACCCCGTGGTTCAAATTCAATGATGGACGTTTTGATGTATGTAATAGATTCAAGGTGCTTGTTTTGTAATATGTAATTGTCAGGCCTTAAAACGACGCTAAGGCGAGAATCGGGTTTAAGGCCCCGTATTAGTGAAATATGTGATTGTTGGCGTTTGGGGATATTTTGATGGCTGACATGCCCATGAATACCCCCGACGCGTGTTTACGCTTGATTAGATTTTGTGACACCAAAATGATTCCAAAAGATTAAACGATAAAGATTTTTCTAAAACCAATCAAAGTAGGATATTAGCATCACAAGGCTAAAAATTTGGAAATGCTAACGAAAGTCGATTCCTATTCTACGAGAAAGCTAAAAAAGAAGTTGTTTTCAAATGCCACGAAAAGGGGTTTTATAAAAGAAATTAAATGTTTTATTAAACCTTGATGCATAGGGCGAAAGAGATCCTAGAAATTGCCTATCATTTATGAAAGCAACGTACAAATCTCGATTCCTATTTTGGTTAAAGGTTTAAAACTCTTGTTTTTTACCAAAACGACACCCAATAAAAAACCTCATAGTTTTTGACAATTAAAATCAAACCTTTCTCATAAAGCTTTCTCGTGTATGCCGAAAAGACATTCCGAAGCATTCTCAAACTAAAGCACGATTCTCCCTAAAAATCCAAATGATTCTTTCATACAAACTCACCACAACATTCACATAAACACACACACACACACACACACACCTGCACATATGCCCATTTCATGAATTAAAGGATAGGACAGTATCAAGATTGCGGTAACCGTATTTCACGGAAGTCGAGGGGTGCCTAACACCTTCCCCTCACTTAAGCAAGCCCCCGAACTCCATGAATCTCGATTCGCGGACCAATTAATTCGGAGTCACATATGAGCCAGCGATTTATAAAAAAACGAAAACTCGGATGAGTTGGTACATCCATTTCAAATATACCAACTGGCGACTCTGATTAATTGGCTCATCATAAAAGGCGATCTTTCAAAACCCCGTCGACATTAATGCCGACCTTTTCCAAAAATCATTAAATTAAGAAGGATAAAATTGGAAAAGACTAAAAGGACCCGCGAAGGGAAAAAAACCGGCGTCGACACTTTATATTTTATCATCATCAAGTATATGCTTAGCATCCATCTTAACATCTTGCTATTCATTTAATACATTAATATAAGTTTAATCTTGCATAGGGTAACATATCATGACCAAAAGAAAAGGAATTAAAAACAAGAAAAGTTTCATTTTCAGCAATTCCCGCAATGGCGAGAGATTTCTACACAAAATTCTCGTCGGGGCGAGACTTCGCCGGGGCGAGGGAAGTTAGTTCAGTGAGCTCGCCGGGGCGAGGAAATTAGCCTAATGAGCTCGCCGGGGCGAGACTCCTAGATTCCATATTCTGCAGTTTTGCGAATTGCACAGTTCCAAAGCCAAAAACACCAAATTTTTTCATTTTAACAACAAATTAAAATTACCCAATCACTATAACTCATATATGATCATTACCCAAACCTTCTAGCACGATTCTAACATCTTAAACAACTTAAACAACTAATTTAAAGGCTTAAAAAATCACAATTCATACTAGTTTTACAAACTTTTACAAATTTAGCGCAATCAATTGCTACAGATTCGTTTCTCAACCAAATTGGTCCGTTCAACTTCTGTTGTTTTCGTTTTTTAACGCATAACAGCAATCCATCATCAATTTACAGATTATTACTCAAATTGAACATCAATTTTGACTCCAAAACAAGCCAAAACGTACATATTCAACCAAAAACTAAATTCTTTATTTCTTAGTAAGTTTCATGAATTTGGTTACTGTAAAACAAATTATCAACAACTTAAAACGAATTATACAATCCCAATAACGTAACAACCAATCCCTACATCAATTCTTCATCAAAACCCCAAATTACAAAAGAAAACTTCAAAAGAGAAGTAATTAAAGTTTGAAGTAATTTTTATACCTTTGATCTCTTCTTTAGACCAAATAGATGACAAGAATGACTTGCTAAATTTTCTTCCTCTTGATTTTTCTCAAATCTCTTCTCAATTTTTTTCAAGAACTCCCTCTCAATTTATCTCTTCCTCTACTTTGTGTTTTTGGCTTACAAAATCCATTGATGAAAAGAACGTGACTTTTTGGTTGGAGGTTTTCAATAGTTAGAAAGCCAAAGAGTCACAAGGCCATGTTTGGCTAGACTCAATAAAACCAATTTTAGCTTATTTTAATAATCTTCTTATTATGTGATATTGTCACACTTTAATTTAATTAGACTTACTTTCTTAATAAGTCCGATTAAACTTTACTAATAAAATTATAACTTCTATTCAATAAATCATTTTAATAAACCATTAATCCCCTAATTTAATTATTCAATTAAATTAGAATATTACCCGCGTAATAAAATACACACACCCTAAAATTATTCATCATCGATTTAATATTAACACACTTATATAAATTTTTCTACAGTAGTTTCCATCAAATATTTATTCGATAAAATATTTTAATTTACGAAATTCACAATCACACTATACTAACATATTACATTTTTATATAACACATTAACAATTATGTTCTCATTAATTCCTTATTTTAATTAAATAAATCACTCACACTATTATGAAATTTAATTCACAATAATTTTCATTGTCCACAAGACATAACAATCAAATTATATTATTTCTCAATATAATTTTAACTTAATTAAATTAACTAATATTACTCAACTAATTTCCTTCTCGTGGCAATTTCATTTAATTTTTTCAATGGTTTAATTAACTATTAAACTATTTCTTCCTAATTACATGAATATATAATTTCTTTCACACCAAACCACATATTTCACAATATGAAACATATATATACACATATTCAAACCCAAAACGTCTCGTAATAAGAATTTTATTTATTAAATACTTATTTAATAATTTCTGAAAATCTGGGTTATCACAATTGTCATTTTACCAGTGGGGAAGTGAAATAAATTGGTTTCACTAAGCCAACGCTCCACTAATACTTCCATCAATGAAGCATCTAATTGGTTACATACGTTTGTGTTTGTGAATACCCCAAAACCCCATTGGCGTAATAATTATTTTTGGGCATCACTTAAAACCCACATATCCAACGACCGTCTACTCTCATCAGTTCTTAATGTCTGCGTGTAATGGGGATTGTTCCATACGGCTGTTGAAATGTGGTTTGGTTGATCCCACAACAATGTATTATCGGTTGCTCCGTGATTGAATTCTATTTTTTTAACTAACACAAAAAAATAAATATATATCAAAAACACATTGATGCTATTATTATTACATATCAAAAATAACTAAGAAAAATCTCAATTCAAATATTATACTTAAAATTTTTAGTTTTACCTAACCCATAATGTTTATTTGATGTATACTTATATACGTTTGCAACAAGTCTTTGTATATATATATACAACAACTATGAAGTTTGTATACAACAAAAAAGAATACAAAATATATATATAACGAATTCAAAACTTACATGACTTGGATTTAACAAAGATGTTAGTTTGTAACACGGATTTGTCGATCACCTTTTGCTTGGTTGCTTTTGTCTCAAATTCGCTTTGGGTGTTTAGATCTCAGATGAGGAAGAAAGAACAACGGCGTATCTGATTTAGGAGGACTAAGAGTTTGCAGTTTAGTTCTACGGATGGTGATTCATATTAAAATGATGCCATTTGGATAAACACAATGTCCGCAATATTAAACTGCGGTCGGGACTGTAGTGTAGACTAAAACGGTGTCGTTTAAGGGCTAGATAGACCTAGCGTCCGCAATACTAAACTGTGGACAAGACTACATTTTAAAATGGCTCGTTTAAGGGCCGACCATACCTAGTGTCTGCAGTTTAATTCTGCGGATGGAGGGACTTTTAGTAGGAGGGATATTTTGGACATCTTTTCCGTCCGCAGAATTAAACTGCGGTATCCCCCATATTAAACTGCGAGCGGGGGTTCAATTTTACCATTCGATGAACGGATGGACGACTGAAATCTGTTGTAAGGATAACCTTATCCTTACGACGTTAGTTATGGATCAGTCACCATATATATATATATATATATGGAATGACAATTTTGTAACTATTAGAGGGTACTATATACTCTCTCCATTCTAAATTATAAGATCTGACTTTTAAAAACTCAATTTAAGACATTTTTAAATTCAAAATTGACATGATTCATTTAAGTTTTCAAAATAATAAAATCTTATGACTAGTAGAATTTTTTAGGTAGTTTATAATATTCATAATTGTATTGACATAAACTAATTAAATGATCATGTCAATTTTGAGTTTGAAAATATCTTAAATTGACTTTTCAAAAGTCAATATTGATCTTATAATTTGAAATGGAGGAAGTATATAAAATAAAATAAAATGGGGTGGGGACATGCCCCCTCCCCCTCCAGCAGCTATAGTTCCTCCATATGGTGTGGTCATTAGTAAATGGAGAGACAAATATAATATCAATTTTAAGAGTTTCAAGTGTAAAAATGAGTGTCTAACCTTTCTAGTAGTTGGACATCCCTTTTATGTGAGACAACTTTGTAGGATACCCTCGGACATGTCCCATCGAGGAGCAGTTGGGGGCCAACCCACGTGGGGTGTGCAGAGTTATCCCATGGTAGGACAATTGCACTATCTCATACCTGCACAGACAACAGACGTGACTTCTCGAAAGGTTCCAGTTGTCTTCCTTAGCGCCCAGTCGCCTATGATACCTTCCTTGATGAAGGTGGACCTTAAATCTAGACTAGGTAAGAGGACATTATGGCCTTCAACGATATGGTCCTAATCATTGGGCCTGGGGGTCCAAATATTAATATTGCCCCTAACTCTCTCATTCTACTTTAGGGGGATGGAGGAGTACAATGTTAAATCTCCCGAAGATGTGTGGTGATAGCTCGAGAAAGGTATTGCTTCGAGGGAGAAAACGTGTTAGTTTCAGTCGAGCAAGTTAAGGACGGACGCGCTTTCATTTAGACGTGCATCTATTGAGTAATTGTGGGGTTTCATGCCCTATTATATATATATATATATATATATATATATATTGAGGAATCATTTATGAAAAGCCAAAGTTTTTTGGGTATGAAACACATTTGATCAGACCAAAAATTTAAGACCTCTAACATTACTTTAAATAAATAGGGTTAACGGAGCTCACTTGTCTTTCTTTTTGAAGTTAATACCCTTTTTCTTTTTCTTTTTTGAACAAATTAAGCCCTTAAATATATAAGAATAAAAAATAATTCTCACTAATAACTTTAAGCCGAACTATAATTTGGACATATTGTCATCTTAATTTCAATACCTAGGCTTTCTTTTATCTAATATGAGCTTAAAAAAAAGTCAAGTCCCTCCCTCATTTTCCAAAATCAATTAATGAATGTGGAAACTATTTGCATAATTGCATTAAATTCTACACCAAACCGTCATACACGCCCGTCCTCTTCTTTTCCCGCACTTCTTCTCAAGCCACGTGTCATAAATAAATTTTCAAATCTGATTCGCATGTATTAATTAATAAACCCTTTTTCATACCTATCTCTTTAATTATAACATTTTATTAATTTATATTCGGTCCATATATATATATATATATATAATTCTTGTTGTGTAAAAATCTTTCCCATGACACTCCACAAATCTCTCTATCATCTCTTCTCTAAGTACTCTTGGTAAGTAATATCGAGTAGTACTCGATCGAAGCAATGCATGGGGGATTAGAAGGGGGGAAACAATTAGTAGTAAAGGTGGGAAAGAAAAGGAGAGTGATCAGATAGATATTAAGACAGACAGCTTATTTATAAGGTTGATAGGTTTGGTTCTCTCTCTCTTGCGGCTGCTCTTTTTATTGGCCTTGATAAACAGACTACATTTTGCCCGATAACCCTTCCCTTACTTCCACCCTAGTTTCCACCCTCCCCACCATCAACCTTCCCCTCACTGTCAAATCAAAACACTTGTCTGCCTTAATTCACGTATGTACGTTACATATATATAGATATATATATATAGGGAGCATTTCAAGATCAGAACTCTTAAAAAATATAACTAGCAGAACACCCTTTAGCGACGGACCGGGCGACGGTTTGGTCCGTCACCATAGGTCCAGTCTGTCACTATAGCTTTTAGCGACTGGTCCGTTGTTATATGTTGTCTGTCGCTAAAGGCTATAACGATGGACCGGACCTATGGCGAGAGACCAAACCGTCGCCCGGTCCGTCGCTAAAGGGTGTTCTGCTAGTTATGCATTTTAAGAGTTCTGCTCTTGATCCTTGTTGTATATATATATATATATATACACGTCTTTGGTTAAGTCCAAATCTCCTATTTTATATTATGTATTATTATAATCTATAATTTATTTTATATTAATTAACCTATCTCTCTCTCTCTCTCTTCTCAAACATATATATGGAATATATATTAATTTTCTCCTTACATTTACGTCTTTGGTCCAAGTCTGAATTTCTTGTTTCATATTATGTATTGTTGCAATCTGTAATTTATTTACCGTTAACTTTTTACATATATACAGGGGCGAATGGAGTATAAGGGCAGTATAGGCACCTGCCAATGCTCACTTTTTTTAATAGGTAAACTCATGGGGGCGGAATTTATAAATTAATAAACTCAAGGGGGCAGATTGATAGAAAAGTTAAACTTGGTAGGGCAGAAGAAAAAGTTTCATTCTAATCTAATTAAGTAAAGCTTACTTATTACACTTACAGAGAGTCGGAGAGGGAGATCATACTTGAAATTGAAAGACTCGTTCCCACTATAAGAAAATGGTCCAACAGCGACCAAGATTATTTGCGATCGCCATTTTCGATCGCTAATACTTGTAACAGCGACTGGTATTAGCGATCGTATGTTAATTTAGTCGCTATTGATTTTAGCGATTGCAAAGCAGTCGCTGCTCGGTCGCTGAAAGTATTTCCTCCCAAATATTTGGCGCAAAAGTAGGGCGGGAAACTTTACTGCAACTGGATCAGAACAGCGACCGCAAAGCAGTCGCTAATATAGCCACGTATTTAAAAATTAGCGACTGCATGCGGTCATAGAAGGCAGTTATTGATCTTATTTAATCTATCAGGAAACAGACAGTCAGACAGAAATGAAAAAGAAGAAGAAAGAAAAGAGAAGAGAGAGAAGAGAGAAGAGAAGGAGAAGAGAAGAGTGCCCCCACGTCAGCCGACCCACCCCACGCTTCCCACCCACGCCACCCCCACGCCGCCCCATCAAGCATGGTTTCTCATTTTTTTTTTCATTTCAATTTGAATCGTAAAATTTAAAATTGATGAGGGTTATTAGATACGCCCTCCATTCCATTGATAATTTTATTCTAGTTATGAAAAATACATATAAATAATTTTTTTCACCATAAAATATTCAATAAAATATCAAATTAAAGTAATTGATAATCTCAGAGCAACCTTTCTGTTCAGTTTGTGATTTCTAATTGATAATCCCTTGTACAATATTTAGATATGTTGTATATTAATGAATGTATGTGTGTGCATGTATATAGTTGTGTATTTGTCTACGTTCGTGAAGTGGGTTTTAACTATAATGGGGTAATCCACTTCCTTGTGAACTAATAACCCATTTTGTATTGTTGAATGTGGTATGAAATTGCCATGGAGAAGAGGCTTGTCCATGAATCTTAGATTTCCTTGTATTTTTCATTGTGTTTTGTAATTGTCGTGGGGTTGTGTTTTCCAATCTTCTTGGATAATGGATGTGATGGAACATTGATTTCACTGTCTAGTTGTTTTTTGGTGGTCAATTGAATCATTTGGCTAGTTGGGTTGAAACTTTATGAATCCATATGTCATTATGCAAACATTTTGAGTTTTGGTGGTATAAATTGGTTCTTAGTATAGTAGTTTATAAGAATACTAGGTTGGCATTCAAAGCTTGCTAAAAAGTTTTGTTCTTTCTTATGTATAGAGAGAGAGAGAGAGAAAGTATAACAATGGGATGATTAACAACCCAGAGCTATGATGCAATTGTTAATGTTGTAAATTCAAGTAATTGGACTTTTAAGGGCACTCATGGAATATAATTCTAGCTAATGTTGAAACTTTGGCATCTGCCTTTACTTTCCATTTCCTCTATGGAAGGGATATGATGTGCCTGTCCTCTGTGCACCAGCTAGGATTTGTTGAATCCCTTTTATAAATAGTTGTTGTACTTGTTGAATACTTTACTTTAGAGAAAAAGAATGGCCAAAAAAGTAGAATATGATCCTGAACCATTAACCTACTTAGAAAAATGAGAACGTTTTTCATATTAAATTCCAGTAGGAACTTATTGGAATTCCTCCTAATTTCTTGGTCTGCGTTCAGATGAAGAAACCCTTTGTTATGCTCTTATTAAATAAAGTTGAGTCCCTCATCTCCATTCATACACAAAGTTGACAATCTGACACCTCTAAATACTCACATTAGCACAAATCCATGGCTAACAACCAACATAATACAAACTCTTCAGAGGTGTGTGTAAAACTTTACAAAGCCAGCCTCAGCACCATCCACCGTAATACAAACTATTAAGTAAAAAGGAATCAACTCTTAATTAACTATATTAGCTTAGTGGTCAAATAACTAATTGTTGAACTGCCCATTTTAAGCTTTGTTGTAAAGAACCCTTTAGTGCTAAAAGAGGTTGAGCTGATGACAAATTAACCAAAGCTCTTGTGCTGGCTTGTTTATCTTCATTTGAAACTTCATGTATCTTCAATAAAATATCAAATTAAAGTAATTGATAATCTTAGAGCAATAACTATGTTGTCAGGGTAATAAGTATTGGTGAAAGTTTAAATATTGCTAAAACAAGAGTATAAAAATGCTAAGAAAAGTAGAACAATTTTATGTTGCGAGAGATCATAAGCAAAGAACATGAACATACATGTCTGGTCTGAAACAATTTGAGCAAAATGTCCAAGCTAGAGCTACACAGGCCATCAATTCACCTCAAGTTCCATGAAAATTAACAACTTCTAAATTGGAGAACAAACAACTTGAATAAGCATTTATGATGCACACTCATGTTATATATGTACATATACATCTATATGTATGTATAAGCATTATAAATGGCATTGGGCTAAATTGTAAATCTCTAACAAGGGGAATACAATAATTCTTGTCTGTAGTAGGTATCGTGGTATCATGGACCTCTATTCAGACCGTAGTTGGATGAGACGGCGAAAGTCAAGTGCTTAGATAGGTGCTACAACTAAATTTAGAACTGGTTGTCAAGTGTTTCTGGATTATACGTATAGTCACCCGGAATGTATGAGTGATCAGAACAAGATAAGATGCCCTTGTTTGAAGTGTAAGAATGTAAATTATATGGACAGAGACATGGTAAACTATCATTTACTTGTTTTTGGGTTCATGAAAAATTACGAAGAATGTTGGTGGGCACATGGGCAGAGAAGAGATAGTGGCATCGCACAAGTACACAATCCAGACAGCAATACCCATCATATGAATGACATGGTTCATGATATTGCAGGGCCGAATTTTGATTGGGAACAAGGCAGAGAGCAACCTATGAACCAGGATACCAAAGAGTTCTTTAAGTTGTTAGACGAGGGTAGCGAACCTTTGTGGCATGGTTGCACCAAGCACACTACATTGTCTACAGTGGCGACATTACTTAACATCAAGGCTGGTCATAACATGAGCCATGAGTGTTTTGAGTTGCTCTTAAAGGCCATTAAGAGTATGTTGCTTGATGGTGAAAAATTGCTCGATAACTACTACTATTGTAAGAAAATGGTGAAGAAGTTGGGTCTTGGATACCAAAAGATTGATGCATGTCCGAACGACTGCATGTTATTTTTTAAGGAAAATGAGCAGAAGACAAGGTGCACGTTTTGCAGTCATGATCGGTTTAGGCCTAATAAATAGGGTGTGACTACAAAAAAGACGAATATACCTTTTAAAATTTTAAGGTATTTTCCAATTACACATCGGCTAAAAAGATTGTACATGTCTTTAAGAACAGCTGAACATATAACTTGGCATTCGAAATCTTCAGCTAAAGATGGAGAACTTAACCATCCCGCAGATGGGCAAACATGGAAAGAATTCAACTTAACACATCTTGGGTTTGTATTGGAACCTAGAAATGTGAGGCTTGGATTGTCCATTGATGGTTTCAACCCATTCGGCCACTCAGCTGTTCCATACTCTTACTGGCCTGTGATTGTTACTCCGTACAACTTGCCTCCTTGGATGTATATGAAACAACCATACTTGTTTCTTTCACTCATGATTCCTGTCCCAAGAGTCATGGAAAGAACCTAGATGTTTACTTGAGACCTCTTATAGATGAGTTGAATATTGGGAGGATGGAGTACAGACTTGAGATGTTTCCACGAAAATAAATTTCAACCTCAAGGCAGCGATTATGTGGACTATAAGTGGCTTCCCTGCTTATGGTATGTTAGTTGGATGAAGTACACACGGGAAGTTGGTTTGTCCATATTGTATGGAGCATACAAAGTCTTTCAATCTATCAAAAGGTCGAAAGCCTTACTGGTTTGACTATCATCATCGTTTCTTGTTGGTAGATCACCTGTTTCGAAGAAATAGAGAACACTTCAGGAAAGGGAAAGTAGAGAATGATATGTCTACACCGCAATTATCAGGGACGGAGATGCATAACCGTGTGATGAGATTGTCGGTCATCCCATTCAGTAAGATTGTTGCCTCAAAGATAATCAATGGGTTTAGCGAATCTCATAATTGGGTTCAGAGAAGCATCTTTTGGGAATTGCCTTATTAGTTTATAAATTTGATTCGTCATAATCTAGATGTGATGCATATTAAGAAGAATGTGTTCAACAATGTGTTTAACACTGTGATGAGTATTACGTGCAAGATAAAAGATAATGATAAGGCACGGTTGGACGTGAAAGATTATGAATATCCTGAAAGTAGTATGCACACAAGCGATTCATATTTGATATGATGTAGCATATGCTTTGTAATCTTATTCATTTATTAATAAAAGAATTGATTTTCTTAAAAGACATTTTACATTATCTACATAGTGTTGTTATATTAAATATGATAAACTCATAGTTTTGAGCAATGCTTTTATAATCATGATGGTGATTATGCTAATGAGATCTAAATTCTAGATAGCTCACAAACTAAAATCGTTCCTAATCGTTGGATTACTAAAACGGAGATTAGTGAATCCAGATAGATTAGTACATACGTTTCTTGCTCTTGGAAAGAGGATGATTGATCTCATAATCATTTGTGTGGAGACACTAAAGCAAGTATGTAGGTGTTTATTAGAGAATAAGTTCACTGAACGTGGCTCACTAAGGAATACCTAATGGAGTTTTACTCGCCTGTCAATAGGAATTCCTCTAGTGATAGTAATACAAGTGATCCTTGGATTTGAGATCATCATAGTATCTTGTGTATGATGAGTTATACTTTGACATGTCCCTTAAGACCTTTAGGGTATATCAAAGGGTATGATTGGGTATAATAAGTTGTACATGGAGATAGGTGAATGATCAACAAAGAATCTACCACGTCTAGTAAAAGATGTGAATGTCCTATGTGATTCGATAAATGACAACTCAGTAGTCCTTGGCCAAGGCAGAATGAAATTAGAAAGGAGTTTCTAATTTGCATTATTTAGAGTTCTGCATTTGGAAATCGAAATACATATAATTAAATAAAATAAGACTTGACAGTAAATCCATGTCTTATATTTAATTGGGACATTGTATGGTAGAAGGATTGAATTGTACGACAACTATGCACTGAAAGATTCTTTTGTGATTAATGTTGAAATCTATATTATATAGAAAGTCGTTGATCGCTAAGTGGGCTTACCCTTATTGTAGAATAAATATTATTTATTTAAATGAATTAAATTATTTAATTTATTTATTTAAATATAATTAGAATTGTTCTAATTGATTTATTCACAACCAGTTTAATATGGAGAACCTAAAGGGTCACACCACAAAAAGGAAAAATATTTATTGAAGAAGTAAATGACATAATTGTAATAATAAGTTAAGTGTGTTTAATTTAGTCTATGGAGATAGAATAAATTAAATAGCTTAATATTTATTATTTAATATTTTTAGAAATATTTAAATATAAATTAATAAGAGGAGTCCTATTTTTATTATTATTACTATTACTATTATTTAATTCGTAATAGGGATTGAGAATTAATTAATAGAAATACTCTCACATGAATTTCTAATTGGATTAGGAGCATAATTTAATTAAAGGAGTTTAATTATAATAGAAACTCTAATCCTAAATAGTTTAGGGAAGGGTTATTCCTACATCTATAAATAAGAGGAGTCTTATCATAGATTAGGGTTACATACTCTTGCATTAGATTGTGGAAAGTACTTGCAATTTTTATAGAGATAGAAACTAGGGTTTTTGTCAACACCCATCTTCCTGAATAGATATTATTCCTTGGTGGATCACCTCTAAAGGCCAAACACTTGGGTGGCTAACGTTGATCAAAGTAAGTAATTTAATCGGTAGAATTCAAGGAGAACGCGAAGGAATTGGAGGTGAACTTGTACCCGAGGAAGCTTTGATCTACGAGGATATAATTTCTTAATCTCTATCTCTTTCGTTAATTGATAATTGAACGCAAGGAAAGATCATGGTAATGGTTTGTATGAAAAAAATTTAAAATCCATTTTATCACGCTTCCGCCCTATTTATGTAATTTGATTGCATGCTTGCGTTATATACAAACCTAGCAGTGGTATCAGAGCCTAATCCTTGTGTTAATTATTGATTTTGATGATTTCATATGTGAATTGATATGCGATACAATTGGATTTTGGGCAGAAAAGTTTTTCCTGAATCTGCATCACGGCGCGGCCGCGCCTAAACCCATAAAACGTTTCTGGGAGTGCAGCGCGGCCGCGCCGCTCCTAGTTAAATTTGGAGCGCGGCCGCGCAGGTGTGCAGAGTTTGAAATTTTTTTTTCTCAATTAAATAAATGGTTTATTTAATTGATAAAAGTTTAAAATAAAGATGTTTATTTTATCTGAAATATGATTCTAGATTGCTAAAATTAAAGGAGTTTAATTTGGATTTGGTTTTTTGATTAAAATAAAAGAGTTTATTTTGTTTCAAAAACTAAATATTAGCAAAACTTTTGCCCATGAATTAATATCAATGCTTATATGGAATAGTTTTATTATTCATAAGATGAATGATATTTATTGATGCATATGGAGATATGTATGATAATAAATAGGGATTGATTATAGACTATTGACGAATGTGTGATTGGATTTATTTTAGAGGATGCTTGAATGTATCAGTTTTTATAAATGGGGTCTGCGTACCTCGTCTTCTCTAATTTTTCTTAATATAAATTCTATCTCCCTCCTATGTACTTTCCCTTACTGCTGATCAAGGTTTCTATTTATTGTAAATAGTTTTTGTAATAAGACTAGTTAGAATTAATTTTGAAGAATTGGAGACAAATGAGCAAGGAGCGCTTGAAGACCCGTTTGTATTGGAGTCCGGGTTTAAATGTAATAGTTATGTTTAAATTTAATTCTTGAACCCTAGGTTTGACCTTTTGGTTCACTTGGTCGCTCTAGTGAACCAAACTAGAATAAAAGTTCTAATCAATCCGGGTAGAATATAGTATTCTATATGTGCATGATTACTATATATATATATATATATATATATATTATATATTATCCAACATGTTTCGCATAGTTAAATAATATGACGCGTATTTTATATATATATATATATATATATATATATATATATATATATATATGTGTGTGTGTGTTTGTGTGTGTGCAGGCGCACTAAACAAGATGAGACTAATAACAACAAACCTCTCAAAGACATCATATTAAGTCCTAAGCTTTCAAAGATATTTGGAATATCGAACGTCGCCTTCTAGCATGGTAAAGCAATAGAGTATTAAATATTTAATATGAGTTTGTTGTGTCACCACAAGACAAGTATTAAATATTTAAGATGTTGCATTATCACATTTGATACTTATTAAGGAATTAAACATTACTGTTTTGTTGTGTCACCACAAGGACGGTATTTTTCTCTTCACATATATGGAAGTGCTAGGTTGGACTTAACTTGGATAATTTTGATTCGGATATGTCACCACTTGATGAAAATAATCTAAGAGACAAAATATAAGGAATTACATAATGATATAATTGACAATAGTTGTCTACCTATTTATTTATATATCGGTTGTTGTGCCACCACAAGGCTATATACATTTGAAATGAGATCCTTATTCTCGCTAGCAAATCTTTAATTAGATTTGCTGAACTATATATTGAGGGTAATATAGTTTGATGAAAAAGTGAGAGATACCAATTTAAAATAAAGTCCTAATTTATTTTGATGATTAATAAAATGAATGTATGCTAAAATGTTGTCTATTTCACATGTAGAATTTAAAAATGTCAAACTCACTATCACTGCGTAGCATACTTGATGCTAATAAATTGACCGGACCGAATTACACGGACTGGTTAAGGAATCTGAGAATTGTTCTCACTGCTGAAAAGATTTCTTATATCCTAAATTCGCTTGCCCCTACAAATGTTGCAGAAACAGCCTCTGAGGAAGAGATTGCTACTTTCAGAAAGTGGCAAGATGATGCAATTTTGGCTCAATGCATCATGCTCGCATCCATGAGTAATGAGCTTCAGCGTCAACATGAAACTATGGATGTTCCTACTATATTATTGCACCTCAAAGAGTTGTATGATGAGCAAAGTAGGACTGCTAGATATCAGATATCTAAGGAGCTCTTCCGATCTCGTATGACCGAGGGCACTGCTATTGAGACTCATGTCCTTAAAGATGATCAATATGATTGAACAACTTGGACAAGTTGGGTTCGTGATGGATGGGGAGTTAAGTCAAGTTTTGATCTTGCAGTCACTCCTGGACACCTTTTCATAATTTGTTGTGAATTTTCACATGAATAAGTTGGACGTCAACTTGCCTGAATTACTTAACATGTTGAAAACTGCAGAAGGTCACTTCTCATCCAACAAGAACCAAGTCTTACTAGTGGATGATTCTTCCAAGAAAAGGAAGAGGAATAAGGTATCTTCTGAAAAAAAGAAAAACAAGAAGGTTAAGGGCAAGGCGAAGAGAAAGGATAAAAAGAAACCTGATCCAGATAGCAAAGGAATTTGCTACCATTGTAATAAGCCGGGACACTGGAAGAGGAACTGCATGGAGTATCTTGCGGACCAAAAGAAGCTTGGAGAAGCTGCGACTTCCGATCTAGGTTTGTTCATGATTGAAATTAATTTTTCTTAAAGTCAAAATTCTACTTGGGTATTGGATACCGGCTGCAGTTCTCACATATGTAATAATATGCAGGGACTAAGCAGAAATAGAAAGCTGAACAAGGATGAAGTCGTCCTATGAGTGAGAAATGGAGCAAAGGTTGTTGCATTAGCTGTAGGAACTTATTGTTTAACACTGCCTACGGGAAAGTCCATTAGTTTAAATAATTTTTATTATGTTCCAACACTCATTAAAAACATTATTTTAATTTATGTATTGGATATGGATGGTTTTGATATTATAATAAAGAACAACAGTTGTTCTATTTATAACAAAAATATTTTATATGGTGTTGGCAATCTACAGAATGGACTTTACATACTTGACTTGCATGAAAATATACTTCAAATTGAACAAACTAAGAAAAGAAAAAAAGATGATGTTAATTATACCTTTATGTGGCATTGTAGACTCGGTCACATCAATGAAACAAGATTAACCAAGTTGCATAAAGATGGGCTTTTAGAGCTATCTGATTACGAATCATATCCAATTTGTGAATCTTTTCTCATGGGTAAGATGACTAAATCCCCTTTTAGTGAAAAAAGAGAAAGAGTTACAGAGTTATTAACATTGGTACACACAGACGTATGTGGACCTATAACAACGAATGCACAAGGAGGGTATTCTTATTTTATTACTTTCACTGATGATAATTCTAGATTTGGATATGTGTATTTAATGAAATACAAATCTGAATCGTTTGAAGAGTTTAAAGAATTCAGAAGTGAAGTAGAGAAGCAAACTCATAAGAGTATTAAGATTCTTCGATTGGATCGAGGAGGGGAACACTTAACCAATGAGTTTCTCAATTGTCTCAAAGAAAATGGTATAATCTCATAATGGACTCCACCAGGGACGCCACAGTTGAATGGTGTATCTGAAAGGAGAAATCGAACATTGTTGGACATGGTTCGTTCCATGATGAGTTTTACCGACCTTCCAGTATCCTTCTGGGGTTAATGCCCTATAATCGGCTGCATACCTACTTAACAAGGTACCTACCAAATCCGTCCCAAAGACTCCATATGAGTTATGGACAGGGAGGAAACTAAATCTTAAGCATGTTAATACTTGGGGTTGTCCAGCTTATGTCAAAAGGTTTGAGCATGATAAGCTGAAGAATAGATCCGACAAATGTAGATTCATGGGATACCCTAAAAAAATATCAGGGTATTATTTCTATCATCCTACTAATCAAAAGGTGTTTGTTGCAAAACACGCTACCTTCTTGGAAAAGGAGTTTATCCTTGAAGGGGTCAGTATGAGTAAGATATATCTAGAAGAAGTTCAAGAACCACAAAATAATAAGGATCAAAGTCAGGTACCTGATCAAGTAGAAGAACCTACTGTACCACTACTTATTCGTAAATCTGGAAGAGTACTGAAGATACCTGATAGGTATAGATTCATCATTGAGGATGATGATGAGGTACGCATCATAGATGATGATGATCCATTGACTTACGAAGAGGCTATGAGTATTAAAGACTTAGAGAAATGGCTAGAAGTCATGAAATCCGAGATGGACTCCATGTATGAAAACCAAGTATAGACTTTGGTTTCACCACCTGAGGGCATTAAGCCTATTGAGTGTAAATGGGTCTTTAAGAGAAAGACTGGAGCGGATGGCAAAGTAGAGACCTATAAGGCCCGACTGGTTGCAAAAGGTTTCAAACAAAGACAAGGAGTTGACTATGATGAAAAACCTTCTCACTAGTAGCTATGCTCAAGTCCATTCATATTTTGCTTGCAATTGTAGCTTATTATGACTACGAGATCTGGCAAAGATGGACGTGAAAACGGCCTTCCTCAATGGAGAGCTTAAGGAGAATATATATATGATACAGCTAGAGGGATTTTTTTAATTGGTTGGAACAAACTAAGTCTGTAAGCTACAACGATCTATTTATAGATTGAAGCAAGCTTCTCGAAGATGGAACATCCGTTCTAATGAGATAATCAAAATGTATGATTTTATCAAAAATGAGGATGAACCTTGTGTGTACAAGAAGGTTAGTGGGAGTGCTGTTTCATTCCTTGTATTATATGTTGATGATATATTATTGATAGAGAATGATGTTCCTATGCTACAGTCGATCAAAATTTGGTTATCTAAACACTTTTCCATGAAGGACTTGGGTGAGACATCCTATATTTTGGGGATAAAGATCTATAGAGATAGATCTAAAAGGATGTTTGGCTTGACCCAAGGAAAGTACATTGACTCGATGCTAAAGAAGTTTAGCATGGAATATTCCAAGAGAGGTCTCATGCCGATAAGTCATGGAATACATCTCTCCAATAAACCGGCCCCAAAGACACCTGAGGAGAGAGACCGTATGAGTAAGATTCCTTATACTTCATGAATAGGATCTATCATGTACGGTATGATATGTACTAGACCAGATGTCGCTTATGCACTTAGTTGTAACAAGCAGATATCATTTCGAATCTAGGAGAAAGTGTGAAAAACATCCTAAAGTACTTGAGAAGAACTAAGGATGTATTTCTTATCTTACGGTGGGTCTGAATTGAAACTAGAGTGCTATGCAGACTCAAGTTTTCAAACAGACCAAGATGACAGTAAATCCGTTTCAGGGTACGTGTTTACCTTAAACGGATGGCGCAGTGAGTTGGAAAAAGTTCCAAGCAGCAAACAGTTGCTGATTCAGTGACAGAGGCAGGAGTACATAGCTGTAAGTGAAGCTGCAAAGGAAGCTGTTTGGATGAAGAAGTTTTTATAACTGAACTTGGAGTGGTTCCTAGCATTAGAGGAGCCGTATCTTTATTCTGTGACAACACCGGAGCTGTTACGCAGGTTAAGGAACCCAGGTCTCATCAGAAATCTAAACACGTGTTGCGGCGGTTTCATTTGATTAGAGAGATCATTGAAAGAGGAGATGTCACCCTGGAGCATGTGGACTCTCAAGACAACATTGCAGATCCATTTACTAAAGCTTTAACACAACAGTAGTTTAATCGTCACTTTAGAGAAGATGGGTATTAGATACCATGACGATTGGCTTTAGTACAAGTCGGAGATTGAAAGTAGTATGCACACAAGCGATTCATATTTGATATGATATAGCATATGCTTTGTAATCTTATTCATTTATTAATAAAATAATTGATTTTCTTAAAAGGCATTTTACATTATCTACATATTGCTGTTATATTAAATGTGATAAACTCATAGTTTTGAGCAATGATTTTAGAATCATGATGCTGATCATGCTAATGAGATCTAAATTCTAGATAGCTCACAAACTAAAATCGTTCCTAATCGTTGGATTACTAAAAAGGGGATTAGTGAATCCAGATAGATTAGTACATACGTTGCTTGCTCTTGGAAAGAGGATGATTGATCTCATAATCATTTGTGTGGAGACACTAAAGCAAGTATGTAGGTGCTTATTAGAGAATAAGTTCACTGAACGTGGCTCACTAAGGAATACCTAATGGAGTTTTACTCGCCTGTCAATAGGAATTCTTCTAGTGATAGTAATACAAGTGATCCTTGGACTTGAGATTATCATAGTATCTTGTGTATGATGAGTTATACTTTGACATGTCCCTTAAGACCTTTAGGGTATATCAAAGGGTATGATTGGGTATAATAAGTTGTACATGGAGATAGGTGAATGATCAACAAAGAATCTACCACGTCTAGTAAAAGATGTGAATGTCCTATGTGATTCGATAAATGACAACTCAGTAGTCCTTGGCCAAGGCAGAATGAAATTAAGAAAGGAGTTTCTAATTTGCATTATTTAGAGTTCTGCATTTGGGAAATCGAAATACATATAATTAAATAAAATAAGACTTGACAGTAAATCCATGTCTTATATTTAATTGGGACAATTGTATGGTAGAAGGATTTGAATTATACGACAACTATGCACTGAAAGATTCTTTTGTGATTAATGTTGAAATCTATATTTATCTAGAAAGTCGTTGATCGCTAAGGGGGCTTACCCTTATTGTAGAATAAATATTATTTATTTAAATGAATTAAATTATTTAATTTATTTATTTAAATATAATTAGAATTGTTCTAATTGATTTATTCACAACAGTTTAATATGGAGAACCTAAAGGGTCACACCGCAAAAAGGAAAAATATTTATTGAAGAAGTAAATGACATAATTGTAATAATAAGTTAAGTGTGTTTAATTTAGTCTATGGAGATAGAATAAATTAAATAGCTTAATATTTATTATTTAATATTTTGGAAATATTAAATATAAATTAATAAGAGGAGTCTTATTATTATTATTATTATTATTACTATTACTATTATTTAATTTCTAATAGGGATTGAGAATTAATTAATAGAAGTACTCTCACATGGATTCCTAATTAGAGTAGGAGCATAATTAATTAAAGGAGTTTAATTATAATAGAAACCCTAATCCTAAATAGTTTAGGGAAGAGTTATTCCTACATCTATAAATAAGAGGAGTCTTATCATAGATTAGGGTTACACACTCTTGCATTAGATTGTGGAGAGTACTTGCAATTTCTATAGAGATAAAAACTAGGGTTTTGCCAACACCCATCTTCTTGAATAGATATTATTCCTTGGTGGATCAGCTCTAGAGGCCAAACACTTGGGTGGGTAACGTTGATCAAAGGAAGGAATTTTAATCAGTGGAATTCAAGGAGAATGCGAAGGAATTTGAGGTGAACTTGTACCCGAGAAAGCTTTGATCTACGAGGGTATAATTTCTTAATCTTTATCTCTTTCGTTAATTGATAATTGAACACAAGGAAAGATTCATGGTAATGGTTTGTATGAAAAAAATTTAAAATCCGTTTTATCATGTTTCCGCCCTATTTATGTAATTTGATTGCATGCTTGCGTTACATACAAAACCTAACATATCCTAATGGTAAGATGGTTTTTAAATCGCATACAAGGTATACATTGTCCAAAAATCAGGTTGAAGATGTGTGCACATGAATTAAGTACCTCTAAAACTACCAGATGGATATGCGTCAAACATTGCAAAGTATGTTACAGGTGGGAAATTGCAAGGGAATGAAGAGTTCATGACTGTCCTTATGTGTTCATGGAGATGACTCATTGCTTATAGCATTTTAGGACTTACTTGATAAAACTAATATGGGTGATGCTTTGACTGATCTTATCGTTTCTTCATGAGACATATTGTTTCAAAAACATTAAATGAGAAATGGACATGTCTGTAACTTGGAGGAAGAAACTATCACTGAGAATCACGTGTAGTAAGCTTGAAAAAAATATTCTCACATAGTTTTTTTTGACTCCATGAAGCATTTGTCAAATCCATCTACCCCTTATGAAGCTCGTGTTGGTGGTCCAGTTCAATATAGATGGATGTTTACCCTTTCAAGAGGGTGAGTGGAAAACCTTAAGAGGAAGGTGAAGAATAGAGCTTACGGTCGAGGGGTCAATATGTGAAGCATTACAGTTTCGACGAGATTATCTATACGTTTGTCTGAGGACTTTTTTCCCGACGAAGTCTTGACAGAATGTCCAAATCGAGTCCCGAGACATGATGATGGCGGCAATGGTTGAACCTAAATGGTCGACTTTCTGTATTTGGTCTACTAGGTCAGCGCTTATGGAAAAGGGAAACGCATATTCCTTTCTGAGCAAGAAAGAATTTACATGGTTGCTGCATTATACTTATTATTCTTCTCCAAAATTTTTGCGGAGGAGATTGATTGAAATTTGTGAGGTATACATGTAAAATTCATATTTATTGGACCTATATCTTAACCTGAAATCTTCTATATTAATATATGTTAATGTTATATAAAATTGTATAGATCATACGATGACGAGTTTTAAAAGCAAATCAGCCCGGCAATCACTGATAAAGAATATTCAAGTTAGTCGTGATCATAAAATTTGCACTTTGGCTCTAAAGAACAAAGTAAGTTATAATTTAATTAAAGCACGATCATATATAGTATTAATTTATGAAATTTCATTTAATTTAATAAGAATTTTTTTGTAAGGCTCCTTAATGAGGGAACGATTTCCTTCCAAATGTAAAAGTCCTAGCTATGGGACCCAGACATGGACCAAGTCCAGCCGCTATGGTTACAATATAATATAGGCTAAATGTGAATTTCAATAAAAAAAGACATATGCTCGCGATAAAAGGATAAAACTAACACTAGGAGTGTGTGTTCTAGGAGATTGTTACATATGAGACGTAAGTTGTGATGTTGAAGGAGTTGCAGGGAAATGATCGAGTTGTCGTACAAGGGTACTTATGGGGGTCCATAGTTAACTTGGTTCAAGGTGTCGTTGGTTTTGAATTCAGAACAAAGGGTATACGTGTTCGAGTCGAACAATGGAATCGTCCTGATATTAACTCTCCATAGGTCCACTTACGGTTCAACGCACCATTTTGTGTTGCCAACTTAAACAATACAAGTTATTTACTACCAATCATTAGTCCGATTAGGAAAAAGTGGGATAGACCAGCTTGCAGATTGGACTAATTGTAATTCATATTCCCTGCGCCCTTAGTCCTTGTCCATATTAGGTGACGGGGACAGTTTCTACCAAGAGGAGATGCTTCATAGGACCTCCTATAATAAATGTAGAGAGTACAACAAACTGAACTAAAATCCAGTTAGAAGAGGTGGAGTAAGAACCTGATGAATTGGAATTTCCCGAGTTAGTACTTGTGTCAGATGACATTGATACTGAGTGAGGATATAGTTATTGACTTGATACTGACACTGAATCTGAAAAAGATGATGGTAATGAATCTCCAATATGTATACAAAATGATTCTGACTTCAGACAAAAAATACGGTTTTTCCATTAAAATGTATATTTAGTTTTACTTGCATTACATACAAATTTACATATATACCATGTTCTCTCTATCCTTGCCATGTTAATTAGTACCTTTCATTTATAGTTGTCGTAATTAACTATTTCATTACAATTACTTGTCATTATTGTCATTTTATTTTCTATATGTTATTGTCATTATAACTCATAATAACATCCTCGAAAATTTTTTAATTTTATAGATGTCTTGTGAACTAGCGCAAAGAGAAGTAAGCGCGACTTGGGTCGGTGGTCCTAATCATGTGCCCGAAGGCTCCGACTAATCCGAAAATGGACCGAATTCTCATACAGATTTTGTCCTCCTTCGGACAACACGTATGCTTCTAAAACATCATCTATATATCAAGCATTTTATATTTCCATTGTTGTAGACTATATATTAATGTTAAATTGCTTTAAATATTTATAATAAAATTATTTTATCTTTAATGTTAAATTGTTGTATATTATAGTGATTTTTCAAGATAGTAAGATTGTGAAATGCATTTTACAATTATGCTTACAGAATTGGCATACGTTAGTGATTACGTTGTGGGCGAGCACGCTCTCGCCCACAAGGATGCAGTTTGGGAGGTTGAATTTCAAGTATATTTTTTTTAATTATGACATATAATATAATTAATGAACTAATATTATTTAGTAGTGTTGGATTATAGTTAAATATCAGTTGTTTTAATATTATTGTTGTTGTTTATTTGTGAAAAAAGTATAAGATGGGATGACGCCGGTAGGCATCAGTTGTTGCAGACATTGTTCTGGCAGAAGTGTACCGTTCCGAACCAAAGGATAAATGTTGAACAAGGGGAAAGACAGAAAGCCCGTGCATAATGCAGAGTATGGACCATCCAGGACAGGTGTGAGATAACAGTACATGCATGAGCATAGCCCCTGGTGGTGACGCATAGCCCATATGGGCTTGAGATGTAGTGACCCAGTGGAGAGCTAAGAGCTGGGTTATTAGGTTTAAGAGACGCAAGACTACTGCCTCGAATAGAGCCTCAGGTTGCACCTGAAGGCGACAAGCCAAAAGACACATATAGGGGACGACAACTATATCACAGTTGCAGCATATTGCTGCCAGGGTACGTGATGGAATAACAAACTTGTTGGTTGTAATTTTTTTTATGTTTACAATCATGTTTGTGGAATATCACATGTTTACATATTATTATGAGAGCATATTTTGTAGGAGACTCAGTCATAGGGTCAGCCTATCCATTGGCTGGATGTGTACGTGGCCACCCCGTGATGGTTTGCCTGAAGCTGTCCAAGATAGCAGATAATAAGTTTTTTATAACTTTGATATATTATTTTTTTTAATAAATTTTTACGTCATTCTTTGAGTAATTCTATATTTATTTTTAACTATTTAATTATTAACTTGCTGTAGGACACTTATAAGAGCTTTATTTAATGTTTATATAGTTTATATTGTGTTGGTTGTATATGTTTGCATTTATGGATGGATGTTTATATTACACTGTTTTGTGCATATGTTGGGATATATAGCATAGATGGATGTTTGTATATACTGTTGGGGCTGCTGTGTTGGGATATAAAGCTAGGTACAAATAGGTACAACGTTTTTGGGAAATCCGCAAAACAGATAATTTTTTTTTTGAATTAAGTATTAGCGACCGCATTGCGGGTCGCTAATACATTTATCAGCGACCGCATGCCGTGCTAATACATATCAGCGACCGATGGTGGTATGAGCGGTATCAGCGAACGCATCAGTCGCTACTGTTAATCGCCATGCCGCGTGAAGCCACGGTTCATCTCCTGAGCACCTTGACTCATTGTGACTCAGTATTAGCGACAGGACTCGGGTATCGCTATTTTGGCAGTTGCCGGATATATTGCAGCTCGCTAATGTTGGTCACTGTTGTCCACCCACGCGACACAGATTATGTGCGACTACTATCAGCGACCGCATGTTCAATCGCCAAATAGGCTGTTTTATTGTAGTTGTCCTCTGTTTCACTGCTTGGCTAATACCCTAAAAGCTTGACGATTACACCACCGACGACCTCGTTCCTTCCCTTTCTCAGGTAGCGACGACTCACAACGAGTCTTGTAAACCTCGTCTCCTCTTCTCATTCCATTGCGAGTCTCTAACTCTCTAGTCTCTACCCCCTGCCTCCCTTGACGCATATCAGATTTTAGTAAGGTAACTAAATTAGGGTTTTTTTTTGTTTGATAATTTAATAATTTTGTAGTTTGTTTGAATTTGTTGTAGGTTGGGGACTTAGGGTTAAACCCAATTCAATTTATTTGATTTATTTGTTGTATTTTTGGACTTAGAGGTTAAACTAGTTAGGGCTTTTTTTGTTTGATAGTTTAAAATTTACATTTATTTGAATTTGTTATGGGTTGGGGTTAAAACTTAATATGAATATGCAGTTATTGCACTTTCAATTTTTTAGAATTTGTTGTGTTAATGAATTGTGACTTTGTGGCTTGACTTTGACCTATTGTGGCCTTGATTTTGTTTGAAAAGAGGAAAACAATATTTGGTTTGAGGTTTTGTGCATACAGTTTGAAATTGTAAGTTGTTTGGTTCCTTACATTGAAAAGGATGTTATTTGAAAACTATTGATAATGAAGCTATCTTAGAACATTTTCAAGCTAT